>PVLD010001681.1:0-191210 GCA_004027595.1 Dinomys branickii
CTGCAAAGGCTGCTCCAATGATTCCTTCTCTTTGGGAGAATGTCCCTTAAGCTTTCTGCTGAGATTTGTTCTTCTGTCTTCCCTTTTTTTGGGTATCTGATTCAAAATATTGAGCAGTAGATTCCCCAGTCAGTTCAGCAGGCAAAGGTCTGCTGCAGAGGTTGCTCCAATGACTTTTCTTTGGGGGAATGTCCCTTAATCTTTCTGCTGAGAGTTCCGCTTAAAAGGCTGTACAAATATTGGTTAGATACTCCCTACCTAGTGACCTGGGTGAGGTGTGTAAGACCGCTCCCCTGCCCTCCCAGGGTTTCCTGCAGGTATAGGGATGGATCTCCTCCCCCACTCGGTGATCTGGTCGCGAGCCCCAATATCTCACCAGTTTTTGGAGTCCCTGCAGGCAGGAAGGTTCCAAGGTGCCAGTCTATCCTTTGGTGCTTTCTGTGCGGCCCGCCCGATGCGCACAAAATGTGGGACTGCTGGGCGTTGCCGCCGCCAAAAAGCCGATCTCTGTCGGGAGTCGCCGGAAAGCTGCGCCGGCTCGGGAGGCGGGAGGGACCGAGCTGGCTGTGTTCTCAGGGCGTTCGGACCCAGCCAAACTTCCTCCCCGCACGGAGCGTCTCTGGCTCCCAGCGTTTGGGGCCCTCCGCGCGGCCTGCCCGATACGCGCGAAACGTGGGACTGCCGGGCGTCTCCGCCGCTAACAAGCCGATCTCTGTCGGGAGTCGCCGGAAGGCTGCACCGGCTCGGGAGGCGGGAGGCACCGAGCTGGCTGCGCTCCCAGGGCTCTCGGACCCAGCCAAACTTCCTCCCCGCACGTAGCGTCCCTGGCTCCCAGCGTTTGGGGCTTTCTGCGCGGCCTGCCCGATACGCACGAAATGTCAAGACTCTCGATTTAAAGGAGGAAAAGTTTAACTTGGCTCACAGTGGAGGGAAGTTCAGTCCAAGGTCAGAGAGCTCCCTGGACTGCACACAGCTGTTTAGTTCACAGACGGCCTGGGAAGAAGAGGAGGGGACAGCACCAGGGAGCAGCAGGCAAGGAGCCATAGATAATACCTGAGACTGTGCCTCAGCAGTGGACCCAGACACACCCACAGCATGCACCACTAATCCGCTCAGTATTTCTTAACCCAATGAAAGTGACAGATCAGCATTAATGATCTACAGTATTTAACAATTAGCGATCATCATAAGGTCTATTTTTAGTAATTATTTTTATCTGTTTAAAAGTTAAAGTTGTTAGGGACTTCCTTGCTTTCCATAGCTCTCCCTACATAGGTTCCCATGAACACAATTGTGTTTAATTCCTTCAGAAGTGGCCCTACACTAAACTTTTTAAATTTACTTGCAAAGTTCTGACTGTACCTGATCATAGACTTGTGAAACAACAAAATATAGGTCCAAAGCAGTAAAAGTGAAATATATGATTGGGAATCAGTGAGATTCTTATCCTGGAGCCATTTTTTAAAGCCTGTACACAGTGAACTGATTTTCATAATATCTTTCTTGTGAGTACGCATTTCTGTGGAAAATACATTTGTATGGTTTTGTCTGTTTTGAAAATGTAAACAGCTTATCATGATTTGGAGATCACAGATGAAAGAGCAAGAGAAGTCTACATGCAGATATTGGACATGTCAGTGTTTTCGAGATAATTCAATCCCTACAGTGAATTAGGGAATGAATGGCACACTTTAAAGCATTATTGCTCCCTCCCTACATCTATGCTACTCTTTTGATATTTATCAACCATATCTCTACTTTATCTTTTAAAATGGGCTTCTTGTTCTCAGGATTAAGTGTGAAGGCACCCAACACAACGCTCAGCTTGTACAAGACATTCAAGGAGGTTTTGTTGGATTTGAGTATGTTCTGCTTGATCAGAAACATACATAACTTCTTTCAAAAGCAGCATAGATTTAATCTCCTTTTCCCATCTTTCCAAGATGGCATTTCTAATTTGTCTCCAACAAACAGCTGTCTTATTCTCCTTATGTACTGGCTTCTTGGAGAGTGGATACAATCTGAAAACCAGGGCATACATTGAATGTGTTTATGACATAACTCCAGTGGGATGCTGTACCCTTCAGAACCCGGTGACATCACTTAACAAAGATCCAATGGAACATTTCAATCGTCATGGGAAAAGTAAGGAGATTTTGATTGATTTATCCTTGTTTCATCACCTTAAAGGTGGGAGCTGTGCTGTGAATGGCAACAATCTCGACATAACCCTTTTCTTCCCAAACACTTAGACCAATGTATTAGAATGTCATCAATAACCTCACAAACAAAAGTGGATATTAAAACTGAGCTAGGAATTTAAAAAATGAAGCAGATTTTTAAAAATTTCAAAGATAGCATTTGCTGTGAAAGAAGTTATATAAGAAACAATTTATCTTGCAAAACATTTCATTTCTCACCCTAAAAATGTTGAGCCTTAAAAATCCCTAAGAATCATTATACAGTACAGTATGACCTGCTCTCAGGATATGGCTTTCTGTATTTGCTAAACCTATGGTAGTATTAGCTAGTAATGTGAATGCAAATTTGGACTCTTTGAGGGAATTTTTGCTTTATATAGAAAGATATTTAACATCTTACACATTAAAAGAGAACCTGCCTTTGCCTTAGTTCATCCTTAGTTGTCTTTTTTAGTAGCTTAAGAGAGAAATAGAACACTAATTTTTAAAAAATTTGTTATCAAAACTTGTCTCATGCCTTTATTCACAGATCTAATCTACATAGAACTATGCTGTATAGTAAAATTTAAAATATGCTCAATCTACTGTAAGAAATACCTGCTTTTATAAGAAAATGGTATCTGGAATTGTTTTGTATTTCTTTGAAATAGATTATTTGAGTATACTTTGCTTGATAGAAAACCACCATTCAGCTCAAGCCTTTTACTTGAGAGGTAGAGCAATAATTTCTTCCTGTGAGGGCAGCTTGCTCAGAATACATGTGCATTTAGCTCATTATGATTAGCTGAGACACAGGGAATACCTTGTTGACTGAATAGAAAGCAACATGGTGAATTTGAGGTTAGAATTTGCATACTTTCTCAACTTTTTTAAAATCCAGCATGTTCAATCATAGCTGTCTTAGTATAAGTTAAAAGTGTTTCCTCTCATGAGATTTACATACATCCTACTTTGTTCTATGCTGAAATGTGTTAACTCTCTTATACTCAATTGTGCATTGGAAAATTCTAGGAAAAACAGTATAATTTTTTTAAACAGGTCTTTAGTTGACAGAACATCTGCAAACTTAATGAGACAATCCACTGAGATAAATATATCAACTAATAAATCCCCATATATGCAGACAGTAGCATCACCAGCCAAGTACAAGTCATCTGGGAGGCTTAGGAGCTTGGAGTTCTTTTGGTTATAGGTTAACCAGACGTAATGTTTTATAGAGCAGATTATTTCTTAAACAGTCCTACTCCATGAAAACAAGCTGGTCTATGGAATACATTTAAAAACAACCTAAAAGAAATGATCACAGAGAGAATAGAACACAGTAGAAATAAAGGACATACTAAAGGATAGTGTGTATGCAGAATATTGTTTTACTTTTACTCCTCAAAGTCATTATCTCAACTCTCTCATAATCTAGCATATACTTTCAAATGTTGTTCACTTTTGGAATTATCATAGGTTTTAAATATTTCTCCCAAATCTTTAGCATTTAGCATAGACAAATAGCAGCTACTAACAAATAGTGATTGATTGAAACATATCAACATCTATAGCTTTTGTAGCTCTTCTTAGTGAGTTTTTGCTTGTAGCCCACTTTTGGATTTTTATGTTGTCTTTGGGTTTTGGCATTTCATATATAATTTAAAATCTACATATAACTTAAGTACTTGCTTTGAATCTGTGGCTTTTTAAAGTTAAAAATATTCTTAGTTGGAGGGGAAGAAAGATGGCAAGGGTAAATGCTGGCAGCAAATCACGGTCTCTGTGGGATGGAGAATAGAGATTCCTGAAAAATAACTTTGCAGAGAGAAAGATGACATGCCTCAGGAATCAAGAAAAAAAAACCAACAGAAAATCTAGAATTTACACAGAAACTGGAGAAACTAAAGACGTTGCAGAGAAAAGGATACTGGAACACTAACTTCGGCTCCTAGGGAGGGGCACCTTTTTCTATAAACTTAAGGAGAGCCTGGAGAGCAACAGTAAGCCCAGAAAGAATGAAATACAAATACAGTGGAGGTTTTTACTCTGTGTTCCCTCTGCATAGTAGGCTAGAGTTGAAGGTGAAATTCATGGCAGCACTTGCCATATTTGGGAGTGGCATAATCAAGAACCATCTTGGGAAGGTGTTTATTGCTTAAGAGTGAGCTACTGCCAGAATCAGAAGTCACAGAACAATCACATTTCAGGGTTTCTGGGGTCACAGTACAACAGTGACTGGACAGGAGATAGCCATAAGAGACAGTCACCGAGAAGGGGTGGGCTAGTCACAAACACCCTGAGAAGTTTAAGCAGTAGAAAGTTCAGGCTGTGGAGGACATGGTGACCCCATCCTCTGTGATCAGGAACCAGCCTAGTTGTGCGTGGTTTTGAGGCTGGGTCTGAAAGTGACTCTTGGCTCTGTTTCTGCCTCTTTCCATCACAGAGCTCAGTGGTCCATTTGTTTTCCCCATCTGCCAACACGATCAGGGATATACTGGGACTTAGCCATTTGCCACATCCCAGGATGTACTGACAGAGCAGCTTTTGGAGCAAGTGGAGCACCTCACAACTTTCAGGCTGTTAAGTTAGACAGAGATGACTATGATTTGGAGCACTCTGGATGTACAGAGACAGTAAGAACTTCTGGAGTGAATACACCCCTAAAGCAGACACTAAAATATTGACTGACCCTGCCCAGTGGAAAGGAGGGGCAAGAATCAACATTCACACATAAAAAAGTTAGTGTGAAAACACAATACACACTACACGTGACTCATTGTCCTTCCCCATATCTGGCACAGTTCAATACCACAGGTTGTGGAAAGAAACTACACACTGAAACACCGCAACACAGAAAAGTCTTTTGTGTTCATTTGGTTAAGAGTTTAGATCTAAAATGTCCTCTTAAAGTCTCATATATTAGGAAGGTGATTGGACCATGGGGGACTACGCTGATAGGTAGATTCATTCATTGATGAGTTCAGTAGTTAAATGTGCTAAGAGGTGAGTCAGGCTAGAGGCAGGCTGCCAGGAGTGTAACGTGGATGGGCACATCTGTCTTCTCAGAATGAGCAGCCATCCTCCGCCAAGCCTTTCTACCATGCCATGGGAGCCAGCCCACAATGGAGTGAATCCTTCAAAACTGTTGAACCTCTACTGAGTCTGGCTTAAGAGCTGTGGGTGCTGGTCATGTTGTCCCAGAAACACAAAACTAAGACAGGTTTCTTTTTATTTCCTTTATTATTATCTCATTTTCTTTCCATCTTCTCATCTTTTTCAAATTTTACCTTCCTCCGAACCTCCTTTAAGAAATTATCATCAGTATTAAGCTTTACTAATGTTTAGCTACCCGTGTTCAGTTTATGTTATTTTGAAAGATCTCTTTTCTATTACAAAGGGTTGACAGAGACTAGGCTATGTAAGGGTTAAATTGCTGACCATAAAGGGACCTCTGGCTGTGTTGGAAAAGCTCATGTTCATGGTGCTTTGAAGTCAAGATAACACCACAGCTGAGGCAGACTGCTGACAGTTCCCTATTCCAGAGCAATATAGAGACCAAACAGTTCTCCCAATTGGCAAGATTTACTGCCTTTGTTTCTTAAAACCCTGGTCATTTTTACAGACTTTTGCCTCTGATGTACCCTCTTCTTCCTGCACCTCCACCAATTCCGTGAAAACCCAATAAATATGGTGATCTGGAATAGTCCTTGTCTCTACTCTCAGTTTTGACTGTTCTGGTCTCCTCAAAATCTATACCATGTGTCTCTTTTTAAGCATTCGCTGTAACTTGTTTTAGGAGATTGGGGGCTAGGTCAAGTCTCCAGTAAAAGGTGGTATAGTTGTGCCTTTTATTGTAATCATGGCAAAACATTCGAAGTTTTTAATAATATAAACAGTCTGCTGGAGTATGTGTGCCATAGGTTCACCACTACTGCTTTATTGGTTCTTATGGTATGTCAATATTTGGATGGTCTTTGATTCTATTATTACGGCTGATTTCTATTTTTAATGGTGGTACAGTTGCTGGTTTTAATTGGTGTCACTGTATTTCAGTATCTCATCTGTCTTTGTGCCATCAACAGTTCTGTGGTTCATTTTCTTCTCTCTGAGATTTTAGGTGTCAAGGCCTTCCCACCTCTGAAGAAGGTCAGAAAATAAAAAGACATTGAAATATTATGTTGAGCAGGTTCAAATGGGTATAAACACCAGAACATCAGCAAGCCAAAGGACACATAGGCAGAATCTAAAAAGATCTCGACAGTAATAATGGAGTTTTTCTACAGTAACTTATCTTCAACCCTTACAATAAGCACTAAGAAATATGAGAACACAAGGCAAAAAGCTGCCTCCAAGTCTGTATCCCCCAAAAGCTGATCTCATAGGTACTGAAGTAAAGTTACATGCACAGAACTAAAACCCAAATGGTCAAAATGTTTGACGCTATCAAAGAAACATCAGCAAATTTATAAAATGTTTAATGAGATTACAGAGGATTTCATTGAATAATTTAATTAATAAAATGTTCAGCAAGATCAATGAAGAAACAAACTTGTGAGTTAAACAGGACAGTTCAAGATATGAATATTCATTTTGGTAATTTAGAAATTATGAGAAGAAATCAAGTGGACATTCATGATATGAAAACTTCAGTGGAATACATGGGTAGCAGATTCACCTAATGCTGAGGACAGAGTCAGAACCTGAAGACAACATTGATGTAGTAGATCATGAAAGCTGACACTACCACTATGAAAATCTGTCTGGAGATTCTTCAAGTATAAATTCTATTTCACCCAGATATACCCATGGGTATGTTTCTGAAAGAGCTGAAGATATAATTCAGTGTCATATGCATACCTATGTTTATAGTAGCACAACTCATAACAGCCGAACCCTGTAAGTGGCCTAGATGCCCACCAACAGATGAACAGGTAAAGAAAACGTGGTATATATACAAAATAGAGTATTAGTCATAAAGAGGAATAAATTTGAGTCATTTGTAGGAAAATAGATACAGCTTCAGACCATAATGCTAAATGAAACAAATCAGACAGAGATGGTTAAATACCATATGGTTTCACTTATCTGAGATGCCTAAAGTATAAATGATTTAAAGGGCAAAATAAAGGATAGGTGACAGAAATCAGGGATATAAACTCTGTGGTGCTGGGAAGGTGGACTACAGATGCGGGAGATGGCACAGAGGAAAAGAGGCAGTAAGAAGGATCAAAATGTGTGACATGTATAGGGACCACTTCCCTATAATGAATGCATTTATTATGTATTGCAAACATATGCTAATAAGATATTTTCTTAGTTATGACCTTTTTGAGTATTAAATCCTCCATTCTCTCTATTCTTGTCTTTGGGGACATCAATTATATGTATGTTAGACTTTGTCAATTTTCTTCTATATTTTGCTATTTCCTGGTTTTTGTGCTATCCTTTTGCCTCTGAGCTTCATCCAGAATATGTAATTCTCTATTTCCTTTCAGTTTTCTAATTCACACCTCAGATATGTGTAATGTCTATGAAAACCATGGACTTAATTTATAGAGTATTTTTCACTCCCCTTTTATTTGGTATTTCTTTATAATTTGTAGCTCTTCTCTCAAATTCCCATTGACTCAAATACAGCGGTACTTTGGTCCATGAATTTAATTCATTCCATGATTCTGGAGAAGATGGTCATAGTGGTGTGTTTGCAAATGGAAACAAAATTTTGCCAGTTGTTCGCAAACTGGATTGTGAGCTGCAGTATTACCGTACATGAAAGCCCCATCAGTCTATTTTTATTCTGTAACTTCTTTTTTTAACCTTTCTGTGTCAGGTCACATTTGCTAGTATGCCAGACTTTTATTTACAATACTGTTTGCAGAAATAATGTGAAGCCAAGAACGAGGTATTTTTTTTTCAGAGACTTTCTTCTACCAGTTTCCTAATGAGAATAATGGCAGAACTACTTTATAACTTTTAAGGATTTGATGCATTAAGAAAATGCTGAAGAACTCAGTGTTCCTTAATGTGGTGACATCCATCAGCTACTAAAGTACTTGCTATAAAATATTTTGGTAAGTGATATAAGGCAGATGATACATTCATGTGGCAGACTCTCCTTGTAAGCATTTTCATATTGCCAGCATTCTGCTAGTGGCTGGATAAAGAACTATATGTAAAAAGTGATGAAGTTCACCATGACAACAGTGTGCCAGATTTGTGGTGTAGTACTGCTCTGAAGATATTAGACCTGTTGCAGGCCTGGTGGTGCATGCCTGTAATCCCAGCACTTGGGTGGCTGAGGCAGGAGGATCTCCATGAATTTGAGGGCAACCTAGACTACAGAGCAAGACTGTCTCAACAAAAATTTGGACATATTCTATAAGTCTCTCTGTATTCCTATTTTAGGACTCCTAAATACTACTTCTTAAGGTAGGATTACCAGTAGTGAAGTTTAGATTAGAAGTCTCTCTACCTGCATCTATTCCAACTGCATATGCCTGGACTACACACAGTTAAAAAAGAATTGATGGAAACAATGAACTAAAGCTGGAGAGATATACAGTGAAGGTACTATCTTGTATTGTGAAGAAATTTCAAGGAATGGAGAGTAACAGAAAGCTATGAAACAAATAGATCAATTAATTTTTTTCGATCAGTAAATTTAAACTCATAGTAATCTAGGAAAGGATGGAACTTTCATGACTCATTAAAAAGACTTTGCAGGGCTGGGGATATAGCTCAGTGTAATAAGCGCTTGCCTAGCAAGTGCAGGGTCCTGAGTTCGATCCCCAGTACCGCAAAAAAAAACCCCCCCAAAAAACCCAAAAAACAAAAAAAAAGACTTTGCAATAACTATGTTAAAATGGGTAATTATATATATATTTATAATAATGAATAAATATGTGCAGTAGCTGTAACCACACATCAAAGAACTATTCTGATGCATATAACCTAAAATTTTTGTGTAATTCTCTGCACTTCCATCTAAAAATAAGAGTAATTTTTTAAATTAGGAAAACAAATATATAGTATATACGAATTACCTTAGAAATAAATATTAGATATTTAAAAATTAAATCAATAATAGATTACCCCAGCAAGCAAAATTACTGTAAAACTTAACTACTAGATGTAAGGTATTGTTTTTTTATCCAGTAAACAGATGAACTTTTAAATGTGGACATTTACTAAAAATTCACTTGTAAGTTATTTGATTAGAATTTGGACCACACTTTCTCCTACAAAACCAGTATTATAAATACAGCTAAATGCAGTTCTGTTCTTTTTGCTCTATGTCATTTAACATATGTGACTATTAAATACTTTGTATTTTGCACCAGAAATTAAGTGCTTTACATTGAAAACTGCAACCATCAGCATCAGCTTGAAAAAGCGATAGCGTCTAAGAACTGAAACCACCTGTGCCAACATGATTTATTTGTTTGTTACAGGAAAACTTTTCCTAGGAAAGATAAGACTGTAAACCAATAAATAACTTCATTGTTTGTTCCAGGAAATTCCTGTATCTTCATTATCTCAGACAAGCCATCTTCTCACCTTCTCAGACAGCTCACTTATCAAGCAGCAGTTTACTTATCAGTACGTCTGCTTCAAATGTCTTGCTTGCTACATACACTAATCTTAGACAATTGTGTCACAAATTTTTGCAAAGCCCAGTCTGTTCTCCACAACTAAGCTGAGACACCCAAATCCTATAAATATCATCTCAACTGCTTCCTTCAGAGACACCGTTAAGACTGTTAATGCTGTGTTGTTCTGTTCCTGCAAAGAATTCTAGTACATGTTGTATCACATTATGAACAGGTGTTATGTTCAATAATGTAATTCATTCAACCCTCAGAACTATTTATGGAGGTTGGAGAGCCCAAGACTAGAGTGTGGGGCTTCTTATGATGTGCTCACAAGGTGGGAGGCAGAAGGGCAAACATGTGAATCTATTTGTATAAGCCTTTTCATTGCGACATTCATAAGAGTGGACCCATCATGACCTAAACATCTTTCAAAAGGCCCTACTTTCCGACACTGTTCCACTGTGGATTAAGTTCCCAGCATATGAGTTGTGAATGGGACAGAAATATTTAAACTACAGCATTCACCTCAGCTCTCCAAGATTCATGTACTTTTCCCTTACAGAATGTGATTATGTTATCCCAGCAGCTCTCAAAGTCTTAACTTGATCAAGCAACACAATCACCTCTGGCTATGAGCTTGTGAAATCAAATGAATTCTGTGCTTCCAAAACAAAGTAGTGAGACAGGCATAGACAGACACTCCCACCACAGAAGAGAGAAACAAGAAAAGAGGAAAAGAATACCAGACCCCAAGTAAGTGCAAACACCAAGAGATGAAACAACTCGTAAGGCTTGAGCATAATCATCTTTGATTTTATGTCCTGTTGTCTGCACACAGTGGGGTGGAGGTCAGGCCCCAAGGCGGCAGGAAGTTCCACACCATGGTTCTGGCGCACTGAAACTGCACAACAGCAGCATGCCCTGGTTGGTGCTCTCTCGGAGGCTCAATAGTGCTGAGATCTCAGAGATCGGCTCCCACGGTCCCACCAGCATTCCTGTGGGAACTCACCAAGGCAGCTCTAAACCTACAGTTCTGCTCACATCTGCCATGGGAGCTCACTCTGCTCACTCAGAACTTGCAGCAGACGCCCCCAAGGAATCTCAAGGAATCCCCAAGGAAGCAAGAAGTACCTTGCTTCACGGACTTAATTCTTTCCATGATTCCGGTCACAGAAATCATTCCATTACTTGGTTGCAACCGAAATGCATGCATAGATGTACCGGAATCATGGAACGAGTTAAGTTCATGAACCAACGTGAAGCACTGTAGTTTGATTGTCTTTCTTATGACTCTAAATGCTTTTGAGTACAGAAACATAGTCTGATTCCATACTGACAATGCCCACTATCTTTGACACATGGCAGGCATTCCATAAATGTTTAAAAAATGAATATTAAATGAAACCCCATTTAACAAGCGAGGCTCTGATACATTAAGGACTTTGCTTTTGCTCAGCCACAAAGTAACTGGTAGAACTGGTGCTCATATCTTTGCACCATATTCTTTAAACTGTAAACTAGCTGTGAAAGGACGATTTTTATGAGACAGAGGTCTGCAAACCTTGCAACGGGGATTCATGTGTACAGAGCTGCAGTGTTGCTTAAACATTCTATCTCAAAGCGATCATACAGATGACCTTATGTTAATCAGATGCTGAGTCACAGTTGAATATATTAATAAAAGTAACATTAGTACACAGGAATCATTGATTAAATATAATTCCTGATATGCTTTGTACATACAGAGTAGTTACTATGAAGTTCCCTTGGTAATGAAAGAGTTGTAATTTTCTTCTCTATGCTAAACAGTGTTTTTGCCCATGTATTTTTTCTTTATATAATGAGAAAAGAATGTTATATAAATATTTAGGTATGCACAAGGTCTTCAAAATTTTACCTACTTAAAATTATGAAAGGAACCAAAGCAGGGCAGCAAGGTTTTCTGTTCCTTCCTAGACAGCTACTTATATAAAAACAATATGAGCACATAAAAGAACAGTATCGTGAAAGAAAAAGGCAATTTAGCACACAATAATGAAGTATGTGGTTAGGTTGAAACTAGGAAGGATTCTTAGCCAACCAGTACGAGTATGTCAGATCAACTTATAAAGTTGGTTTTTTTTGATTCTTACTGTTTTCAATCACTGCAACTGCCTTCCAAAACCACTAAGAGAAAAGCTGACGGTGAACTTCACACTGGATACATCAGGCTCACAAAAGCTGAAAGCTGCTGATCTGAGTATCACTAACTGTGGGACAACCAAACATGATGTGCCTTCCAATATGATGCAGTGGAAAGCACCTAACACTATGAAGTATTTCTGCTCAAAGACAATGACAAACAATAACAACCTACATTTAACCAAGTTACACAGAACAAACTGACGGAGACGACTTTTTGAGCCAATCACAGGTATGGCACTGAGAATATCTTTAGATCTTATTAAAGAAAAATTTGTTAACTGTTACTAATATATACTGAAGTGTTTATGATAACTAATAAACCGCCTGGGATTTGCTTTGAAATTTGCAGAAGTAGGTTTGGTGCTGAGTGTGTGTGTGCAGATGAAACACAACTGGGAAAATGTTGGTAACTGGTAAGTCCGTGAAGAGTGTGCAGGGATTCCTTAAAATTTGCTTTCTACTTACTAGATATGTTTAAAATGTTACAGAACAGAGATTAAAAATGTCTTACTTCCTCAACATTGTGCTAGCTATACATAGCATATTATCATTCACATATACAATGGCTGCAAACTCAATTATTATAATCAAAATGAGAACAATGATTCTCATCTGGAGAGAGACTGCAAAGGTCCAGGATGCTGTTACTCTTTCTTCTGCAGAGCTCCTCAGACTTTCCAGATGGACATCAAAGAACCCTGACCTCACCTGTCCGTTCTTCTGCGTACATTAACAGCCTCAAGCTTCCTGCTAATCAAATGGATTGCTGCACACTGGGCAAGGTGCTGGCCTCCTTCCATTCAATCTTGCTTTACTCAGATTGGCTTTCTATAGAGCACAAGGTAATTTCATTAAGCGCCAACTCATCAGTTTGTTTTATTAAGAGATGCAGCCCCAAGAACCATTAAAGTGAACATCACTTATAAGTCGCACATTCCTTTACAGGAACAGAGTATTACTTCATGTACCTTAGATTAAGACAATGTACAACGGGCTTTACCTTGGTTCAGTAACTGGCCTGGCTCACAGTCGTTCTTCCTTTAAATGTGGGGTTTCCTTCACGGTAGCATGAAACCCCTTCCCAAATGGGGAAGAAAATGCTTGGCATTTGACTGCATCTAAACTTGTAACTTTCATTTTTTTAAATAGAAGTCAAAATGTGACATGTAGCAAGTTTCAAGGGTCTCAAATACTGGACAAGCAAAAAGACTCAGATCACAGTGTCTTATTGAGATACTAACTCAACAATGCACATCAACGCATTTCTATTTTCACAAGTTCCTATTTTTGTACTTATTTATTTATTTAGAGAGAGGGTCTTACTATATAGTTCAGGCTCACCCTGAACTCATGACAAATGCTGGGATTGCAGGTGTATGCCACCATGCCTGGCTACGAGTTCCTAACTTAATACTGTATGCTTTGACAATAGAAAAATAAATTATTACTGCTGTTGTTTGGCTTTATTTTGTTTACTTAAATTATATAGCAATTATTAAAATACTTACATAAAAGGACATAAAAGTTTAGAAAAGCAGTTTTAGTATAACAAGTCCCATCAACAGATACAACTTTAATCTGCTTTAATTGAAGTCATTGCTGCTTCTTCAGAGCAATAACAGCATAACATCTGGGCGACTTCACAGGATCAAACAACCTCACAAGTGCAGACCACGCAGGATCTTCCTACAAAGTGACCAGCAATTCAGAAAGGTAGCCATTGGTGAAAGACAAAAAGGACAGAAGAGTCGGATCACATGCCATCACAGAAAAACTACCAGAAGACACACTACATAAAGGATTCTATTCCTTTGCGAATGAAATTAACATTTACAATTATACCTTTAAGAGATTATGCTGACAAAATAAATACGAACACAGATTGAGTTACAGGGTATTTTCTTCTGTGATAATGAAAAACTGGACATGGCCAATATCAAAGGGGTATTAATTAATCTTATGGTGCAACACCATTCACTATGTGCAGTACAAATAAGGGGATGGGAAAATTCCACATTCCCTAAATTACATACAAAGTGGCATTTATAATTTATTCCAAACTTGAAGTATAAACTGCATACACACACACATGCAAAATTTATATATGTGATAGCATCACTAGGAAATAGATATTTAATAGCGCTGAAAGATGGGATTATAGTTACTTCTAATTTTCTATATTTTACATTTCTAGCAAAAATAGGTATTTATACATTAAAACTTAGTAGTTCTATGCTTTCTAATATATCACAAAGATGTATAACTATTTGTGCATACTGTTTTGCCTAACTAATGTGCTTAGGTCAACAGAAATTTTTTGAGAAGGAAAATTAGTCTCCACTAAAATAACTACTGCTTTTGTCACTAGCAATTTGGGAATCAAAACTTTCTGGTGACTTGGGACACTTAGGAACCTATATCATTACTTACAAACTTTAAAAACTTGCCTTTCTGAATAATAATACAAATTAGAACTAAGTCATATTTATTAAAATCCACTTGTCCCAAGAAGTCTCTTGATAAGTAAAAAGTAAAGTTTCCTATATTGTAAAATTGTTAAAAAAAGGGGGGTGTTTACAGTGGAAACATTTGGCTGAGCCCCAAAGAGGTTTAATTTAAGTAGTTCACAATGCTTAACTTTCATCACAGCCCAGTACAATGTGAAAAACTATATTTTCCCTAAAGATAATTCAAAAGACTGTATTCTGTTATTTAACATATATGAAACAAGATTGTAGAACAGCAGAAATAATTTTCACTGATTAGAAAGCCATTTATATATTGCAAATTGTTTGCCCAGAACTCCAAAGTGTATTAAAAGGTAAAATTTTATAAAATGAGATGTGCATACCATGCCTTGTATTCATTTTTATTTACAGTGGCTTTTATACCTGGCCTTTATTAATTTGACTCTAATATATCACATATGGTGGCTTGTGTTCACTGCCTATGTGTAGAATTACCATACAATTAAAAAGGTACATTTTATTATATAGCAGTTTTCCTAAAGATGTCTGTTGCACATATGTTTATATATTAATGATGAGAGGTAATGAATATTTAGACTATAAAAATATCATGAGAAAAATTATCTGGACTAGTTTAATGTGAAGCAATTTATCCTAGATATGACTGCACTAACACTATAGTTAATAAAGACATTTATTATTCATTTAAAAATCATACAATTTACCTGCTCTTTTAGGTAGCAAAGTCGATCCAGAAGAATCAATGTCTCTACACAAGGAGCCAAAACAACTTTTAACTAAAAGAATAAGATAAGATAGTGGTCCTTAAAAAAAGTTTGTTTCCTTAACATTTACAATTAAGAAAATGCTACAGAAATTTATATACAACAAGTCTACCCACTGTACATCTTGGGAAAATGAATATTGCAGAGATCAAAAGTTTTCCTTTAACAATAAGAATGTCTTTTCAGTGACTTTGAGGTAGAATCCAATAAGCAATCATATGTGATAGAAAGCCTTTAAAAGGCTACTAAGAATGAAATCCATGAAAAGGAATGCTTGTGAAGTAACTGCACTGAGACCAATGTGTGTTCAAAGGACTAAAACTTCTTTCTGTGCATTTATAATACATTTTAAGAGAAATCTACCATGTGTTCTCTTTATTACATTACTGACACCTAATTTAGTTCTGAAATAGGAAATGTTCCAAAAAAGTTTTTCTATAGAAACAGAAACAGAGCACAGATTGGTTCACTCCCAATAAAATGTAACAGAATGGTATTCTAGCAACATATCCAATTTAATACGTTGTAGTCTAAGATTTACCATATTAAAAGCTTCCAGCTCATTCCTTCTAGGCTTATACTTCTCATAGTAGTCCATTATAGTGTTTTCTGGCAGCTTCAAAATAAAAATAACAATAAATATGTCAACGGTTAAAAATTTTTATCATATATACCCTAAAGTGAAACAAATATGGTACCAATGTAGAACCTTAGGTGTTTAGAAAGCTCTGGCAGGATATTCAGAGAACCAGTCCACGTAGCTAAATTCTTACAAAGTTTGCTGTAGGAACACAGAACATAGTTCCATACTATACTATACTATACTATACTATGAATGAAATCACTAATATCTCCATAGTATTATTTAATTTTTGTACTTAGTAATGAAATATTTACCCTTACTTATTACCATGCTTGTGGAACAAACACGAATTGAACAAAGCATGTTTTGAATAAAACACTATCTAAATCAGAGACATTCAAAGACAACATATGTTTATATTTAAAATAATTTTCTCTAACTTCCACTTAACAAATGTATCAGTGAACATTATTTTGTTTTTTTCTGTAAAAGAGATACCTACATTATGTTAAATGCTCATACTAAGGAGGCTCATTTCTAGTTCAGGTACGAGTTTCTGCTCTAGCTGAACTTTATGATACAGTTTTGTTATTATAACAATACTGCACATTCAATGAAATAAACGTGCAAAAGTCTGAGTTGTTTCCGAATGCCTTTGTGAGGGGCTTAAGGAAAGTCACCCAAAGAAACTGCTACCTAATTACTTGTCAAAATGAATGACAGACTGTATAAAAAGTCAAAAATCTGAGTGTAAGTGAATTTACTGTTTGAAAGCCTGTATTCTTTCCCTGTGGTTGTAGTGCCCTAAACAGCTTTGAATTCAAAAAGCAGGAAAGGGAGAGGTGAAAGATAAGGCTGTATCTCATCCAGTTCCACGTGCAGCCTCCCGGGAAAGATCTCCAGACACCCCTCACAGAGCTCAAGCACATCGCCCACCTCTCACCCTCTAACCAATTTTATTGAGCTATGAGTTAAATAAGCACCTGCTGGGCTAGCTGTGGCAGGAGAATCCCAGGCTGCACTTCAAGGCAGCAAGAATTCTCATCTCACAAAACTGTGTGCCCTGACTTGGGTCTTTCCTTCTCTACTCGCCTGAGATCTGCTGTCAAAGGACAAGTTGGAACTCACGATCTTTACCACCCTACTTCCCACAAACACGATTTTTCAATGAAATTCCGTGGAGTTGCCTCTTTGTGCCACACTGGGAAGAACTGTCAAGGCCATCAGTTGCCTTTGTTCCAAACTAGGGACTCAGGATTGTATTCTGTGGGAGGTGCCCCTTGGGAGAACTGCTTTCCATCCGCTGTGTCTGAGATTGAACTCCTTGGGGATTTTCGCTTGACCTCTTTCTGTATTCCTCTTTCATAGGCCCGGTACTGGACTTTACATGATACAAAGTGTGAAGTGTAAAACGTCATCTGGATTTATCAAAGGAGGAGTTTGTATTCCTGTATCACATTCTATTTGTTACCCTTGAGTGATGAGGAGAGAAATGGCGAGAGCACGACCCTCATTCTTCCACTTGACAGGGGCCTGTTCTATACTTTAAACGACCAGAGCTGCGCAGGACAGATTGTGCATCACAGGCATGCGCAACGGAAAGGTCAAGGTGGATGCTCATACGAAGCCTTTGTGCAAAGGCAAAACAAAACACAACGGATTGTTCTTATAGCAAGAACTTGGCAAATGAAGTGTATTCGTGTTTTTAGGAGTGAAATTCAATGCTTATATGACTTGATTCCATGTTTTAACCAACTTTTTAAATCAACTAGCAAGAAACCCCTCTCATCAGATTATAAGAAAAACTTGAAATGAAGACACCATCTCTTTTAACACCAACCTTCAAGATTCTAGAAAAAGGAGCCAGTATGAGTTGTAGAGCAGGGCCCTAACTCAGAGGGCTATGGGTTAGGGCCATGCACATATCCAACCCTAGAGAGAGCAGGAATGGAAACGGTAAGTGAGCAATTCTACTCTGGCATTTAGGCTAAACTCCCTTTCTTAGAATTTGTTGACAGTTGTTTTGACTATAATATAACCTATGTGTTACAAAAAATGTGTTTCTTATCCACATTTCATACACTTCACCAAATTCATCCTGTCTGCCAGAATTTCAAGAGTCAGTTCTGAATATAAATTTTTCTCTTCCACTCTTCATTAAGACTCATTTCTTGAATTTTATTTGCCTTTATTTCAAACTTCAATCTCTCAGTCTGCTTCAAAGTACACTTATTTTGTCTGTTGGCAAGCATGGCTTTTTTCTTTATCTTTCTTATTAGACTTGTTTGTTTGATGGCTGATAGTTTTGGAACAGTGCCAAACATGCATTCTTCTCATGCACAGTGTCTGCCAACAAGCCACACAAGTGTGACAGAAGCAGCATGGGCTGCAGTTAGATGCCCAGGCTAGAATCTTCTTCCCTGACCTCCTAGTTGTGGGCAATAACATCCACTTAGGTCCAATTCTCACCTAAAACATGAGAATAGTATCACTTATTTTATAAGGTATTCAATGAGATAGTGTAAAGTAATCTTTTAGCACAGTAAGGTTCAATAAACGTTTTTTCTATATATATTTTTAAAAATATAAACTTGTTTTGGTTCAGTCTTAAAGAAATTCTGAAGATAGTAGAGCTAATTCTATGTACTTAACACCCATATTTCCACTTGGAAATATGGTATTTTTGTCAGTTAATGAACCACTGTTGGTTTTAAAATTGATAACGATGATGATGATGATTTTGCAGTGCCGGGGATTGAACCCAGGACCTCATGGATGCTAGGCAAGTACTCTCCCACTGAGCCAAATCCCTGGCCCAATTTATCATTATTAATTCCACACTCTAATTGGGTTTCCTGAATGTTCTGCCTAGTATCTTTTGTTCAGTTCTAGAATTCCCTTTTGGGTACCATATTGCATGTAGCCCTTTTGGTTTTGACAGTTTCATACATTTGCCTTGTGTGTGATGACTTTTGACAGTGTTGAGTACTGATGAGATATTTAAAGAATGCTCCTCCACTAGCATTTGTCAGATTTTTCTTTCCTCATCAGCAGACTAGGGCTACAGTTCCGGAGAGGAGGGACACAGGAACACAGTGCATGCTCTGCACGTCACAGCAAGGGTGAAGATCTACAGGATTTATCAGTGCTGATGTAGACCCTGACTACCCGGCTAAGGCAGTGTTTGTCAGGTCTCTTCACACAAGTGCTTCTAGTCTCTGCTTCCCAGACTCTTCTTTGGAACAGTCACCATGTACAGCTCACACTCAATGGAAACTTATATTCCATCTCCTTGAGTGTAGAATATCTACAAAATTACTTGGAATTCTTTTCCAAGGAAGATTTGTCTCTCTTCTTCATTTATTTATTTATTCATTCATTCATTTACTCATTTGTTTTTAAAAACACAGCTACATTAAGTCCTCCAGACAGGCAGAGGTAGGTCACATTGTAACTTCATGGAAAGTAGGTTGGATGAGTGTATAAGAGAGACACAGTTGTTCAACCTTCATCCCCATTTGCACAGGGTCAGCATATGACTTAGTTCTCATCACTAGACAGTGAGTAGGGAGCTACTGCTACACTCCTGATTAGGACAGAACTGACTCAAGGTCTAAGGCAGGTGGACATGGAGGTGAGGCTCGTCTGCTGATCCTGCCAAGGGAGCAAGTACACACAAAGCTAGTGACAAAAGGCTTATGTCATCCTGATATACTCAGGTCGCCTGAGGAAATTATCCATGCTGTCTCTCAAAATATTAGTGTCATTATCATCTTCCGGAAAACACATCACAAAGGTTAACTCATATGTGTATTATTTTCAGAAATAATGTAATTATGTAACTACTCCTCCTAAGCTTATGGGTAGTAACACAGAGGTTTTCTTAAAGAAAGAAAAGAAATTCTATAAAGTTTTGACTTATTCCACTGGATACCTGTTCAATGACTCATTAATGAAGATAAAATAAGAAACTGCTAATATTTGGGTAGTAAAATTTACATATAGAATATTACATTCAGCTCATATTCATTCTAAAATTGAGTACTGATACATCATATAATTATTAGATATTTCACTTGAATTGTCATTTGTAAATTTTGTCAATAATTCAAATAATCTAATGACATTTAAATGATTTCTATATTAACACTAGCATTAATAAGATATTCTTATTTTTCTCCATTAAATAAGAATTAAATAAAATGGTATAATGTATTTTTCCTTTATTTGTTCTTATTCTTTTAATGATAATTAACTACTCCCTAAGTGTACTGGTTGCCACAGAGACAACTGCATACCTAATGTTTCTCTGTGGATATCTGACAAAGTAAAGATAATTTTAAAGGGCAATGGGGCCATTCTTATATAGATAGATGTATTATGTGAACCATCTCTATTGCTTAATAGGAATCTTTTATCTTATGTGCATTTGGCATTAAATGTCATTAAGCTTTGGTATGTCTTGCATAGCATTTTGGCATTTTTTATTATAATTTGAAAGAAGTATAATTGTAATCTCATTTTTTCTAACAATTGCTCCAAATCTATACAATTATAACTTATAGAAGATTTTTTTAATCATTTGCTTATTTTGAAGAGGAATTTGAGGTGGCTTATAAGTGAGGCATAAAGTAGGTCCACAGTAGGGCCATTAAAGAAAAAAATATTCTGAAGTGCGAAAGGAGAACAGGACACCAAAGTAACTTAGAGGAAAGTTGCTAGAATCAGCCAGAACTGACCATAAATTTAACTTTGACTCTCCTATTAGCTAAGACAAAGAAGAAATAAATTGAATGTTCACTGGAGAATATCATTCTATCATGAAAAAGTGAGCAGAAATTTATGCATAGCAGAACCCTAATGTAAATTTTTTAATAATGTGTAATGGAATGTCCAGAAACATTGCAGTACTGTATCAGTTAAGACTCCAAATATTTCCACACTCTAAACCCTGTTTTAATGTATCCCTGCCCAATCAATGCTTGGGGAAAGGCTCACAAGCCATAACTACGCATAGCCTGCCTAAAGGCATACATTCCTACTTTCCTTACCTCACTCTACTGAGTTTTTGTGGCCTATGACAGGGCAGTTGTTAGTTCACATGGTATCCCTTTGAAAACCAGAAAAAACAAATCCCCAAAATAAAAAACAACTTTCTTCTGGTTGGACGCACTAGTCTTAGGAGGAAAAGGGCAGGGATTTTACTTTTCAGTTGTGCCTTCAATGAGGTGCCCTGTGCGGAGCGAACCAAGTAACTCTGTGGCACTCCAGTTGCTGAAGCGGTGGGGAATGGGAACAGCACCACGCAGGTATTTGAGAGAGGTCAAATGGTCCAACTAGATGCTCTTTATTAACTGCGTGGAAGATGGCTGAAAACGATCTGCAATTAAGGCTTAGGGAAGCACAGAGCTCAGTCATGAATAAACACCCTGTGAATTAGCCAAAATTGTGAGAGAAAAACTACCTGAACAGAGTGAACAGCTTGTAGTGGAACTGCTGCATCACTTCAGTGGTGAAGGGCTGAAAATCATCCATCCCTCAAAACATAACAGTAGTGCAGTCAGGAGGCTCTTTTCAGCTCTGCTGCCAGGTAACAAACTACACTCGGACGAGACGGTGCTCCACATCTCATTTTGGCTCTTGTGAAGCTCAAATCCCAATCTTTTTATAGCTCCATGCATTCCTGGAATAACCTCACAGTTATCTCAAGGGACAAAGCAGCAAATTCTTTTCTTTTAAAAATCCTGATTAAGTAAACTATTTAATAGTTCTGATAATGCATCTCTACTATGATGAAGTATTATAGGTAGAAGGGTATGAAAGAGGAATAAAATTCTTTAATGGTACAATTTGATATAGACATGATTTGACACACGTGAGGTTTAGACACCTATCAATGGTACGGATAACAATGCCCTTTGGAATTAGGCAGACCATACAATGCATCAGCCAAACTGAGAAACTTTTAAGAATAAAGTAGAAGTGTTCTTCATCATTGGGAAAGTACAAGAGATAGAAAGCAGGTCTCCCTGGGATATGCTCACTGTACCTAAAGGAAAAACACTTAAATACTGAGGTTTCCAACTTGGCTTTTGACAGGAAGCAGAATCACAGGCATTCCCTGTGCCTTACCTAGAAGGTGAGTTCTTGAAGAAAGGAAGCTTTGTATCCCTATCGCCTAACTTACTGAGAAGAAGCTGAATTTGTAGGTCCTGATGAACATACACAAGTGGAGAATCGAACAAAGACAAATGAACTCCTCAGGAATGAAGAAAAGAGATCTGGCTAGTATTGATCTGCCCTTAGAAAACTTGGGGGTGCCATAAATCACGGGAGGTTTGGTAAAATGTAGGCCCTAACTCAGTGGATCTGTGCTGGGCCCAAATCCTATATACAGGATATACTTCCTATATCCTCCAGAAGCTGCTGATTCTGTGGGGCCCTGTCCTGCACTCCAAGTGGTGAATCCAAACAGCTTACCCGCGAGCACAGAGGGACTGTTGTTATTTCACTAGGGGCAAGGAAATACAACACATCCAGGTTTGACTACTAGGGCTACTCTCCAACTGTCAGATGACTTTTCTCATCTCTCTTGACTTACAGCACAACAGAGGTATAAGGCTGTTCTTCACTTACTGAGCAGGACCAGAAAATAATGGGACATTCATGACATACTATAGATAATTCAAGCATAGGTCTTAACAGGATTTGGAGTAATATTGTAAAGTGATAAAGAGATAAAAATTGGAGGCCAGCTGGTGCTCGAGGGTTTACTTAGGAAGAACCAAGACTTCGCAATCTTCCTTCCAGGTAACAGTGCCAGGCTGTGAAATGATCTCCTTTAAAGACGTCAGTGCTGCCTCCCATGTTCATTACATCATTTACAAAAACGAAGACACCAAACTAATAGTCCATGAGCTAATATATCTGTGTACAATGTCTTAACACACAAAGAAATCCTGCCATTTGATACCACATAGTTGATGTTCTGCCACAATTTATTGTTTTTGGCGATGCAGAGTTAGACCTACCATGGAATCTAAACATGCATTTTAAATAGAGCTAAATGAAGGCTGAAGAAAGTATCACTCTTGGTGGTTAAAGTTATTCAAAATGAGACAGCAAGGAAGAGATCAGTCGAATAGAAAGTTTCCAAAACATAAGAATAACATAATATAATAACTACTTATATCCCTTCCCCATCCTGGTGCTTCCTGGTATATCTGTAAAATACCACTTTTAAAAAATATGGGGTTTATAATGGAAACATTAGATGACTGAAAATAGAATCACTAAGATGACAAATGCTTGGGGTAGTTTTGTCAATGTTTGGAGAAAGTGTCTTTAAATTGAATTTTTACTCATGATACTACCATTGACAGCTAGTGGGCAGAGGTCAGTGATGCTGCTAAATGTCCCACAGCCCTTGGGACGGACCTTCACAGCAAGAATCTATGCAAATGCCAGAGAAGGCAGGTGCGAAGAGAAATTTCCAGCGCTTTCACAACTGACTGCATAGCTCATGTGTAAGTCTACTAATGTTCTGTGTAGGAATCACTTACATATCCAGCACATGCAGCTTTGTTCTCTGGAATGATGATTTGTCTGGGGATTTTGATTTTTCACATTAATTATGATTTCTTGTGGCTAAGCACTTATCCACAGGACTGTAGAAGATTTTCTAGATGATTCATTTGCATGCATAGTTTGAATATGAAAAGATGTGTTTTAAAAGACTATAAACATATTGATGTAGTCACCACACACCCAATTATATATACTTGTTAAAACGATTTCAAGTGCTTTAAAATTTAAATGGTATAGACACTTTTTAGTGTTTAGTATTTCAGGTGAAAATCTCCTTTTGAAATAAAATTATCCACAAACCTCTTTTTATTGTGCTTGTGAGAAAAACTTTCATTTTAGCACTGATATTTCATTATGTAAGAATAAAATATTTATACTGTATTAGAAATACAGTTTCAATAACTTTTCCCACTTATAATCACTTTGTCCTGACAGATAACATTTCAATGGCTCTTGCTTAAAATTAAGACAAGAACCCGCCCCCTAACATACATCTACCCACCCGCTTTGCCCGGCCTGTCTCCTGTCACACCTTGTCATGTGCCTTAGTCCCGCCCTCCTCCAACGGCTTCCGGCTTTGGTTTCCCGCCCCCACATTCACCCCATCTCATTCAACGTGTTTTTTCAAATGCACTTCAGTAGCGATTTTTTTAATGAAAAAAATCAGTGGGGCATTATTACTGTCCTTATCACCTAATAAAAGTCTTCGTTTTCATTTCAGACCCCTTTTACATGGTGATACTTATCTGTATTACTTCTCTTGCTTTTAATTTTACGAGTGGTGCTTAAGGGTTTGACCTGTATTTACTGCTTCTATTCAAGTTCCAACTCTATCACTTGCCAGCTCTCTGAACCAGGAAAAACTGTCTTTTTCTCAGATTCTTTCTAGATCATTTAATTTTGTATAATGAAAGTATCTACCATGAGTGCTTTTTTTAAACAGACATTTTTTTTTTAAAGAACAGTTTTGGATTCACAGCAAAACCGAGCTGAAAGTACAAAGCATTCACATGCACCCTGCCCAGATATCAGCATCTTCCATCAAAGTGTCATTTCTTAAAGCTGATAAACCTATACCGATACACTACCATCACTGAAGTTTACACTGGAATTCACTCCTGGTCGTGTGTACTTTATGGGTTTGGATAAATGTATCCACTGTTACAGCCTCACACTGAGTCATTCCATTGCCCTAAAACCCACTGCTCCTCCACCTTTTGGTTACCACTGATCTTTTCCCAGAGTCAAACCCCACAGTATGCAGCCTTTTCCTATTGGCTGTTGTCACTTAGTAATATACATATCAGTTCCCTCCAGGCTTTCTCAAGGTTTTATAGATCACCTCTTGTAATACTGAATAATATTTCCTTGCACAGTTGTAGCACAATTTATTTATCCATTCACCTACTGAAGGGCATCTCAATTCCTTTCAAGTTTTAGCAATGTAAATAAAGCTCCTCTAAACACTTGGGTGCAGGTAATTGTGTGTACATACATTTTCAATTCCTTTGGGTAAATACCAAAGAAAGCAAATTGTTGGAATATATAAAAAGAGTTATGTTTTCTAAGAAACCACCCAAACCCTGACAGAATGGCTATAACGATTTTGCACTCCCACCAGCACAAATGAGATTTCCTGTTGTTCCACATTTTTTCCAGAATTTATTACTGTCAGTGTTCTGGGTATTGGAGTGCAGTGACACCTCACTCTTACTTTAATTGCATTTCCCTAATGACATGACATACAACCAGGAGCATGTTTTCAGGTGCTTATCTGCACTGGCTCTGGTAAGGTATTTATTACCATTTTCTGAACAGCTTTTAAATGGTTTGCTTTTTTATTATTGACTCTAGGGTTCTCTGTGTGCTTTAAATTCAATCTTTTATGAGCTATCTTTTATAAGTATTTTATCTGTGACTTTGTCTTCTTATTCTCCTGACAGTGTTTTGCAAAAAGCAGAAAAATTCAGTTTTAATGAAATACAGCGTATCAGTTATTCCTTCAAGGGCTGTACTTTCAGTGTTATATACGAAAAGTTATTTCTGTACCTGAAGTCACACAGATTTTCTCTTTGGTTACTCTCTAGAAATTTATAGCTTTGTGTTTTATAGCCAGCTCTACAATTCACTCTGCGTAAGTCTGTGAGATGTGAGGTACATGTCCAAGTTCATTTTTGGTGAGACATCCTATTGTTTGAACAGCATTCATTGAAAATCCCACCTTTGGGGCTGGGGATATAGCTCAGTGGAATAAGCGCTTGCCTAACAAGCGCAGGGTCCTGAGTTCGATCCCCAGTACCGCAAAAAAAAGAAAAAAAAAAAAAGAAAATCCCACCTTTGCTCTACTGTACTGACTTGTGAAATATCACTTGACTGTATTTGTATGGGTCTATTTCTAGGATCTCAATTCTGTTCCTTGATATATTATCTTATACCTCACCAGTGTCAAACTGTCTTGAACATTCTACCTTCATAGTAAATCTTGAGGTCATATGGAATCAATCCTTCAACTTTGTTCTTCTTGAATACTGGGGTGGATAAACTGGGTCTTTTGCCTTTCCATATAAACTACAGAATCAGATTATATGGAAAAAGCAACTTCTGGAGGTTTTGATTGAGATTGCATTGATTCCATAGATCAATAGTAAAGCTTCTTATCCTCAAGCACAGAATATCTCTCTACTTTTATGCTTTTTGCTTGATTTCATTCTGCAATGTTTTCTAGTTTTCCTTATGTACATTTTGTATGCATTTTGTTAGCTTTAAATCTAAATGTTTCATTTTGGGGTCTGGTGCTAATACAAATTCTGTGGTGTTTAAATTTCAAATTCCATTAGTTCACTGCTGCTACATGGCAAAGGGGTTGACCTTTGTATATTTTCCTTATATCCTAGTACATTTTTTTCAGGCTGGCCTTGAACTAATGACAATCCTCCTCCCTCTGCCTCCCAACTGCTGGGGTCTATAGGCATGTGCCACCATGCCCAACTATCAATTGGTAAAATTTTAGTTTGGTGAATCTAATATGGGGAATCTCTCTGCAGGTATACAGTAACAAACTATAAGACAGAAAAAATGAATTGTAGTTAAAGTAGAGGTCTGATTTCAACATAATTTAGACGTTTTTACACAGAGATAAGTAGACTGGAGATGATGAGAAGACAGGTTACTGTGCACTATTCCAACTGATTACCCCACAGTAGTTCAACGTTTTGTGAAAATAACTGATGATCATACTGACCTCGGTCTCATCCAATCCAAGCTTCTTCAGAGACTTTCTAACATAATCCAGAAAGGAAGAGCATTTGGAATAAATTTTACCAACATGCTGACTGCTGCAAAACAAAGGTGAATTTTTAATTTTCAGTGTTTGAAGTTAAATTACAGATAACCTTAAATTCAAACATGAATTGTTTAAAAATATCATGTGAGTATGACATGAAATCCAGATTGATCAAAAAGTAGTAATATTTTTGTGTCCATTTTAAAGTACTCAGGATCTGCATCTGAGAATTGTTATACTACACAGCAGTGGAAGACAGTATTACAAAGATATTGTATGAAGAAGTTTTAAACATAAAAAGGCTCATTTAAAACAGTAGTATGTCTTTCAACAGCTTCCACTGTGCTACAAAATACCTTTTAGTTTTACTGGCTTACCATTACAATGCACATTTCACTGCAACACCTGCTAATGTGGCAAGAGTTCAACAGCTACACAAAAGGAACTCCTCTGCTGCCATCACTGATCCAGCACCAAGTGTTGAGCTGTGTCTGATCTGATGGTACTTATGCCTTGCAGATCTTCATTAGAGTTCAAACAAAGTATATTCAAATGGTCTTGAATTTAAACAATATTATGTTAGATTATCGCATTTCTTAAGTTTAGTTGCAATTTAGGCATCATGATTAAAAGGTATAAAACAATCACCAGCCACAAGTTATCAAAACAATGAATTAAACCTCATTTACTCTTGGAAGAATTACTAATTCTTAAGGTTAATGAGACATCACATTCCATCAATTTTTCCTTTGAAACATATTCTGTTAGCCCCATTTTAAGAGGACCAGCCTTATTTCTACTTCTTATTACATCATATCCTGATGAATACAACTATGTCCTAATTCGGACCTTAAGATGTAAACCCTTAATGCACTAATATAAGCCACGTTTTATGTGGTTCTCCTTCAGTTTCTCCAACCTGCTTTTATAGCACGGCCTCCTCAGCAATACTGGCCTTCTCACCATGTCTTGAACACACCATGCTTTTAGCTATAAACACTATTCTTGGAACATTCCACCTTCCATCCTTTGGTCTGGCAGACCCCAAAATCCTTCTTTCAGACCCTATCTTAAATGTTGCTTCCTTAGGGAAGCCTCTTGCACACCAGCTGAAGTTGGGTTTCTGATACATTTCCTTCACATACTTATTTGTCTGTCTGATTCTTCTCTCCCTCTATATTTTGTACCACTGGTTTTCCCAAAGGAGCTGAATAAACCCAAAGGAAGAGAAAATATTAGAACCTGCATTTCTATTTTATCCTTTTAATTTCAATTTCTGAGTTTACTAGTGTGTAAGACCTACACCCTAGTGAAGACATTATATCACCTACAATTATTCATTTTTATGTGCATGCTTAAAATGTTTACTGACAAAGTTGAGAAGTGTAAAAGTATTTCTGAGATAACTAAGTAGAGTGCAGTTTCTACCTGTTTTGCTCATGAATGTCTTCCCAGACTCCAGCACAATGACTCACACATAGCGGCATCTCAATGCATGAATTATATAATTAAATAAGTATTACTTAATATTTATTAAAGAAAAGGTAGGCTTAACGCTATAAATAAATGTAAGTTAAAATACTCAGAGCAACTACTGAATAGACATATAAAAAGTAAACAATATATATAGTTACTAGATAATGTTTACTTCACAGTAAATATGTGCCAGTGTTTCTTAAGTCTTCTGCAGCCTGAATTATTATTATTATTATTTTTTTGCGGTACTGGGGATCGAACTCAGGACCCTGCGCTTGCTAGGCAAGCGCTTATCCCACTGAGCTATATCCCCAGCCCCCTAATCTTTTTTTTTAGCCTGAATTATTTAATCCTTACAATAGCAACAAGTGTTCAGGTTTCATTACTATCCCATTTTAAAGATAAAGTAGAGAAGGGTGAGGTAAACTGCCTAGGTCTAGCTTCAGAATTGAGAATATTAGCTGTCAGTCAATATTATACCCAGCAGAGTATGAACAGCATTTGTACTCAATGTTAAGCTGCAAATGAATAATGATGACCTCTGTGTCACGGTCCACAGATGCAGGCATTGTCCCTGATATCCTACCAGAGTGGAAACCAAATACACAGAGAGCTTAAATTTAAAAGAATGTATTACAGTGAAAGACACATTGCCATGCATCCACCCCAAACACTCCCGCTCACTTTGAACATACTTATTGTCTGTGTCACTTCTGAAGCGGCTCTGGAAGTCCTCACCCGTATCTTTAGTTGGGCTTTTGTGGCTGCCTGGCTGTCTTGAATCAACTCCAACATTTACCTTTCACGGTCATTTTGACTTTAGGGAAGAGCCAGAAATTGCCCAGTGGCAGATCCCGCAAATAAGGCAAACGAGGGCACACTGAGAGGAGTTCGTGCGCGTGCCTCTACCTTCGATGGCACTCAGGGCTACAGTTACCAAGTTTTTGATCATAAAGGTTTGTGTCTCATAAAGACACAAAAGAGGCTTTGGAAAGTAATAAGAATGACGGGTAAGTGTGTTCAAAGTGAGGGAGAGTGTTTTGTGGGGGATTCGTGGCAATGTGTCTTTCACTGAAATAAAGATTTTAAAATTTAACCATTCCCTGTGTATTTTGATCACTCCTTGTATGGATGCAGAAAAGCTGTATCGATTCTTCTGTTATACTTCAGGAAAGAGGAGTTTTAGTGCATTAGTACAACAATAATATGCTGAATAATTCTAGTAACTAAAATTACTAGAAGGGGATAGGGGAATATGCAGGTGGCCAAAGGAAATTTGTTCTCTCCAAGTTCTTTATTGCTTCACTTACTAACCAAACTTAGCACAAGTTATGGCTGGACAGAGATATTCCAAGTCTTTCTAAATGGTACTCATGTTAGTGTGTTCATTCCTTCACTCCAAACATGTACTGAGCTGTCGTACATGCAGGACAGAGTAGTGGGTAGCACAGGCTTTGGACTCAAGCCTCAACTGGGTTTCAGTTCTTTGTCTACCACTTAGTAAACATGTGGCTTCTCACTGATCACAGGCAGAAAGGGTAAACCGACGTCGTACAGTTGAAGACAATAAAGTATTCCATGCACGAAGACTGGCTCTGGGTTAGACACACACTCAGTGAATGGCAATTATTTTTCTGTTTTTGTGCTGGGTCTAGGGGTAGAATCTTCCACAATTCATACAATGAAGATTTTCACAGCTTATACCGAAAGACAGGAAAAATCACATGCTGCAGTGTGATCAACACCTGATGATTGAGCTACCTGAACAGTGTGGAGGCAGCACAGCGAGGCAGTGACTTAATTACCTAGAGTGGACCAGGGAAGCCTTATTAGGAGATAATTAAGTAAAAAAGTTGATTTTCAATAACACTGTGGACATGAAAATTAAGAAAAATATATGAATAAATATTAACATACTAAAATTAGGTTGACATATAAAATTTAAAAATAGGCTATAACAATTTGTTTTAAAATTATGTTTCTTCAAGATTCCAAGGACAAGTTTTAAAAGTTTACAGTTTACTATGAAACATGAAAGGAATATTGGATAAGAAGTCTTTTTATAAAATCTATACATTTCATTTGGGTCCATGTGAGACAGTATTTGAAAACGCAGTGGTATTGTTAAAGAAGCCTGAAAAAAAGTGGCCTTGTTACCTTTATCAGATAGAAGAATGAAGGGCTAATGATTATATTTTAAGAAAAAAGGATAGTTTTCAGAAAATAGAAATGTCAATTTTAATACAATTGGTAAATCAATATATTGTCAATAAAATGAATCAGACTTTTAGAACTTCTAGAAGTTAAAGGTTACTTTCATAAGATATGGCACCAATCTCTAAAGTCTGAGAGCCTTATAAAGCAATGCTCTTGAGACAGCATTTGCAAACAGAATTTATGATGTAGAATATGATGTGCCCATTGTAGTTGTTAGAAAAGGATATTTTATTTATTCGTATTTAGAAAGGTCTGTAGCAGTGACGGGGAAACTTTTAGAGCTTTCAACTGGACAGTTTGCTGTGCTCTCATGCCATAGGTTCACCACCACTGGTCTGTAGTTTTAAGAATAAATATTGCAACTTCATTAATTCATAAGAGAAGAAGAGCTTCAGGAACCTTAAAAGTTAGTGGACACCATGTAAAAAGACAAAATAAGATTATTCACAATTGGAGTATGAGGAATAGCACACTTTTTAGAATGCTAGGTTTTTTGTTGTTTTTTTTTTTTGTCTTTTTGAGACAGGGTCTCACTGGATTTGAGCTCACTTTGTAGCCAGGGCTGTCTTGAACTTGCAATGATCCTCCTGCCTCAGCCTCCCGAGTGCTAGGATTACAGGTGTGCACCACCATGCCTGGCTAGAATGCTAGCCTTTTTGAGACTTGCTTTATAAATGCTGAGTTTCTTCTGCGGGCAATGTATGACATTAGGATCATCTCAGGTGTCTTATGATGCTCCTTTATTAAACTAAGTGCCAATTTCATTTTTTTCAGTATGTAACGCAGTCTGCCTTTTCTAATTATATTTCCCATATAACAGAGATGCATTGTTGTCTTATGGTGAAATGTTTGAAGACAGACACCCTTGTGTTACAACAGTTGACTAGTTAGTATCAGGGATCTGAAGCTTACCTTTCTCCTTTTCTGTATCTGCAAGCCTTTTTTTACTCACTGTGTCTTTACTTTCATCATATGCTAATCCTCATCTTTCTGTGTCTGTGTCTGTGTCTGTGTCTGTGTCTGTGTCTGTGTCTGTGTCTGTCTCTGTCTCTCTCTTTCCCTAAAAGAAGCAAGCAAACAAAGAACAATTTCAATTAAATCTTACTCTGGTTCTGGATCCTGAAACTATTTACTATACTACGGTATCATGTGAGATGAGTGTCATGATAGGGATAAGTTGAATTTTATGAGCTTTTATGTGAATCTAATAATACCTCATACGTTGTTAAAAGTAGTGGTATCTCAGTTCATCAACTCTTGCGAACAATTTAGTTCACAAACAAAAGCATTTGGCAAGATTTTGTTTTTGTTTGCAAACTCTACATCAGTGACAAATGCGACTGCAGCCATCTTGCCCACAAAGACACAAATATTGCCATTTTTTCCAGAATCATGGAATAAAGTAAATTTGTGAACTGAGTTACCACTGCATTATAAAAAAATATATATATATATATATTATACTTTATAGGAAAATAAGATGCAATTAAGTAATTTACTGCAGTGAGTTACAGGAAATATGAGATACTTTGAAGGGCAAAATTTTACTCTGAATGACTCCTCTCTATGTTGTTCCTTTATATTATGGATTTTTCCATGAATTATTAAACTATGAATCCCTGCTTTTGGCTCAGAAAGTGTGGGCGCCATACTGAACAAAGGGTGGCTGCTACGACTATGCTGCTGGACTAGTTCTCCACACTGTTTCGGGTCCTTCTGAGACAGGGTGATGGTACCACTCTTTTGATTTTTCCAAATACGACCCTGGTAATGTTTAGTGGATATGAACAGTTTAGATAGGAACATCTCTGTCACTTCACTATGAATGTGTCCCTGACAGCAGGGCCCATGGATTATTTGACACACTGTCTGAAAGGCCTAAGAATACCTAGATGACAAGAGGTAATGCCTAACACAAAGTGGACTACCCAGTGAGTAAAGGGATGACAGCAGGGCAAGAGTAAGATTCAGAACACAATCCAAAGTGTCTCTTTGCCTACTAAGAACTCTTTTTCATACAGGCCTCAGGAATGCTCTTATTCTAATTAACCAAACTGTCTTAGAAAAGCGTATAATACCACCATCATCCCCACCAGTAACAACCAAACCTGGCCAATACAAAAAATCAAATAAAAAAAAAAACCCACGGGGAGTGAGAGATCTAAATTTAGTATAAAGTGACCTTTTCGAGGCCTAGTTTTCTCAATGAGAGACGAGAACTGAAGTGGAAGTGTCACTTACTTCACAGAGTAAAATAAGACGTAAAGGAGATAATTCATGTGGAGGATCTTAGTAATCTGTAAAGTGCTACAGACAGGTTACATAATATTTATTTTGGTAATATCAGTGTGCTGGTATTTTATTTTTTGAGTAAGCACCTGGGATTGTTCTGGTTTTACCTACTGCTTGTAGAAGAGGGTTTGTTTAGTCTGTCTATAAATACACAATGTACACTTAGGCAAAGCAGTAGGTTTACCTATAGTGATTTAAAGCAAGATTCTTCATATGGGTATATGTTAAAGGTCTGTAAAGACTTTCAACAGGATAGACTGTTGGTTATTGGCTTAAAGAAATCAATGTCCAGTCCCTCTAGTTTCTTAATCTCACCTTCCTAAAACTCATAATTCTAAGAAGGTGTCTGGGGTGTAGGTTTTGTTCTGCACATTTCTTTACACAGACAGCCCCTTTCCCTGCTGTGGCTGGACAAAAGAAAGGCACAGCTTTCTCGTGGTGCTATGCTGGTTTACTCCAAGGTGGAAGAGTCTCTGAAGCATCAAAGAAACAAAACAATTCCTTCACTAAAGGCTTTATAAAAGTGACTCCCAGTCACCTCAACAAGATGCATCTCAATAACGTTTTACTCTTTGTATCTTATAATTTAAAATGAAAACCTGTCATTTGCTTACGTTGTCTACCTGTACAAGTATTTATGCATTAAATAGCTCAATTTAGAAAACACTTTAAAAAATACTTAGAATCTATGGACAAAAGACTCATTAAGCAGATATGATATAAAAGACTGTAAAGGAAGCAAAGAACAGTAACCAGAGAGAAAGGATGCTGCACTATTCCTAAGATTTAAAGTAGCCTCGGTTTATTATAGCTAACAGGAAATACTAACCTTGAAAAAATTGCAGTCTTTCCCATTCTGTTTTATAGTTGACTGCCCATAAAAGAATCATAAGAACTTTATTATTATCATTTCCTTTGGATTAGACCATCAAATTGTGACTTAAATTCCAACGGAGATCCTCAGAGGCATGAGAGTAATTATGTGGGGTTTTTTTCTGTGTTTTTCAGAGTATTTACCACAGAACTTAGTGTTATAGACTGCCAAATGTTTATGTACTATTTGGGAGAAGGAAAATTATATAAATAAAAAATGGTTTAAATAAAGTAGGTATCTTTTAAATAATCACTCAAGTGTGTTCAAACATTGGTATAAGAATTTCATAGACACCTACTTAATCTTCAAAATATCCCTTTAGCTTTGGTACTATTATTACCCCCAATTTAAAGATAGGAAAGCAGAGGTGAATAAGTTGTTAAATGATGTGCTCAAGACTATACTGCTATTACATAGCAGAGGCTGGGATTAGGAAGCACACAGTAGAGTTCCTGTGCTTACTGGTAACTCTGCTCTCTCTCCCCAATGACTTCAAAGTACGAGCACACTTTGGCAATCTTAAAAGAGGATTCTACACAAGGTATTCACTTCACCAAGGAATTTTTTCTCCCAAACTATTTTTATAGATTCACTGCTCTTTAGGACACCAATTGGGAGAACATCATTATAGAATAAGAAAAATCTGATTTATTGTCCATCAAGAGCTTTCTAAAATATTCTGTAGCCAGATCAGTTGGACTCATCTGTTGGTGACAGAACTACACAAAACAAAAACAAGAATCATTTGAATTAAGAGATGATCAACATATAAAATACTAGCTGTAACATATAAAATACTGTAACATATAAAATACTAGCTAGTCATGAGACAATGAAAAGCTGGCCTTAGAGAAAAGACCACAGGAAACATTAGGGAGAGGTTGAGTACACTGGTGGGGGAGATGATAACCCTGAGTAAAGACCAGGAGAGTGAGCTCGCCAAGTGAGTATCTGGGGAGGAGTGTTCCAAGCAAAGAGCACATCACATGCAAAGGTGCTAAGGTGCAAATGCTTCTGGCATTTTTAAGGAACATCAGAGAAATGAATGGATTTGGTAAAGACATACAAAGCAAAGGGGGACAGAGAGACGTCAGAGTAAAAATGAGGAGCCAGATCATGAATGGCTTTGTAGGTCACAGTAAAAACTGTACCTTGACTTACATGAGATCGAGGTAAGCTTGACCTCATAAATATAAAAATGTGCTTAAATGTGTTTAAAATAATATGCTCAAAATATTAATGAGGCATCCCTGGTTACTGTGTGGAGGGAACAGCTTTTAGGGGCAAAAGTGGAAGCAGAGAGGCCAATTTAGAGGTTATGATGACAGCCTAGTGAAGCGATGGTGGTGGCTTGCATGAGGATGGTGGCCCTGTGATAGTGACAAGTGGCAAAATTTTAGAAATATTTCAACAGTGGGAGCTCTCAAAGCTGCTGAAGGGTTGACTGGCAGTAGGCAGTAAGAGGAAGAGTCAAGGATGCCTTCAGGGCTCGGGCCTGGACTGCAAGAGTAAGGTTGTCACGCACTGGACTACAGATCTGGCAGTTGTCAGCAAACTGGTGTGGCAGATGGGATGAAATCACCTAGCTAGCAAGTATGAAGAAAAAGCAGTCTACTGATTATAGGTCTGCAAGGGTAGGAAGACCCAGAAAAGGACTAGAGAAAGGCAAGAGAAAAGAGAAAACGTGAGCATCTTCTAAGGTCTTTCCCAAGAATTTGAGGGAAAAGCCCCTTCAATACCGAGTGGCAAACGGGGTGCTCATCTAATGGAAGGCAGGGTAAGCTGAGGCCTGAGAAGTGTCCATGGGGTGGAGCGACATGGGTCACCAGTCCCCCTGAGAAGGCGGGGGTGAGGGGAGACAAAGCTTAGTGACTGAAAGGCAACAGGGAAAAAACTGTTTTCAAGTCCTGTTGGAAATGAAGAAAAGATACGGACAATAATTACAGGGGAAAGGAGGCCCAAAGGGACTTTTCATTTAACAGGACTGAAAACTGGCTATGCAGGCGTGCAGACGGTGGTGGAGACGCACAGCACAGTGCATTTCACTGCGAGGGGCAGAAACAACGGGGAATCCCAGTTAGGCTGCTGTGGGGAGATGGAGGCGGGCAAGGACAGCAGCTGGGACAGACGACTTCTGGGTATTACAGACCACGTAAGATCTCACCTGCCAGAGTTTCTGAGAAGGGAGGATGGCGGAAATGGGGAAGGACACATTCCCAGACTACTGGACGAGGTCCAAAACCCATGCGCGTGAATGGTGAATAATCTATGCACCAGGACGGTGTGTGCGAGCAGCTGCTCCGGGGACCAAGGGTGAAGAAGGGGTGATGGATGAGGCAGGGCCACAGAGAGAATATTTCAGTTCAGTGAAGTGAAGAAGAATAACCAAACACTGTGACAACTTAGGAACGTGACAAACTGCTGGTGAGAGATCCAGGATGCAAAGTTAGGAACAGGTTAAGGGGGGCTTCGGCCAGAATCCAGCATGGGCAGCATGCTGAGAAGGAATCTGTGCTCTTTCTTTTCATCGAAGTGAATACACTGGATCTCATTAAAATTCTGCTCAAGCGATCAATGCCACCCACAAGCTTTCCCCAGACGCAACTACAGGAACATGGTGCACTCACAGCGCTGCCTAAAGAACAGTGTTACTGTGGGAATCAGGAAGCGCTGCAGCTGACGTTGCTGCATAAATGAAAACGCGCCAGAGCAGAATAAACACACCGAACTTCACTCCTTTTAGTACACACAGTAGCCATAAAATTAATTATCCTGTGTGTTTTTTATATGTCAGTATACACTACAAGCCCTAAAAAATTCAAAGGAACTCCATAAAATTCTTCAAATTACTTTTATATTTAAAAGATGAAGACTACAATTTTGACTTGACCATACATTTATATATAAATATGCTGATATACACATGCATATATATAGTGACAGAATCTCCTTAAATAATTCCAGCTGTCTTGAACTCACTACTGTAGCCCAGACTGGCCGTGAATTCATAGCAATCTTCCTGCCTCAGCCTCCATAGCTCTGGGGTTTCAGGTGTGTGGCACCGTTCCTGGCTTTTGACCACACAATATGGATTAAACAATTAGCTTTAGTTTCGTTAGACCATTTTTAAGATCTGAGTCTTCGTTTTCCTATTTGATTATTCCAATATCAAAATTAGAATTATACTAGGTAGCTAACAATTAAGAGGCAGCAAAACTGCCACGTTTCTTGTGTAGCTGTATATACTTCTCATTATGAACAACAGTAACAAAATGATTAAGGGGTTGGGGGTGCAGCTCAGTGGTACAATGTTTGTGTGTCATTGAGTTTGATCCTCAACACACAATAAATAAGACAAGAAATAAATAAGACAAATAAAGCATACACATTACATTTTTCCTACCTTCTTTCCAAGTTTTTAAGAGATGTTTACTTCATGAAATCCCTTCTTTGGTATGCTATTCCTGTCAGAAAATTTCTAGATAAGGACTAATTGTGAAACAAATCATTTTAATTGTTATATCTTCTCATTACTGTAATGAAGTGACTGTACTGGGTATTAGGAATATAGCATGTGGTTTACATGAATCTGCAGTATAGCCAGTTAAAAGACTAAAATTTTATTGATATTGAACACAATAAACTTTACAAATATGTATAAATATAATTAATGTTAATGGAATAAACCCTTGCACTTAACACCAACCTTGAGAAATATACCACCGGGACACTGATTTCCGGCTCTTGCTCTTCCCTACCACACCACCCTGCCCATTCCCTTGTTCATAGGAAGCTGTGATACAGATGCTTGTGTTTTTCATTCTTATACTTGATAGCTTGCCACATTTTATACTCCTACCTAATCACCTATTTTTGTTTGTGAATTATATAAATGGAAACACAGGAAACTTTCTGTGACTTACTTCAGCTGAAATTATACACATAAGAATCAACCACATGGATACATGAAGTTGTAATTCACATCTTCATATCACAGTATGTTAGTACATGAATATTGAATTTATTCTGCAATATTAATAAACTTTTGTATCTACACTTCTGCTGTTAGGAAACCCTGCTGCTACTGATCACCATTATTCATATGTGTAGGACAACACGTAAGACTCTAAGATGCATATTTAGGCGCAGAACTGCTCAGATCTTGTTAAACTTTTAAATTTTTACTAACCTAATGATTATACAAGTACCATTTTATTTTTAGAGTTTTTATTCCTCTGATTATTAACTAAGATTTGGCATCTACTCCTATGATGATTGGCCATCTGTCATTCTCTTTGTGATGTGACCGATCAGGTCTTTTGCCTACTTTAATTTTACCTTGGTTAATTTCTCTCTGAAACGTGCAGAAATTCTTTGTATAACTTGGATTTTAATCTTTTGATAGCTGTAATTTTTGGAGTTAATTTCTACCAGCAATCATGTTCTTTTCACTCTTTATGATAATTTAAAAATATAAAAGTTCTTAATGTATTGAAAAATTTCAGTCTTTTAAAACTTGCCTCTTACATTTACTTTAGAAAACCCTTCCTCTATCTCAACATCAAAAAGATACCATTCAATACTACCACCTAAAAGTGTAGCAGCACTGAATTTCCTAAGATTTAATCCACTACAAACTGATTTTTGTGTTTGGTTTAACAAATCAGTTTTAACTTTCTTCTGCATGTGGTGAGCAGAGAAGTGGTCTTTACGATATTCTTTCTATACATAAATGTGATAAGCGATGTCCATGCTTTAATTCCTGGGATCTGTGAATATGTTTTGTTACATGGCAAGGAGGAATTCAAAGTTTCAGAGAGAATTAAATTTGCTAATTTACTGCCCTTAGAGTAAAGGCAGTACCTTGATTAGGCATGTGGGCCCAATCTGATCATCAGAATCCTTCAAAGCAGAAGAGGGAGGCAGAAGAGGAAGAGCCTGAGAAAGATGCTGCGCTCCGGCCCTGGAGACAGAGGAAGAAGCCATGAGGTGCAGTATCCAGAAAGCCTTCAAAGCTGTCACAGATAAGAAAATGGGTCTTCTCCTAGATTATACAGAAAAAAATGCAGGCTTGTTGATCTCTTGAATTTAGGCCAGTTGAATCACATTTCAGATGCTGACCTCTGGCTCGTTAGATAATAAATTTGTATATTTTAAGCTTCTGAGTTTGTGGTGCTTTGTAACAGCAATAAAAGAAACTGATACGTACACTATGTTAGAACCTATTCTCCTATTACTTTTTAATGACTAGTCCCTCTGTTTTCTAATGATCGACAAAGACCAAAAGTGTTTTTTCCCTGCTTTTCACTTAGTTGTGATGACCAAATTCACATTATCTAAAAAACTGTAGTTCAAAAATAAGCTCCGGTATCAACATCAGGTTATTCTTTGAGGCGTTTGTTTCAGTCATTTTGTGCCTCCTTCCCCGATAAACCTGCTTTGATTAAGGGGACATGTGCCATGTAGCGCACCAACTTCTTCCTTCCCAGCTCCCTGACCAAAACTCCTACACAAATGCTTTGCTTCTGCATCTTTGTTCTCACATCCTTGAGTTATAAATAAAAGGCCAGTAATTTCTCTGCCAAGAGCTGCTCTCCTGAGACCTTCTCAAGCGGAGGAGCCTCAGTGAAGCAGCTCCACTAGGCCTTTTGGAGTTTGCAAACCTGCACCTCTATGGTCACACACTGTGATAAGATTTTACATTTTCCATCTCTTTCTGTTTGTTTATGTTTCAATCTAAATATTTTCTTGTTACCTATCTTTCAGTTTACTAATTATTTCCTTAGCTGTTTCTATGATGTGTTGAAGTCATCTGTTGGTTAAAATCAACTATTTCTTAGTTCTGGTCATTTTAGAGTTGTTTAAACATTTTCATGTGGATTCTCTGTGCATTTTGATTCACTATTGTATCTACATACTGAGTATAGCTTGTTTTCATTAAATTTTTACAGATAATTCTAAAATCACATGCAGTTGTAAAAAACAGAGATCAGTATAGCCTCCACTTAGTTTCCCACACCATCTCATGATGGTAACGTTTAAGATACTGACACTAAGATAGTCAAGATACAGAGCATTTCTATCAGCACAAAACCACCTAATGTGCTATCTTATAGCCACATTCACTTTCTTCCCTCCTTACTCTTTTTTCAACTGCCAGAAACCAATAATTTTTGTCATTTCAAAATAACATAAATGGAATTGTACTGTATATAACCTTTGGGATTATCTTTTTTTCCTTTCTACCCATTATAATTGTCTGGGGATTAATCCAGGTTGTTCTGTGTAGAAATATTTCATTGTGTTTAATTGCTGATTACTAGCCCATGGAATGGATTATCATAATTTGTTTATCCATCCACTGAAATATTCGAGTGTTTTTCAGTTTGGGCAACTAGAAACAAAGCTGCTGTCAATATTTGTATATACAAAGCTGCTATAAACACATGCAGAGTTAGCCCTCTTGACTCCCAAGGTACCTTGTAGGGGCTGGCCCTTATTATCACTGGGACTTCTGGCTTCCCACATGATCTCCACTGACACCATAGTACAACTGGGCTTATTACTGCTGGTCAATGCTAAAGGTCCTGACTGTTTACTAGGCCCTCTCTGATACCTGATGGACAGAAAAGGGGAAACAGTTATTACTGCTGGGTGGAAGTCCAAGCTTCGCACAGGGGCTCTGACACCATGACAATGGTAACAAGTACCTCCTATGACTTGGTGGGGAAGAAAGTGCCAGTCTTCTCTTCAGCCTTTTCTAATCCCACAACAAAATGGGGTTTAAATACCTAAAGGAAGGAAGTCTCCACAGGCCAGCAAGGAGAGAACAGCAGGCTACCTACTTGGCCTTTGCTGGCCTAAGTAAGAGTGAGTGCCATATTTTTTTGGTTTTGGCTAGAATAAGGCAGTTTGTCTCAAAGTTTTTATGGGCTGCCGCTTTCCTGACCCTTTGACTAGTGTGAGGCCTGTTTTTTGAATTTTCAGTTGCTGTGTTTGTTCCCACTGGTGTTTCTAGATTGCTCGCATTTTAAGCTCCAATTCTAAGTTATATGAGATGAAAGCAACCCCTGCCCCCATCTTAGGGGACTCAGACTGAGTTGTTCCTCAGGTTCTGAGATCCTTAACCAGCCTGCCTTATTCTTTTCACCAGAGTCTTCTTATATTTATTTTAACATATGGTGTTCAGGGATTTCAGCTGTACTAGCAAAAGCAGAGAAAAGTATATCTATTCCTTTTTCCCAGTGTGGAGGTCTCTGCAGTGTAGTTATTTTAAGCCTTTCTTCAGTTCTCCTAAATACTTATTTTTATATGCATATAATTTTTGTTCAGAAAGGATTTTCTTCTTGCAGTTAGTTAACAGAAGCAGTAATGAAATAGTTTTATCACAGTTTGAAATAATCTGAAGTAGCACTCTAGACCATTTTAAGATTGTTATATGTCAGTTCATTCTCACTTTTACAGTGCAGATCTTTAGGGACCTGATTCTGAGTGTTTTATCTGGATTATTCTGGAGTCTTCATCCTAGGCAGGCCATGAACTCTTTTTTTTTTTTTTTGCAGTACTGGGGATTGAACTCAGGACCTTGTGCTTGCCAGGCAGGCACTTATTCCACTGAGCTATATCTCCAGCCTTGCAAACTGATAATGAGTATTGCTTGTATTAACTTCTTTTTTTTTTTTTTTTCCCGGTACCGGAGATCGAACTCAGGACCTTGCGCTTGCCAGGCAAGCGCTGATGCCACTGAGCTATACCCCCAGCCCTTGGCCATGAACTCTTAACTTTTGTCTCACTGGAACTATCTATGCACTGAAAGCTTTGCTCAATGTTGTCTGTCTTTTCTGTTCACTGGCTGATATCTTCCCATTAACAAACTGGCAGATGCCTCTGGGCATTCAAGATGAATGTTTAGCACAGGAGAAAGAAACTCAGAGGAATGCAACATAATGGAAGATAGTGAGGAAGAGATTTTAGAGAAAAATAATTAACAACATGGTCAAATGTGGCTGAAAGATCAATGAGGTTCTGGAATGAAAGAAGACATAATAAATATTATCTATATGCAGCAAAAGAAGGCAGTAATACAGAGAGTCTGAAAGATTTGAATTTTTAACTGAGCAGAAAAATTTTAAATAAAATGGGACAAACTTAATAGGTCTTTAAGAGAAAAATAAACACACAAAGAAATTTACATTCTAGAGCAAGTAGTCAATATTGGAATGGGTATGTATTTGCACAATTTTAGGACTATTATTTTTCAAAAAGGTTAGCATTTTGGTGTGAGCTTTAGATAAGGAGCTGATCTTCAGTAGAATGTAAAGAACTCATTTTTAAAACATTAAAATAAAGATATGGCTGTTACTCATACAGAAATGATAATGTAGGACCAGGAGTCTATGCAGTTACTTAAATGTAGTAATTCTATTAAGAAAAATACCCTTTTCTTATCCAGAAATAGCTAATCTAAAAAAACCCCTTCTATTTTGGTTAGTAAGTATAGATTCATTTTTAAAAACCTTAAAATCCATTTTAATTTGAAGGATAATTCCATTATACCAAATAGCTATCAGATTCTTAAAATTATAATTAGCAAAGGTACTCCTGAAATCTGCTGAGACTGCAAATATGTGGTTAAACACTGAAGTTGTTAAAACAGTAAGATCAAGCAATGCTCCTGTTCCTTGCCTCTCTGTATAAGCAGTTAGGGAAACATACAAAGAAACCAACAAGCAATATATGCAGAGCTACTGTGCTACCGCTAGACTGGAATGGGTGAAATGAGTGTCTACGATAGTGCCTGCTCTAGTCACAGTGTTTATACTGTGCTGCTTGTGAGACAGACAAAAATACACTCCTACTCATAAGACTATACAGTCACTGAGTTATTTAAACATAACATTTTATACTTCAAAAGTTCTAAAGTACATTCTGCATATATCACGTTAGTACGAAAACAAACTGTAAGGGAAAACAGAGAATCATTAGACACCCCCATGTTAAGATGACCAGCCTAAGGTACAGTTGCTGCATACTTCTTTGTTACTTACATGAATTCAAATTCAGAGCTTGTTTTACTACTAACAATGACTCTTAATAAATCTACCTAAAGACTAAATATCACTTCATGTATAATACAATATAGTTAGTCTTACAAAAATAAAATCCTCATACCATTTGGTGATGCCATAACAATCTTTAATAATATCTTGAAGAACTGCACGATAGAACAGTGATTCAGTAGATAGCTGAAAAAAATGCAGACACACACAACCATAAGAAAAAATATAAACAAAAATCAAGTTAATGATAAGACAGTTCAGACCACTGTGCATGTTAAAGAATTGATTTTGCTATTATACAAAAAATGAGGATTTTATAATATTTTCATTTTAAGTTAGTGTTTCCCTAGACTAATTTCCACCATGAATGTACTTGTACTAGAAAACAGAAAAAAAATATAAAAGAAACAGTGAATAAGGAAGAAAAGACATATTGAATAAAAATGATCCAGTGCTCCAAATGGGGTGGTTATGTTTAAAACTGTAGAGTAAACTTTTAAAAAAATTTACTATTACTATATGTGGATAGTGCATAATGTTTCCATTCCCTGCATGGAGTTGGTACATGTACATAACATATCCTAACTTCTCTTCTCATCCCCTTTCCCTTCCCTCTGTCTCCACATCTTTGATCCTCTCCCCCACTCTTGTTTTAAAATAAACTTTTAAGACCAGCCTAGTCAGCTCTTAAGTCTGTAAGAGTCAAGAAGAGTGTGTGTACAAGAGAAGAGAATGTGGCATTGTCCTAACGGCAGTGTAGCAGGGATAGTATCAACTAGCAGATTCATGAGCAGAAAGAAAAAGACGGTACCTGAGAAAATAACAAAACATCCCTGTGCTACTGCAGAGTTGAAAAGCAGAGCCTTGGAAAGGGCACAGAGATTAAATTCATAGCAAGACAGCACTTGTAGGGGAGAGGGGCAGGTATCCCATAAAGGTTGAAATATTTTCAAAAGGAAAGAAGGAATGGTTGTAGAGAAAGGCCCCAGAGAAACACAAGAGTTTCAAAGAAGCAGAGGGTAAAGAGTACTGTAGTATTTATCAGAGAAACACTTCAGTCCAGCAAAAGAAGTTTGGTGACAATAGGCACCAGAACGACACCAATATTCCCTACAGATCTCTTAATATTGATAGCACAGGAACATCCGACACGATATAACAAGTTAGTTAACAACTCAGCTCTGATACAACATTACTAACAAAAACAGAAAAAAAGAGAAATGAGCAAGGGAGGACAAATAACAACAATGAATCCTTTTGACTACTTGAAACTAAATGTGCAAGGACTGGTAAAGTTTTAAGTCTACTGAGTTCTTTTATAACTTCTATTTTCCTCTAAAGTCTAAAATTGTTATTTTTATGTTTTCAACTAGAATATGTATGTTTGAGTTCATTCAGATAGTTAGTACACACACACAAAACCCTTCACCTGTGCTCACACAGAAAACCTGTTTATACTATCCCTTACCCTATCAAATACCAAGTTCCCACACTGGGGTGTTAAGACTCCAAAGAACCAGCATTTAAAGGCTGAGGGTTAACACCTCTCTTCTATCACTGGATGCACCTGACTTACAGCACACTACTTTGAAAGAATACAAATTATGTCCCCTCTGAAAGGTGAGAATACTAGGATAGCTGATTCCAGGAGGAGGTGGTGTTAGGAATACCAGAGTCCCCAAATCAGCTCCTGAAATAACAATGTAGGCCCACAGGCCTACTTGAGTGCTCATACTCAAATTTATAACCTTCAAAAGGTACAATTTCTATACAAAAAAAGAATGGAGATAAACAAGGACAAATTTTCCTATACAAAATCTCTTCCTAAATACAAATCCTTCACTTGAGACAAAGCCTACTAATTTAAAAACTTTCCATCCCTTAAAAACTATACCAACCAAAACACTTAGTCTAGAATATCTTATCTCTGTATATATTTTCTATTTCATATTTTCTCATCTTGAGTAACATTTTCTACAGTACAAAAATCTCTATTATCTATCCTTCATTCCTTTGAAAATTTTCACTTCTCTCATAAAAAATTTTGAAATATTTTTATTTATTAACATCTAAACTTTCAATGTTACATGAAACTTTAAGGCATTTTGGTAAATCTTTTATTCCATGAAGCGAAAGGTTATTAATATGATAAATTGTTTACAAAGGTCTTAACTTTTAACTAGTTACAAGATAAAAACTTTAATTTTATGAGACTGCTAAAAATAGTTAAAACTTCTTTCTCATGCTGTTGAAAAATTATATAAAATGGTACCAAGATAATTTACAAATAAATGTATAATTATTATTGAAGAATGGAGTGTAAAATGTCCACCAAAAGACTAAGAAATACGTTTTAAGTAACAGAGCACACATAACTGGTATGCATAAAGAAACACAAATGGGACAGAGTAAGTCATTGGTCCGAAGTTACCAAATAACGAAGAGCTTTACAGCTGTTTCCTCAAGGACAAGGAAGAGTTACGAAGTGCTTCCCAGGGTGCATTCTTGGGGTAAGCAGGCCTACCACCCTAGTAAGTACAGACAGTGGTGAGCGGAAGGGGAGTCAACATGCCCTAAGCAGCTTGGGCTTCACTATTCCAGGAATGAACTAGACATAGGTCAGAGTTCGCTTTCCCTCAGAAATGATAAATCTACGGACCACTTTCAGTGCACTTGAACAATGTGAGATTGAGAAAGTGTACACCCTTAAAGCATATGTATTAGACAGGCATTTTATAGGTCTAGTGGAAAAGGCACTTAGCTGAAAGTCAGAGTTCTGCAATGAAGGGAGCTACAACACATACATTTCAGCTGCATATCAAGTTCTTGTGTAAGTGTGCAGCAATGTGTAATTGATAACATTCTCTGGAAATATGACCAAACACCTGCAAAGTTAAGAAACACATCTTTGACCACTATTGTGATAAAATTTCTTTCTTGTCCCAGTCCCGTAGTTGGTATGTGGTATGGTAGTTGAGAGTCTGAACTTCAAAGTAAGACACATGTTCAAATTTCAGCATTTGCCACCTTGCGATTTCCACATATACACTATGGGATGACAGTACATAGCTCATAGTACTATGCATTCATTACCCTCACTGATGAGTAAAACTTTGAACCATACTTTGGTGAGCCTGTGTTAGATTGAAGTATTATTTTTGCAATCATAATTATTAATTGTCTATAATAGCAACAACTATTAACATTTACTAAGTACATGAATACATACTATATGCTAGATACTGTTTTTTACTGAGTGCATACTATGCGTTAGATATTGTTTTAAGCATTTTACATGTTTCATTTATTCAATCATTAACAACAATCCTATGACAAGTATTGTTCCTGTTATAAGTACTATTTTTCCTGTTACCAGTGGAAGAACTAAGCCACAGAGAAATTATGATATATATGTATCCATGGTCCCTAAACCAATAAGTACAAAGGACAGGACAAAAAACAGCAGTCTGACACTAAAACTCATACACTTAAACAAATTCTAATGCCAGTAAAAGGTTTGGAATCAAATTTTAGGTAGGCACAATTAATAAACTATACAACAATATACAAAGTAGTTAGCAATGTTCCTGGCCCAGAGTAAGTAAATGAAACTTGTTTTTGCTGTTCTTATTTTTAAAAAATTCAAATTGACATTATTAATTTTGCATGAAAAGAAGCAAAGGGAGATGTGTAAAACTGAGGTCCAGTAAGAATAATCTTGTGCAAAGCCTTAAAATCTCTTAAAAATTTTTAATATATCTCCTGGATATAAGGTGGAGGACAACATAATTATATGTATATTTAGGGAATATATTAAGCTTCTGTTTTTATTTGGAAGCCCACTTAGCTGTTTCAATTTATGACTAAATCAAATAAATAAAAATTATCAAAAAATTAACTGAAATATATATTTGGGAATATGGTTAAATATAATACACTGAATGTTATATCTTGTTTATCTTTGCTTGAACTAAGTCCATAAAGGCTTTATAGTCAGTGACAACATTCTTTGGACATATTTATAGACTGCTTAATGTCATAGGAAGAAATGAGAGGCTAGTGTAAGAGTACAATATGGAAACTTTCCTAAAAGCTCAATTTACTTCTCTGAAAGTTCACTTTACTTTTAAAGTAAACACATAGAACATGTATAGATTTGAATATGCAGCAGTGACAAGTAGAGGTGATATTTACTAAAATCCATCAGGTTTTCAGTTCATCAGCAGGTCAAGTATGAAGAGGGCTTGAGGGAAAAAAAGATTAGCTGGATTCAAGTAAATACTCTCACTTACCCCTTGGCCAACTGCAACCCGCTCCAATGCCTACAAGGAGAAAGAACAAGACAAAGACTGCTGAGATATGTAGTATTCTAACATTTATAAACATATTTGTAAACAATTTATAAAAGTCCCACTTAAAGAGATGAATTAAGTGATAACATATAAATTTATACACTTGAAAGTGTTAATATCATTAAAGAATGTTAACTAGTATGTTTATACAATTTAGAGTGAATTTATAATAGATGTGTCATATACACATTAACTATGCATAGTTCTTGAATTTCAAAAGAATTAAAAGAAAGACTAAAATGATACAGTGTGGACTCATGTTTAGTGTAGTTAAATAAATAAATCCAATGCTATTTACATGTATAATAACATATGTAAATCTATTTACATATAGCATCAACATATTATTTTTACTGAATATGCAATTTAATCTTTACCAAAATGAACTTAATACCCTTACCTATTTAGCACTCTTATCTACTTATCTTTACCTATTCTGAAAGCATCCCCAGAAAGGTCCCTTCTACAAAAACAAAACAGCAAAACAAAACAAAAACTCCCTGAGCTCTGAGTACTTTTCAGAAAGATCAGACACAGAGCAAACAGGCACCAGAAGAAATCGAGGAGAGCAAAGGCTGGGATGGAACGAAGGAGAGGGGCACGGAGAGGGGCACGGAGAGGGGCACGGAGAGGGGCACGGGCCGCTGCCATCAGGGAAGCAGAGCAGTACGGTCGGCATATTTTGCATTTACGGGATTTACATTTCAAAAATTTTGGGGGGTATTTTGAATCAAGCTTATTTTTATTACAATTATTCTTGTTTTGAATACAATGTATTCTTTTATCTAAAGGATATTAATAGTCATTCTATGTTATTTTATTTTGGATACTTTCCATTTCTACCAAGTTGCTTTTTTTAATTTTAAAAACTATTATCTCTGTTATCTTTAGAAAATTAGTGATTCTTGGTGGTCTGCTGATCATTAAAATGGGAGTGCCATTATTAACCTGATCAGAAAACATGCTTCTGAGTGAGTACTACTAATTGTGGGCACCACAGAGAAACAGATCTACCATGTTTTATGGCAAAATCCTTGCTATCAGTATCTTTTAAGTATTATCTCTCAGGATAGTCATATTCACTAAAAACGACTATTTCAGTTTCTTCTGTGGAGAGTATAAACCTGGCTGTCACCACTGGTGGAACCACATCAATCTGAAAATAACCTCTCAGTCTAGCAGGATTCTGAACAAGTAGCATTTGTAAGTAAAGTGAAGGAACAAGACAAATTTCCAGAAAAGTACTTTAAGTAGGGCTACAAAAAGTATTACCTGAGCACACATAGATCTCTAAGGTAATTCTAGGATATATCATCTAGAATACTGGTAAAGTATTTCTTATGTTGTTATGTAAGCAACATAGATATGATGGGCTTTAAAGAATTAATTTAACTTCTGGTTGGGCATTAAATATATTATCCCACCAACTACATTTTATTTTTAAAAATTTTATTATGTAAATTTATTATATAAATATTTTATATATTTTTGATATACATGTAATGGTTTGATACATATTAAATGATTACTACAGATAAGTGATTTAACCTATTATCTAATAACTATTGTGTGTATATGTGTGTGTGTGTTAAAAGCATCCAAAATACACTCCCAGAAAATTTCTAGTGTATAACACTATTAGAACTATAGCCCTCATGCTATAATACAGATCTCTAGATTTAGTCATCCAATATAACTGCAACATTTTAAATTTCTGATCACAATCATACATAGTATTCTTTGTAAATGAACAAAAAGCACCATGGATTAAAATGTTCTAGGTCTAAGGACACTAGTAAAATCAATCATAATAATGTTTTTGTTTAACTAGGTACTTTACAGCTTAATAGTTTTCCATTTTGTAAAAAGAATGAGAGTAAATGATTTCTACAAAGATTCCATAAGGCTATGTATAAAGAGCTAAACTGATGCTGTGTTTAAGATTTGGTGGTTCGTACATTTTATACAATTAATGACATGCAAGTATCTGTTATGTGATGTAGATAATGCTTGAAATAAAAGTCATTTTTTCTCATAATCTGTAATATGTAAAAGCATTAATGATGGTACTCTGCAAAATTTCACATTTACTGAATGGTATAAGCCAAAAATAATAAATTCCCTAGCTATGTAAAGCTTTTACTCTGGGAAAAATATAACCATACCAAGCACGCTGACATTCTGGCATTATGACCACAGCACCATCTCTCTTCCTTTAAATACTGGCACATTGGAAATCCCCATTTTTCTTCAGTACATTCTGCAGATTGGGAAAAAATATGGACTATTTAAATAAAATTCTTTAAAGTAAATAATCTATTGAGAAAGCACATGAGTCAATGAGAAAGTCAAACAGTAGTTAAACATGGACGTGGTGATGTTTAACAGTTCGTTTCAGTTTGTTAACTGAAAGCATATTCACATTATGAAAGTGGTATTTGCTCAACAACAGCTGCTTTGTGTTTTAGTTCTAGCTCTGATACCAACCAATTTGCCAAAACTGTTTCTTTAAGATTTAGCAAAAGCAATTTAAAATGCAAATACATTTCAAGTTCTGTGTAACTATGGGAGATAAATAATAAAGCCCTGAACATTTATTGTTGGTTTGGCTTTGTAAAAAAAGTGGCACTAAATATGACATTTGGCGATTTATTATAGAACAATGAGTTCACTCCTAATAACACTGAAACATCTCTTTTTTTACTACTATGCCACCATTCAGAAAAAGAACAGCTGTGTAGACTCTTATTTCCTCATTATTTTAAGAGACTGTAATAGTTTCAGCTGTGATCCAATTTGGCTCCATCTCTCTTATGATTCAAGAAATGACAAGTATGAAATTTCACTGCTTATTCACACATCTACTGCCCAATTTACTTCTACAGTTACACATGCAACTTGCTGAGGTTCAATCTGTCATATAGAACTAGTTCCACAGGATTTTCAAAAAGGAAAAGAAACCAATTTCTACTTTAAATTAAACCTTAAAAATAATTTGAATTTTATAAAAAATGTGATAATAAAAATAAAGTAAACATAAATTTCTATTATATTACAAAAGTAAAATAGCGCCAGGGATACAACTCAGTAGTATAGCGCCTGCTTGACAAGTGCAAGGTCCTGAGTTCAATTCCCATACCAAAAAAAAAAAGGTAAAATAGAACTGCAAACTTGAACACAAGAGCTCTTTAAAAGAAAATGCAAGCGAAGTAAATTTCACTCAAAAAACTTTTGCACTATGAGGATCAAATGATTAAAGAGCAAGTTTATTATTATTTTTGTAGTGTAGGATTGAACCCAGGGCCTCGTGCATGCTGTCTAGTGCTTTACCTCTAAGTTAGATCTCCAGCCCTAAAGTTGGAATTTAATGCAGATCACAAACTGGTGAAAGAGGTTTTTTTAAGGTACTGACTGAAATTTATAACAGACCTTACTGATAATCACATTGAAAAGTGGAGCCAGGTGTGGTGGTGCATGCCTATCATCCCAGCACTCAGGAGGCTAAGGCAGCAGGATGCCATGAATTAAAGGGTGGCCTGGGCTAAACAGTGAATTCAAGGCTAGTCTGCACTATATAGTGAGACCTTGTCTCAAACTAAAAACAAAAACATAAACACAAACAAAAAAATTGGATGCCCCCTAGAATACAAATAATAGTACTAATGCTAGTATTATACATTACTTTACATAGTCAGGCACTATGATAAGTACTTTACACAGATTAACTCACTTTAGTCCCTACAGCAGTTCTGTGAACAAGGTACCCTACTACTCTCGTGTTTCAGATAAGGGAAGTGATCACAGTAAGCATAAGAAAATTACTCAATTCACAAATGTAGCACACAACAGATTTGGAAATTAAACTCAGTTTGACTTCAGGACTCATATTTGACTATTATGCTATATAAATGTACATTTACAAACAATTTCACTTATCGGCATATATAGGGTTCATGAAGCCTTGTAAGGTATCCAGGTCCTGGGGACCCTGGTCTACTTACGTTTCGAAGATGACTTGAAATAGTGGTTTGAGTTTTATTGCAACCATTTAACTAAGACATGATTATGGCCAAGTGCAAGGGTCACAGTAAGTCAGTGCCTACTGTAAAGACTTTGCAAGCAGCTACAGAGACGAGAGTGTGCTATTTTATTCCTAGAGTTTAGCACCATGAAATAGCTAGTTTCCGATCCTCAAATACATTCTCTCCTTTTTCCTTATAGTAACAGAGTATTGCTTTGTTCAGATTAAAGACTTAAATTCTCAGTGTCCATGAAGACATTCTGGCCAATTGGATATGGGTAGAAATGATGTATGCAAATTCAAGACCATGTGGTTAAAGGAGGGGTGCACTTTCCTGTACCCTTCCTACTCTTACTGCATCCATCTTTGTCTGATTATGGTCACGTTACTAAGCCAAGCAGGACCGTGTAAACAAGAGTACCAGGGTGGAACAACAAAACAGATGAATCCTGGTATCTCAGAGGACTACTCACAGGACGCCTTCCACAGCAGCTCTAATTGTCTACCTCTGGACTCTAACTGAAATATCCCTCTGCCTTACATCACTCTTACTTTCGTTCTGAACCTATTATGCTTCTAAATTTTTAATAGATGAGGGTGCTTAGAATATAGTCAATTTTGTAAATCACACTGCAATAAACAGATAGTCATGGTTCTGTTCAGAAACAAAACTTAGAGAATGAAGGAAGCAGTAGCTTAGGAACAGCATTAAAGTATCCAGAGCACAGTAGTTGAATAGTTATGCTCCAATTAACAAAGAAATCAGTTTTGAAGATGGGTGTTTGACCAAAGATGTAAATGAGGAAGCAAGCCAGAGCACCGTCACCCCTCTGTACCCCTGCGTCCCACATTCATAGGCTCAAACAACTGCAACACACAAACATCGCAGACATCTTTTTTCTTGTCGTTATTCCCTAAACAATACAGTATAACAACTACTTACAGAACATTTATGTTACATTAGGTATTATAAGGTAACCTACAGATGACTTAAAGTATAGGGGATGATAAATGTTGTCTATATGCAAATAATATGCTATTTTATATCAGAAACTTGAGCACCTGTAGACATTGGTAGCTCTGAAAGGTTCTGGATTAATCCTCTGCAGAAATGGAAGGGCGGCTGTATTGGAGGATGATTTAACAAAACAAAAAGCTTTCAACAAGGCATATTCTCTGCACATTATCTTACAGCTTAAAATAACAGACTAGCAATTTCCCAATCTCTTAAAGTATTCCAATCAAATGCCTAGAAAAAGAGAAAGAAAAGGAAAGAAAAACTTTTAACACTAGAAAAGAATGAAAGTAAACATCGCATAACATAAATGAACCTCACTTTTAAAAAAAGAAACAACAGGTTTGTAATGTAAGTTGTAATTAATGAACCCTAACTGCTGTAATTCACCTTAGGCTACAAAGATAAAAGCAAGTATATTTGCCTGAAAAAAGGTAGAGAGATTCTCCTGTAGTGATAATCTAAAGAAAACAGACCGAAAAAAATAGGAACTCTCTGCCTTGTGACAGTTTATTGGAAGGAACATTTAGTGTTCATGTTGTTTGATCCATCTTTTATGCTTGTATCTGATAAACTGAGCACCTACTTCAAAGATAACAACACACCATGTAATAAGCATTGCTAATTTCCTATCATCTTGCTTTGAAATTAGGTATCATTGTTATTATTTTTTATTATCTTTAAAATAAAAATATGCAAAAAATACCAGAATGTCAAAAACATTAACTTCACATTAGATTGAAAGAGGTGTGCTATTTCTGAAAAATATATTACATTGGAAGGGGTTTTTCATTTCCAGGAAAAAGAAATCTAACATAAGAAGACCTTGGACACATTATTCACCCTCATGATCTGCACAGACTATGACATAATGAATAATCATTGTAGCTGCAGGCCTTCAAGATTTGAATGTGTTCTGACACAGTTTTGGACTAACAAATGCAGTCTGGAAGTAGCAATGAGGAGTAAAGGGGAGACAGAAAAACCCGCTGCTTGAGGGGAACGGGAAGTATGACTCTTTTGGGAAAGTTCGATTTTGATTAGAAAAGAAAATAAACAATAGCAGATATAGACAATTTTGGTGATGACTAACTGAATACCAGAGGCTGTAATACAAGGTTTCTGAACTGGGGAAACGTGAGAGATACAGTCAAAACAAAGGGCATTGGCCATTCATGGATGAGGGTCTTGTAGATAAGGGATAAGCTGTGAGACCTGGGGAGTGGCTCATATGCACAGGGATAAAGATATGGGATTAAACCCTGAGAGTTTCTACACATACAGTAATGAAGCTGAGAACGCTGTGGTAGGGAGAAGAGACGGGAAAGAATTCTGACAACAGAACAGAGTTCTATGCTTCTCAGTTGATTTCTGGTGAAAAGGGGAAGACATAGGCAGAGACACACAGAATCATGCCTTTCCGGATGCTATATAGCATGGAAGCCTGTGGGGAGCTGTCACACGTGGAGCACACGGGGTTAACACTGGAGAAATGGAGGCTGCTAGCAAAGCACGTCTTGCCTTACCTCTGCTCTCTGACTTGTGCTGGTCAGAGGGATGAGGCTGTCTTAGCTTATGTTATAGCATATAATGTTTACACTGACTGGAGTTATTAGGGTCCAGTACATGGGGCATCTTTATTCTGCTCATTTCCCTCCCCTCCTCCTCACCCCTCACCCTTGTTCCACTTCTCTACTGGACGAGCTCTGTTCCCTTGTCCTTTTTAAGAGGGGCAGGGAAGGGGATTAGAAAAAAACAAGCAGTAGCATGTGCATGTCACCCTTCCCAAGTTGACTGTAAACTGCATGAATTGCAAATGTGTACTAATAAAGTACATGTACTAATAAAGTACTAATAAAAGTACAGTAATATGAGGCTGAAAAGGGTTATGTTTTTTGTTAGAGTTTATGAAGCTACTACTTAGTACCACAATGAAGTCCAAAAGAAGGGCATTCTCATCTGTCAGTAGGAGTTCTCTCTACATATTGTATTACATTCGTACATGACAGAGCGTGAAAGACAGAGAAGTCTTACTCCCTGACCTGATTCTCTGAAACTCTTACACACTTATAATTCCCCCCTAAGGGAATTTCTAGGAACTGCTGGCTTTGGCTGAAGGCTATGTCAAACTGTATCACTCCACTGGATACCACAAAGTTAAATAATCACCATGATGTCTTCTGAGTCTGCATCACAGTTTCCTCTGGGGTTAAGATCATGATGGGCTCAACTCGCCCTCCCACCCCCGCCAGTGTGAACAACTGACAGATACAGTATTGTTCTTCTGAGGCCATGTACTGTATAGATCTGCAGATCTTACTGATTTCACATAAATGAAACTTTGTTCTCTTTGTCCAACATATCTGCTACAGTTTGGATCTAAAATGGCTTCCAAAGCCCCATAAATTAAAAATTCAGCTTGGCAGTATTAGAAAGAGGTGGCAAATTTTTAGGAGGCAGGGCCAGTGAGAGGTTTCAGGTCATCAGGGGCATGCCCTCAAACAGGACAAAGGTATGCTGGCCACTTTTTCTCTCTCTGCAGTTCAGTCGTGAAGTGAGCAGCTTTCCTTTATCACATGTGTCTACTACTACATACTGTCAGCACAGGACCAAGCAACCATGGACTGAAACCTCTAAAACTATAAGCCAAAACAAGCCTTTCCTCTTCATGAGTTGACAATCTCGGGTCCTTCATTACAGTAACACCAGGACTCACACAAGTTCCCCATTTCTCCTGCACTCCTCTTATTTCTGTGTTTATTCTACTATTCTACTCTCTGCTTCTGTTCGATTATTTTCCATTCTGCACATAAATGAGATCATGAAGTATTTGTCTTTGTTTACCTTATCTTGACAGCATAACTTCCTTCTTTTCCAAAGCTAAGAAATATTAAACAATGTGCCATATTTTCTTTAACTCTTCACCTATCAATCAACACTTAGATTCTATATCTTAACTATTATAAATAATTTTGCAAATACGAGAGCATAGATATCTCTTTGAGATTTGTATGTCAATTCCTTTGAATACAAACCCAAATGTGGAATCTGTTAGATTAAAAGGTAACTTTATTTTTTTTAACTTTTCTGTAACCTCCATATTGATTGCCACAGTGGATACACCAGTTGACATTACTTTAACAATGTAAATGGGTTCCTTTTTTCTACATATCATTGGCAGTAGTTGTTGTGCATTGAAATTTCATGCTTTCACCTGTGCTTTGTAACTTTGACAAGTTTTCATTTTAGTATGTCTGAGATAGTGATGCTCTGTGGGTTAGGTTTGCATTTCCCCTATGATAAGTCAAGTTAAGCAACCTTTCCTGTACTCTTGGTCAGTTGTACATCACCTTTGAAGAAATGCCTACTCAGGCTCTTAATTGTATTCTTTTTAAAGTTTTACTATTGAGTTATAAGAGCTTCTTATATACTTGAGATATTCATTCATTTTAAGACAGATGGTCTATAAATATTCCCCTTCAACTTTTCATTTTATTAATTTTTTTGGCTGTGTAGAAAATCTTTACTTTGATATAATCCCATGTATCTACTTTTGCTTTTGTTTTCACATATAACAAATCACTATAGAGTATGATGTCCAGAAGCAGTTTTCCTATATTTTCTTCTAAGAGTTTCATTGTTTCAGACTTTACATTTAAGTCTTCATTGCATTTCAGAAGGATTATGCTTAATCTCTAGTGTATTTTGACTAAAGTATTTTGTACATGTTATGTATTGAAACTTTCTCTAATCGAGTATCCCTGATACCTTTGTTGACCATTAGCTTACCGTATGTATTAGTTTATCAGGATTCTGTTCTCTTTTACTGTTTTTTATATAACTAAGTTTATCAGTACATTTTAGACATAAATAATGATCATATTCATCATAGGGAATTTGTACCTATACAATATATATTTTGATTTCTCTATTTTTCCCAGTTCCCTCTCCTTTCAATATATCTTTCTCTATTTACAAAGCTTTATTTCCATTTTATCCTTTTTAAAAATAATTTTCCTCTTTTCCATTCCTTCCTTTCCCCTTTCCCCCACCTTGTTCTTCTTCCATTTTGAACAATTTCCTCCCACTTTACAATATCTATTGTACATCCTTACTCTTTCAGTTTCTCACACCAGGGAGACAATGTGATGTTTACACATGTTTTCTGATCTATTTCACTTAAGAGTATGGTCTCAAAGAGTATCCATTTACCTAGAAATTCCTCAAATTTATCCTTCTGTAAGGCTGAGTAGTACTCCATTATATTAAAAATAAATCCACATCTTTTTTATTCATTCCTTGGTTGGTGGGCATTTATTTGTTTTCACAATTTAGCTATTACAACTGGGGTGCTATAAACATGGGTGCACATATATCACCGTGGTATGATGTTTTTAATTCTTCTGGAAAGATACCCAAAAGGGGAATAGCTGGGTCAAATGAGATCTTTAAGCCTAATTTTTTGAGGAATCGCCACACCTCACCAGGCTATATGCCCATCAACAGTGGAGAAGGGTTCATTTTTTCCTATAGCCCCACAGAATCTGTTATTGATTTCTGGATAATAGCCATTTTTTCTGTAGTGAGATGGAATTTCAGTGTTGTTTTAATTTGCCTCTCTCCAATTACCAGGGATGTTGACATTTTTTCATATATTTATTTTTAATTGTTTTATATGTCTATTTTTATTCTTTATGAGATTATTTTGATTACTATAAACTTTGTAATATTTTGAAATCAGGGAGTATGCTACTTCCAGCTTTGTTCTTCTAACTCAAAATGTCTTTGAAGTACTTGGTATCTTTTGTGGTTACAAATAAATTTCAATTTTTTTTTCTAATTCTGTAAAATATGCCACTGTGATTTTGACAAGGATGGAACTGAATCCATTGATTGCTTTGGGAGGTATGTTAACATGAACTCTTCCAATCCATGAATATGTGATGTCTTTCCATTTATCTGGGCTTTCAAATTTCTTTCACTAGTGTATAATAGCTTTGGTATATAAATTCTTCTTCTCCTTGGTTAAATTCATTCCTTTCTATGCTTTTTCATATCAGTGTGAATAATTTATCTTCTTAATTGTATTTTCAGATTGGCCATTGTCAGTGCCTGGCAACAACTGCCTTTGGCATGTTACTTTTGTGTCCTGTCATTTTACTAAATTCGATTAGTACTAATAGGATTATTTTTAAGAATAGCTTTTAGGGATTTCTACAGCTGCAAACAGTTTGCTTCTCTATTTCTAACTTGGATCACTTCTATTTCTTAACTGTCCTGGTTAGGACCTTCATTTATGGTCAGACAGGAGGAGTGGGCACTCTCCGTCTTGTTCTGGGTCTGACGCAGAAGGGTTTCTACTTTGTACCACTGAGATGACGTTAGAGTTTTTATAAAAAATATCACTGTGCTGAAGTAAATTCATTCCACACTTCATTTGTTGCAAGTCTTTGTCACAAAGGAGCAGTGACTGGTTCTTCTCTATCTGAAAAAGCTGCCCCTGTGACTGAGTGTGTAGCCCGGGGAGGGACACACAGGGAGTGCTGAGGACGGAAGGGCACACCCGTCTGGATGCCACATCAGCTGAATCAACCCTAGGGATGTGTTTCACTGCATAGTGAAACCCTGTCTCAAAAAGACAAGAAAGCAGAACAAAACAAAATGTTGCTTTCTTCCTGCTGCTGTCAAAGTTGATTTTTTCAAGCAACATTTTTCCTTGCTGCCCGTGTGTCATCCTCAATTATCCTACTTGATCCTTCAATGCAGCACATTTATAACCTGGCATATGTATCAGGTTATTTACTCTTCAGTTGTCTGACGCTTACATTGTAGGCTGTAAATTTAATGAGGGCATGGGCTTTTACTGAATATTCTATTGATAGAATATTATATTCCTTGTACCTGCGACAGTAACTCGTACTGACACGTGGCAGGCATCTAATAAATATTCCATACACTGTACAGTTGCACGGAGACCTCAGGGATGAGCCAAGCTAAGTCTAGGTGAGTTTACATGAATATTTGAAAAAATAAGCAGATAATTGGAAAGATATTTAAGTTCTAAACAGGAAAAATCTGCATCATGATATCATGTTCTCCATACTCTTTCTGAACTCACTGTATGCCAATCAAAACCTAAACTTTTTTAATGGACCTTAATTACCTGATTTTAAAACTCATTTGAAAGAGAACATGTATGAGATTAACTGAAAAATTCTGAAAAAATAAGAACTTTAAATAATTTGTTCTTTACAATTTCATGGTTTCAATAAACTATTAATTACAATAGTACAGTACTATTATTAGAATCAACCAGACCAGAATACAATCCATAAATACACTGTCTGATCAAGGTGTCATTTCAGGTCATTGTAGGAGATATAGATTCAAAAATATAAAATTAGAAAACATAAAATTACAGCTATTTCTCAAATCATTAACAAAAATAAGTTAAGGCATATTATTAAATTGAAGAAAATACAAATTATAAAAGTCAGGGGAAAAGTTTTTTAAATAACTCTCAGTCAAAACAGAAAAAGCTAAATAAAATATGGTTCCAGGGAATACTTTGCGCATTGTGTGTGTGTAAACACAATGGAAAGATTAACAAGATTTATTGCTAAGTAAAAGGACAACACTGCATTGTTCTTTATCAGATTATCTTGTTCTTTCCTACCTTTCCAACTTCCTTGGAATGTTTTGGGGTTCAGTCCTTTTTCCTTTCTTACATTATTTGTATTCCCTAAGTAATTTTATTGAGACTTATGATTTAAATAACATCTGAATGTTAAAGAAATCAGAATGTTTTAATAATTCACAATAATTTATCTTTGACTAAGATTATTGGAAATCTAAATCACCTGACTGATAAAAGAATATTTATGGTTGAATTTCTAAACAGCACGTCAAAATGAACCTGTCCCAAACTGAAAAATTTCTACCTCAGTTCTTTTTTTACAACCACATTCAGCTCAGCAAATGATAACTTTCCTTCCTTTGTTTCATGCCAAAAGTCTTTTGGTATGTACTCTCCTTCTCCCTTTCACATCTCCATAGACTCAGTTAATAAATTCCTCTGATAACATCTATAAAATATACCCAGAATTAATTTAACCATTTATTTTAATGCACCCTCTAATCTTAACCTCCATCGCTTCTCATCTGCATTACGGCTTCTCAAGGGATCCACTTGCTTCTGCCCTGGATAGTCTGCTTTAGTCATACGGGTCTCTCTGATGACCCTACAAGGCCGAGTACACAAGCTCTGCCTTCGCATTCTGACTTGCTATTTCCCCTCACAGCACTGGCCCTCTAAGATAGCTGTGTAACTTGCTTCCCCAATTATCTGCTCAAGTATTGATAACACGACCTTAGCCTGGCTGCTCAGACAAGTGCCCTTCCAATCTCTCTTTCTATTTTGTCCATTCTATTTCTATACTATCTAGTACAATAGACATACACTGGCTTATTACTCTGCGGTTTCTTCTCAATAGGATGTAAAGATGCAAGAGTAGGAACTTCCTTTATCCATCTCTGCTCCTAAGTATCTATTACATTCTGTACAGGTGGCAGATATTTGATTTAAATGGATAAATAAATGAATGGATGGTTACATTTAGTTTGATTAGTTTTGTTGACAAATCTAAATGCTGTACATATAAATGTACATGTACATGGGCAAGCATACAAAGAAATGTGTAAGGACCGTGTCACTGTGGGTAGCGATGCTAAATGAGGACTTTTACTACAAACATTTGTATACTGTTAAAATTTTACAATGAGAATACACTTACATACTACATTGAAGAGTGTATGTATGTTAATATTTTGAATTTATTCATAGATAAAAATTCTTAAGGTGTCTTTTCTTTGTAGGACATGCATCTATGTTACTGTGTAATGCTTTATTCTAATAAAGATAAAATTTACTTAATAGGTATCTTATAGTCTTTCAAAAATACTACATTTTTTTAAAAAGGCCATGTATATATTATGTAACAGCCATTTTGCCTCATTTTTAAGGTTTAGTCTTTGTTTTGGGCATTCTCTTTAACAATCAACTAAGGATTCTCTAGGCTTCTTTAAAAATGTCTTTCCAGGATACTGGCGAATTGTATGAATAGAACAATACATTCTCAAGTGAAGATGACATTTCTGTTTTAAGTGTAAGTTTCTACGCTTATTTTTCATCTTAGAGTTCTAAAGTTTCAAAGTCAGCATGAGAAGTTATGTGACAGTTCTCTGAGAATTTGATTTTCATTTTGGTTCTACTTTTCTCAATTAAATCAGCTGAGCTTTTCAATGAAGTCAAGTGTATATAGCATTTAAAATGTTACCTAAGGGTAAAAATATGAGATTATAAAGATGTCTGACGTATTACTTACTGATTTCTCAAATATATTACAACAGAGGATAAAATACAATTAAATAATTATACAAATGACATTTCTACCTTTCAGCATTAACAGTGAATATTATAAAATGAGGAATACATTTAAAACAGTGTAACCAAAACGTAAATAACTAGCTAATTTACAAATAGGAAAGTTCTAAAAATTGCCTTGCTCTCCTAAAATAATTAGAAAAGTATGGGTGTAAAATTTAATGAGTTAAAAAGGCAGTTTATATGTAATGTTAACAATTATTCAAGTTGTAAAGATGGTTCTACAGAAAGCTCCTAACACTTAAGAGACACTTGAAGAAAATCACTGTGTGATGCTCTCTGTCCATGGTAATTGATCCATTGTGTAAATGTGGACTGAGACCTTACTGGTCTTTCTGTCTTCACTTGAATGCATCTTTAAGTCACTGAAATACAGATTCCATATATGGACTTTTGCTTCATAGATGAATTTAAAGAAGATACCTGGTAATGGCAAAATGTAATTTTACTATTGGAAAAACAGTATAAGAATTTTATTATCTCTGATTTGTTTCCCTGTGGACCATGTCAGATGTGCCAGTTAAAATTTTGGGGACAACTTGACTTGTCACATTATGCCTGAATCTAGTTAAACATTATTTCTGACTATGTTCATGAGGGGTTTCAGGAAGCCGTTTGCATTTGACTTAGAAAGACTGAGTAAAGAAGCCTTCCTGCCCCAATGTGAGCCAGCATCATCCAATCCAGAGGGCCTAAACATGCCACTAGGTGGAGGTGGGTTCAATTTTCTCTCTGCCTGTCTACCTGAGCTAAGACAGCTGTGCTCTGCTGCCTTTAGACTGGGACTAGTCCATCAATACTCTGGTTCTCACATCTTCAGACTCAGTCTGCAGTGTAAACCACTGACTTTCCTGGGTCTTAGGTCAGTATACCATAGTTCTTCTTAGCCTCCACAACCATCTGAGCCAATCCTTTACAGCAAATCATATATATATACACACACACACACACACACACACACACACACACACAAGTATATGTGTGTATGTAATGAAAGTAGTGTGTGTATGTATATATATATATATATATATAAGGATCTTAACTAAAACTCCAGCCATATATAGTATTACTTATAACATCCTTTTTTCTGCTAGTCATCCCTGCTTCCATTGTATGTTCAGTGTTTTAATGCTACACTTATTCTTTAATACAAAATAAAAACGTATACATATTAATTTAATACAGGCACAGTTACATTAAGACATTATCTGTTAATGAATTGGTCCAGGCAGTACTGTCTTGGTATTTTCGTGTATGACAAATAGAACAGTACAAGACAGGTACTGAGGGAAGAACTGCATTGGTCTGGTAAACACTACAATAGCTACTCCCCAATGGAAGCTCTGTGTTACTGTGTAACAGGTTCCCTTTGCTGCTTTTCATGAAAGAATTTATATCAAGGCATCAAGGACACTCATGACCATCTTTATACTAATTTATATACCATGTTGTAACTGTATTCTATGAAAATTTTGTAATAGTACCAAACTGATAATGAAGAAAATTTAGACAATTTGCTTTTAATTTATTTACCATGGGAAAAAAGTGTAAGAACACCATGTTTTTAGCAAAATAGGTTTGAAGTGCGTTTGCTCTACAGGGTCCAAATCCACATTCATACATAAAACCAGTAGATTACAGCTAGTTTTTTAAAAATCTGTTTTATATTAGTCTGACAGTCAACTCTCTCTGAATTTCTCTCAGCTTTATTTTCATATTACTTCACATTCAAAACATAAATGATTTTTCTTTACTACTTCTTTTAAGTAGATATATTAATTTTCTATTTTAGATTTAATCACATTCTTGTCTTATTTACCATGAACATAAGAAGGACTTATTATGCAAAATAAATCCAATAGGCATGTGGTTCAAAACCATTTCATGTTAATCACAAAAATAATGAGGTTCAAATTAAAGAAAGAAAGGAGCAAACTGTATTAAGGATCCATTTCTAAATATTGCTAGGCAGCAGGAAGATGCCCTGGGGCAAAAGTAAAACCAGGGCCAACATTCTTCAGAGTATACACAGCTCACTAAAGATCAGATACAGCTGTCAGTGTGAGGTAATTGTACAAAGAATGCCAAGTACATCTAGAAATCTCTGTATTCATCCCATATTAATTGGCTATAATTTCCTGTGACACAGGTCTAGCTGAACAGCAAAATGTAATGTGATATTGTAATAAAAACTTATAAACAGCTGAATCTGTAAGGCTGAAAGTACTTATCTGCTTTAAGCCTACAAAGAACAGTACCTAGAATAGCATCGTAGAAACATTTTTTCAAGCTAAGTCCTGACACATCCTCACTGAATTACAGAGCTAGCTAATAAACTTAATGATAGCTAAAAAAAGAAAACTTAAATATTATTTGCTATGAATTATTGTTTTACTTCTTAAAAGCCAGACATATAAAACTTCAGGAGATAGATTTATGGCCACAAGTATAGTAGCATATATAGATTTTAAAAGTGTAATTTTCAAAAACATATTATTATCCAAATACAGGATCACTGCAGGAAAAAAGAGTGTCTATGCAAACTGAATATAGTTAAGATAAAAGTCCTGTCCTATAAACTAAATTGAAATATCTTGACAAAAGTAAGGTCCAGGTTAAATAACGGGTACATTTTGGAAAGCTGGATGCAAGTCTCAGGATAGCATCAGAGATGCAGAAACACATCATCCAATTTAACCCATTTTTCCTGTTTTACTACCTTACAGACCATCTACAAAGGCTTCTTGATTTACCCCAAAGCCAGAGCAATGCAGAGACATAATGAAAACTCTCATCTGTCAGAATATTTCTATGCAGGGCTTGGAATCATGGCCTCTATCTACATTTCCAGTATGCTGTATACACACCCTAACATACTACAGGCGGTAAGGCACATAATGTATGCTATTTATACATCACACTGTGACAACTTGAGCACCTACACACTGTACTACCATGTATATTTCTTTTTTTTGGCAGTACCAAGGATCGAACTCAGGACCTTGAGCTTGTCAGGCAGGCACTTATTCCACTGAGCTATATCCCCAGCCCTATTACAATGTATATTTCTTTTTTTTTTATTTTAAAGAAAAAAGAATGGGGCTATATCAACAATCAAACAGACATAAACCAGAATAACACAAAAACAATAGAGGAAATACAAAATTATAGAGAAGATAGTAGAGAATTAACAATGGATGCTGTCTTATATAAGGTAATCTTTGCATTTGTTACTCGGTTATACAAATAAAGGCATGTACAATTGATTAAACAATTTTCTCCACCCTCATCTCCATTGTTCTCCCACCCAATCAGTCATCTTCCCTCTGACAGTAACTGTACCTTTTGGTTTTATTCATTCCCTCGGGCTCTCACATTGGGAAGACACATGGCTGCTTCAAATTATGTTGTAACACACATTGGTACACACAAACTACTATGGCGCTAGGTGGAAAAGCAGGCAACCTCAGCGATGGTACACAGGCAGGGACCCAGGCACACTATGATCAGTACCTTACTGACAAGCCCTCGAGGTCCTCAGGGGTCTGATCAGTTCTGCAGAGTCACCCCCCCGCCCCGTGCACCACCAGGCTCCACCCCATTGCCCGCCAGGGGCCTGGTTGGATCTGCAGGGTCACCCCTGAGGACCTCCAGGCTCCATCCCATCACCGTGCACCCCAGGACCTGGTCCAGGCCCTCAGGATTTTCATGTAGCCTGTGAGGAATACCCCTCCCTCCACAGTTTGCTGAGCTTCCTGTCAAGGCCCCTGGATTCCCCTCACAGGCCACCAGTGTCTCCCTGCAGGCCACCTCTGACTCTTGGGAGGCCATCCCTGCCCAGCTAGAGGACCGGGTCTGCACCCTACTTTGAGGTCTTCGCCTCCTCCCACCTCTTGTTCTCTAGTGCTGCCACTCCTCACCCCTTACACAGCTGGTCATTGGGCACACTTATGATGCTGGACACAAGTGGTATGAGGTCTCCGCCACCCGTGCTCACTGAGATAGTCCAGGGTGTGTACTAAGTTTGGTTATTAGCTCTAGGAGACAACTGGAGGAGTTTCTCAAGTCTTCTGTGTAGAGTATGTTGTTACCTCTTTGTCTCCTGGACTGCTGCTTTTCATATAATTTGCTGCTATGGGTTCATACAAGGTTCATATAGGCAAGTAGTATGAAGTCCCTCTTGGTGCTCATATTAGTAGTTTAGAGTGGGTACTGAAGCCCATGGACTCATCCTGTTGCCGCTGGGAACACATGTTGGGAGAGGGGTGCCAAGCCTCAAGGTGCTCACAGAGGGAGTTCAGGGTAGGAGCTGAAGCTTGATAACTCAACTCGTACTTCCTGCTTGGTGTTGGAATGAGAAGGGCATGGGGCCATCTGGCCCACCTCCATCTGCACCTCACTCCTACTGTTGTGCTCCAGTTCCCGTTTGTTCATTGGCTGGATCCTCAGGAATTGCCATAGCCCTAGGGTCACTGCCTCTGCTCTCTGCTGCTCTCTGGTGGTAGTTGCTCTCACAGCCTTGGGGCAGGGACAGAGCTAGGTGTGGCAGGCTGTGTACTGGTTTCTTTGTCACCGCCTTGCCTCAGGGCACTGATTAAAATGGGTTGCAGCAGAGTGGGCATTTTGCTTTAGTGACTGTTGTACCTTTTCATCATCATGCTGGGCTCGACAACACCTCCCAACTGCCACTGCTTCTTTTCTGGGCTGCACTTTCTCTGCTCCGGTTTTGGCCCAGCTCTCAGAATTCTGCTCTTCTCTGACTGAGTCAGGTGGCTCCTGCAAGCACGGGCTTCCAAAGCTGAAGCTGCGAATGTAAGAATGAGGGAGCGGGCCGAGGGTGTGTATGGAGTGATGACTCCTTTCTCCTCCTCTTCTTCCTCTAACTGCGCCATGGCAGCTGCCTAAGCTTTTCCTTCAGGAGGGATCTTGTTTGCTCTGAAGGATTCAATTTTCATTTCAAATCCTTCCTGGGACTGGGGGACCTGCTTCTCACCTTGTCTTTCTCATGTTGCTATATTCCAGTGTCTGGATGGCAATCCTCCTGGAGGATCTTTCTCTGCTGCTTACCTGGTCACTACAATGTATATTTCTTTAAATCATTTCATTTAGATATCCCCAGTGTCTTGGGAAGTGGACTGCAATGGATACTCAAGTGTCTAAATCTAAACATATTACAATGTTTAGTAATGTTCTTATTGCCCTACGCTGCTACTAAATTAGCTCTATGTTCCTGTAATTTTAGAGTCCTCATTTTAATTTTATATTAGTTTTAAATTAGAGGAGTTGCTAAAAATTTTTCATACCCCAATCTCAGGATTCTTGATGAAACACTGATGAGGTATGGAAGGGCTTAAATGCAGTACAATGAAAAGAAACAATCTGAATAATAATAATAACGTATAATTTGCTCTTAAAGCTTTTTTTTCTGAATCATTACTTTGACATGTAATCCATCATATAATATGTTTTTAACCTTTATTTTTTCAAATTGTACATTAAGATTCTCAGAAAAAACTCTAGTAATGATATGTTATGTAATAGAGACCATGTTATATAACTGGCATATCTTAGTAGGCAAACTAAAGCATTTCCTCTTTAACTGAGAAATTTATAATCTTGAAAACTCCTTTGAGATTCAGTTGAAAAGCTGGAGTCCTTATGTGTTAAACTGAATGACTGAAGAGAGAACAAACTTAGGAAGATATAAATATTCTTTTATACAGTATCTGTCAAAATAAACCAACTCACTTTTTAACCAATATACATTCAACATCTGCTATGTATCAGATACTGGTTGGTATGTTTGACATAGCATAGATAAGGTAATTTGCAGCCTAAATGAGTAAATTCAATTTCTTATAACCAAGATAAACTTATACAGTAATGTTTTAAATGGCATAGATGTATTAGCTTTCCTATCCCTGAGAAACAACAGCCAAAACCCGCAACTTATATGAAGAGAGGTTTACATTGGCTTCTGAGTTTAGGGGATGCAGTATATCATTGTTTGATCACAGCAGAAATGTCACAGAGGAAGGGTATGATGGAGCAAAGATGGACAGTTCATGGCATCCGAGAAGCAGAGCAGGGGAACAGGGCCAGACAGAAAGACGTCAGGGACCACCTTGATAAGAACTGCAGTTCACAAACTTAACTCTTTCCATGATTCTAGTCATAAACTAAATTGGACGAGAACCAAATCAAATCTAATCGTTAGGTTTAATGCTGACTTTATGGGAATGTGTGATTAGGTTGTTATCCGATTTGATTTGCAACCAGAATTGTGGAAAATATTAAATTTGTGAACTGAGGTACCACTATATTGCCTCCATGATGAACCAAGACATACCGAAGGATGTTTTACTAATTTTCCATATTCGTTAATCCAGTCAAGAGTACATACCATGATTAATAGTCACTGGAGTGTATAGCCAGTGTAGTGGTGGACCTGTGTGCAGTGCCTTCAGATATAAATGCATAAATGCATTTGATAACTGCATTTCCTCACAACTGAACAATTAGTGATATCAGGTTGCTAACCTAAAATTGGCCAACCTGTGTGTATTTATATCATAGAAATCAGGAAACGCTATACATTAGAACTTTCATGGAGCCAATCATTAAATATTTATCATCACAGCACTAGCCATTAATAGGTCATGAAATCAATTACTGGGTTGTGACCAACATTTTATCATTTTAAGGAAAAGGAAAGGAATAAAACTGTCAACCTGCATCATTGTAAAATGTTCTGTTGTTAAGCATCTATTAAAGAACAAATATTAACCAAAACCAAAAGAAAAAAGAGTACTTTTTGTGAAAATTTTAAACATCAGCTATATATTTCTATCTTTATACTACTAGGTAGTGATGTAAAATGTACCTCTTAATGTGGGTGTGCATCAAAAAATGTGATACTATCACTATAATTAAGAGAAAATATGTAATTTTCTTCCATAAACATGTTTTACAATTTTTATTATCAAAGACCTCATGCTTGGGAGAGGAAATAAAATCTTTATAGTTAATAGAGATGTATTTGGAAGTTGCTTGTTTCTTCTCAAGAAATAATGACGAGAAAAATTGTAATCATAATAGCATGATCTTATACAAAAATTAAAGGTAAGACCTATATATGAGCAAAGTAATTATTTATTCTCATAATGTTTAATCAAGTATCTTTAATTTTAACCAGTAACAAATCAGTGTTTTTAAAAATATACATAATTGATGCCATTCTCATTATGAGTGCTTATATATACCACATATGATGAGTGTTATGCATTAAAAGAAAAATATTAAAGATAAGCTTTTTACTTTACAGGACCTCAGAGTCAACAGTGAGAGATAAATACTAAACAAAACACAATTAAATAACCAAAGCTCAACAGTGTCCAAGGAGATAATCATCCTCTCTTCTTACTCCTCTCAGCCCCTCAAAGCAGAACACAAAAGAGAAGACATACAGGGGAGAAAGGAGGAAGAAGGGAGGACTAGAGAAAGAAACAAGAAAAAAGGATGCTTTTATAAATGCTGTTAGGAGGCTACTCAAGTCATTTCTACTCCTTTATACTTTGTCTACCTCATAAAAGAAGCCAAAAAGTCAAACATTCACATTTTCAGACTCCCTTGCACCTAAAACTTTGCTGTGAACTAGTTTAATACAATGAAACATGAACAATTCTTTAAAACTTTTGGACAGATAGACATTTGTGTTTTTCTTGACCAAAGAAAAGATGAAGAAGAAAATGTCTGCTCGCTGAGACAGCACAATTATACCTGCAGTGGTCACCTTGTAGCCTTGAGAGGAAAGCCAAAATATGGATCTAGCACCCCAGTGTAACTGAAGCAGTGAAGTAACCCCAAAACCACTACCTGCTCACTTTTGGCTATGTTAAGTAATTCAATAACTACTGCTTATGCCACTTTTAGGTGAACTGTCAATTATCTGCATCCAAAAATATTTCAAATTTCATACAGATATGAGTCAACACTCTTTTTTCTGTAAGGCATGACTCTTAAGGAGTCAGATGCCTCCAATAATACATAGCTTGCTAGGTGTGGCAGTCCACACCTACAATCCCAGCCCCCAGGAGACTTAGGCAGAAGGATTGTTGTGACTTTGAGGCCTGTAAAAAGGGCCTGGTGGGTGACTGGAGATCAGAAGACCAGAAAGCCGATGGAGATGAAGACAAGTTTAGGAGGTTCCACTGGAAATAAGGGCAATAGAGCCAATAGAGGCAGCTGGACTGAAGGCCTTGTGTGTCACACTCTGGCAAACACTCTGCATTTTGTGGAGATTGCCCCTTGAGTGCCCCTTGAGTTTGCAGAAGATTGAGATTAATAGCTTTGGACTAACTGATTTGGTGGAGCCCAACATTTAGTCTGTGGCATGGGTTCTGCTGCCTGCTCTTAGCTAGGTTTATGGTAAGAACTGAGGGCTAAAAGCAGGGCAGAAAAGCTTGTAAAACATAAATTTGACCCAGAGGAACCTTGTGTACAGATAGGGTCAAAAAAGCTTTGGACGCGAGAGTGTTTAGTGCCATTACAAAGAAGCCAAAGGGCCAGGGATATAGCTCAGTGGTACAAGCACCTGCCTGGTAAGCACAAGGTCTTGAGATCAATTCCCGGTACAAAAAGACAAAGGAAGCCAAGTACTTTGTGTATGCGTAAGAATAAAATATGCTGAAGGCATTTCAGAAGTTAGTAAGATCCCAGTCATCACAGGCTCAAAGGTACAAAAGTATAAATTTTTCAATTGATAAGACAGTCTCTGGGACCTCTGCTCAACAAGGGCCTCCTAGGGAGCCAGCTCCACAGGATTCATTTTACTTTGCTCAAACATTGAGGCACTTTGAGGCTGCTGCAGCCATGCTCCAAGGTGCCTGACTGCTCCTCCTGCTGAAAGTGGACTTGGCATTGCCCACTGATACTGGCTTTACTGGAACACAGAATGCAAGAGTTGTAGGGTATGGAGGCTTTCCAGCCAGATTTCCAAGGAGAGCTCGGGACCCAGACAATGAGCCCCCAGAAGGCAACGTGTGAAACTATGAGAATGGAGCTAAAGGTTCAGGGGAGATGTCAGGCAGCTGAAGATGCCAGACGGCAGAACATCTGTGAGGAAAGCTGCAGGCCATGAGTGCATTCAGCCTAAGAAGAGGCAGTATGTGCCACAATGAGCAATGCTATAGAGGTGGGGCTGCCCAAACCCTTTGGAACTTATGTTTTGCCACTTTGTGCTTCAGATACTCAGTATGGAGCTACAGCTTTTAATGTTTGCCCTACTGGGTTTTAACCTTGGTTTGGTCTGATTCTTTTCTATCCTCTTATGCCTCCCTTTTGGAATCAGAAAGCTTACCTAGGATTACAAGCACACACCATCCATGCCTGGGTGAACAGTTCAAATTAAGCACAATGATATTCAACATTAAGACAAAATACTGAAATACTAGTCAAGCTTGGGAAAATGTATATTCTACAAAGCACTGGAATAAAACCATTTCTAGTGTTTTTGTTTTCGTAGGGACTACTAGTATATAAAAAAATTCAAAAAGCTAAATTCCTGAAATTTTCTATATCTTTCCACACAATACATAGTTTATTCCTAATTAGTTAATTCTGCCTTAGCAGTTTTTAATACCATACGCTAAATACCTAAGGGTACCAAAATGTAAGACAAGCTTAACAGTTTCTATTTTCAAACAATATGCTCAACATGTTTTTTCTTCAACTCCTAGATACCTTTTTCAGGCAAAGTATATCTAAATTTAAGGCCATGAAACCAAGTTTTAAGACAGTGAAAAGGATGATACATCCCGTCTCTTCACTTAAAATTCCTACAGGTGACATAGGACATAATATGTACTAGGAGCAGTACCATTCACACTCGAGAAATTCCTGTTTGAGACAGAAATAAGGCCACTGAAAGATGTGACTCTGTGCTAGCAAAAAAAATATGTAAGTGGAGGAATTCATGGGATAATACCCTTTATATTACACTAAGGCACAGAGTGAACACAGTCAGGCTGGGGGCTTTCAAGGGCTACACCACTCATATTTAGGCTCTGCAACATTCGGAGAAGGCATAGTACTAGTCCTAGAAAACAGGCTGGAAGAAAGTGGGGAAGAAGCACTGAAGCAAAATTCTGTGCCTTGACAAGAGGTGCTCTGCATAGAGGCTCCTGTTCAAGCTCAGAGAAGAGCTTTACAGAACCACCCAAAATGTCCAAAATCATCCTTTCTCTACTCTTCCTACTTGCTTTAGTCACTGACATAGTACTACAAACTTACAGTAAAAGTAAAACCACCTTTTCAGACTGCATCTGAAAAGATTAATAATACTTCCTGGAGGAAATTTTAAGCCAATGGTAGGCAGGTACTGGTAATTGTGTTAAGCTACACACACACACACATAGATGACAGAAAACTGATATTTCTGTTTCGTGTTCAAAGAGAAAAAAAATTAGCAGAAACTTCCTAGAAGACAGCTTCTCATGCCTGCTAACAATCATGTCCAATATCCATTACTATGTCAAAGGAATCAATATAATTTACAGTAATTGAAATTCACTTAATTCTCAGACTTAATTCTCAGACTTAATTCTCAGACTGTAGAAGGGTTCATTCTTCCCCGTATCTGATGCTGAACAAAATTAAGGCTCAGTGGGCAAGATGGAAAAATTTGTGGATGTAGCTCAGTAACCAGTAGTGTCCACACATAGTTTGTTCCTACTTTTTTGAGAAAAACAACCAAGTTATAGTGATGTTTTAAAGTTTTCTGTCTAATTTTACTTCAACGTAATAATAATAATAAATATTAAGACAAAATATTGAAGCATTGGTCCAAACTTGGAAAAACATATCTTCTATAAACCATTGCAATAAAACAATTTCTGGTATTTCTTGTTTTCTTACAGATTACTAGCTCATAATATAAAAAAGTAGTTTTTAAAACATATGGCATAAATTCAGTATTTATAATGACTCATAGAGCTTTGAGGCAATTTTGAAAACTGACATTCATGACAGACCACCTCTGTGACCTACCACAGCACTACTAGGTAAATCATGTAAAACACACGTTGTTTACATAATATATATCATTATAAAGAGTCACAGTGTACAGACCAGAATACTATACTATGTTGGACTATTAATAACTCAAATTTACATCCCAAAGGGCAACACTGCCCCAGTTCAAACTTAAAAACAGCTGTGCAAATACAGTGAGGGTGAGGGGCAGGTGTGTACGATATAAAGTGAGGGACAAATGACATACTTAACCTTTTGGGGACAGAACTCCATGGGATCTAGGGCTTGACATAAAACATGCTGATTTTATACATGTAAACTATTTATCCTTTTAATTATTATATTGTATTTATCAAACTATATAGTAATATAGAATTTCTATTTTAGTAAAGCATACCAGGAGTATACAGTATACATTACATACACAAAATATAGCTCTATTCATAGTCTGCGGTTTGTAAAGGTAGCCAATAAATAGCCAAGAATAAACTCTATTTGCCACTAACACCTTCCTACACACACACATACCCGCCTATGCCCCTATCTGCTCATCAATAAAGGAAAGCTACTAAAATCCCAGTGGTATCCATAATTATCTTGGGCACTCTTGTTTTAGATTTTATTTCCCCATGAACTTGTCTAGCCTCTAACCTTTAACTTCATTCCCTATTTAGGAACCAATTGCCAGCCCTTTGGGACGGATACCTGATTTTTCAAGGTTTTCATCTGAGCTCTATGTATTTCAACAGTTTTGTTCTGAGATAACTATTTCAGCTGTCTGAATTCTGAATTTGATAAATCCTACCTGGGCCCTGTGGACTCAACCTTTGTTTTAGATCTGCAAACTGGCTTCTGAGCAAAGCCTACCTAAGTCTGCATGGGAGGAGCTGAAATAAATATTACCTTGTCCAAGTATCTGAGTTCTTGAAAATATTTCTATGCATCATCCTCAGAATTTTGGATGTTACCCAAAAACCACAATAAAATATTTTGTTTTTAATTACGGTACTTGTCAGAATTACCTTGAGCATCTTTAAAGTACGTACATTCAAGTCCTACACCAAAAATTCTAATTCAGAGGGTCAAAGTCAAGTCAGCAGCACCCTAAAGTGACACATTTGATTCAGCTGGGCAGCCAGAGTTGAGAAACTTCTGTTATGAAACTGCTAACGTCTACTTTTTATTAGAGTAAAGACAAGGCAAGAGGACTGGAGACGCAGTGTGACAAAGAGCGAAGCTAGTAAGTTACCGTCACCGTCTGGCTTTGGAGATGAGAAAATGTGGCAGTTCAGGTCGTCAACAAAAACCAAGTTTGCTTTTATTATTCCTAGCACTTACTTTTCTTCACTTGCTTCTTATCGTCAGGCTTGCCAACTCTTTTTTGACCTCTAAACTGGCGGGTGCTCTTGTTGCATTTATCTTTGACCCATTTCATTGGATCGCTCAGTCCCTTTCCTCGTGCTCATTCTTTGCTTTTCAGGCGCACAAACTCACACTGCTCCGTGCACCTGAGCTAACCGTGAGAAAGCGGGTACCACGAAGACACTGCTGCTCGCCCTCACTCACTGGAGCCTGGCACTGTCTATCCAACTACAGCGACGACTCTTGATGGAGAAGGCATTTTTGACACAAAGGCCTGAGAGTGAACTGACTATGCCTACAGGAAGGGGAAAAGAAGAGCTTGTAGCTGCCACTCTATCCTGACGAACTTCCCCAACACTTCTCTGCTTCTTTTTTATTGACTCTTGAGGCCAAAAATGTCTGTCACAATGAACACACAATGAACAATGGCAATTTCTACAGTACAGAGACTGCAAAACTGCCTCTCACTATGCAGAACCCAAGACCAATGGCTGAGAATTTGTTCACAGAGGCTTCCATTGGGAACATGTAAAAGTGTGGAGCTATTTGGTGCAGCTGATCTGCTGAGAACACTACAGACTGTTCTATGAAATGAGCGCTGAATAAACATCAACCAAGAAGAGACTCTAGCAAAACAGGTTAGGAAGGAAACTGAGATGACAAAGGGTCTCACTTGCTCTGAAAACGTATGCCTTCCTAGCCAACAAAACGAACACAGGATTATCATGGCCTTAGAGAAAAAGGAAAAATATAACAGATCAAAAGACAGTTACCAAAAACAAAAAAGAGGGACCCAGAAAGACAAAGAGAAGGAAATGTGACTGTAAATACTTCCCATCCCACGCCTTTGTTTATTCTGTCTGCAATATCCTTCCCGCTTCCTTCTCTGATTAAATTCTATTGTTATTTCAAAATATACACTGCAATATACCCTCCACCCCTCAGACTGAGCTATACGCGACTCGGCTGTGAGATGGCACACGTACAATGTCCTACCTCAGTACAAGTGTCTTACATGTGTTATACATTCTTTAGCCTGTTAGTCTCGCTTTCAACTTGTATACATAATAATTAACTTTGTAAGACCTTATAAGATAAATAAATGAATCTGATGCTGGAAAAATAAGAGGGGGTGGAGGGAGAGGAAAAAGAAGGAAACTGAAATATGTTTTGTCCACTTGCCATTTCCCTACAATGAATATAATTATGCAAACATTTACTAACAAAAGTTTCCAAAAAAGAAAAACAAATAGGTTAATTATTATGAAAATAAAAATAATACCCATCCTAGCTTATAGCATTTATTATACTATTTTGAAACTAATATTTGAAGATCAGAAAACAAAGATGAACTAGATACTGTATTTTGTGTTCTCTAAAATCTGCACGGAACAGTGGGGCTGAGGGTGCAGCTCAATGGCTAAGCACTTGAGTGAGTTTAATCATTACCGTAAAACAAGCAAACGCAGAAACATAATCTACAGTGAAATGACTCTGCTCAGTAAGATTTAGTTTACAAATAGTACCACCACTTTAAACAAATATTAACTATTTAGGGCTATATAAATATAGTATATGAACTATCCTGAAATCATTCAAAATACCAAGGGAACATTATCTGTATGATAAGAAAAGAGCAGTAAAATATATTATGTGGCAAAAGTAGTGGTGTCTCCAGATATTTGTTTCTCTAAAACGTAAGAACAGAGAATGCATATGCACTTTTTTCCCTGGAAAGATATACAAGAAACCAATAAAATGACTGTGGGGACTTTGTATTTTCACCTCTTCTACATTTTACTTTATTTTCTAGTCTTAATGAGTTCACAAAATTATTTTAAGTTATAAGCAAATATTATCTGATTCATTTTTAAGAGCTTTTAAAAAATATGTTCTTTGGGGATACAGATAGTCTCTCATACACTGTATTACTACCACTTCCAATAGAGGGCACACGGTTGGTGTTTGGTGAATGCCGAACCCAACTTTGCTTCTCATACATTTGAGCTTTTCATCTCTTTTCCAAACTATGGCCTCACAAGCCCTGCCCACTTATTCTTTATCAGACAGAAAGTATCAATACAGTGCCTTGAAGTAACTGCTCAGTAAATGTTTGTTCAATTCAATCATAGCATTTTTACCTGTATGAAATGCAGCTGCCAAGACAGGGAAGTCTTGATATTTTTTTTCTATTCCTAGTCACTTGTTTTCAACAATTTGTTCAACACACATTATATAAACATTCATCTACATCAATCATGTTTAAGTCAGTGTGCTTATTCTGAAGACATAAAAATGAATAAAATCTACTTTCTCTAAATGCTCATTAATTTATCAAATTTTCCTTGGCAGGAAAGAAATGGAACTGACAGTATGTGAGCAAAGCAATCATTCTCCCCTCAGCTCTTCGGAGTCCCCTTTGTCTAACACATCCTATTTAATTCATTTTAATTACATATGGCCAATGAATACTCCTTCAGTTAAAAAGAATGATACATTAGAAAAGGTACCGGAAGAGTGATATAAATGGATTAGCAAAGGAGTAACTATTTCAAAGTCCTAATTTTCTTCAATCCTGACAAGCAGTGCTTGCCAATCTCTTTAGGAATGAGACTGAAGAACTAGGTATCAGATGAAAAATGACTATTGATCATTCCTGGTTATCAGAAAATAAGGAAGTTTGCATTCAATGGACTCATGTTACATATGTGACAAAAATCTGACAGAGAAGAAATAAAATTACTTATAAGCTACAACTACTCATAAATTACTTATATGCTACAACTAATAACTTTAAGTACAAGTTAGGAAGTGAACATCTCACGTCAGCAGGAGCAGGTCTGAGGACCACTCCAGCAGCGGGTAGGTGGGAAGCCAGGCAAAGAGTGTGACAGTGAGGGGAGGGCTTTGCCACGACGAGAGAGACTGTCTCAGTGAGGAAGTACTGAGATGAGGTCTGGGACCAGATGGACAGACACTGACTGCGAGAGGCCCCAGGACCAGAGATGGTAGTATGACCAAAGGACTACCAGCGAGGAGAGGATACCGAGGCACAGGAGAGGTATCCTTGGCAGCAAGCAGCCGAAAATCTCTAAGTGGGTGTCTCTAAGTGTGAACACACACACCAAGCAAGTACATCTGTCTGTAAACTGGGCCAATTACTAAATGCATTTCACTTTACGTACAGAACATAAAGCTCTTGAACTAAGAACAAAATTACCCCAAAAGCCAATACTTCCTCATATCAAATCTGTACTGTAGAACTGTATTTGTTTTTTAGGTAGTGGGAATGGAACTCAGGACCTTGCACTTGCCAGGCAGGTGCTGTGCCACTGAGCTAGATCCCTGGCCTGAAACTGTAGAGTTATGATTGCACTAAAGATTTTTTCCTTTCTTTTTATAGGATATATATATAACATATAATGTACTACATATAATACTATAAGATCTATACTACTATAAAATAAATATTTGGATACATAATTTAGTATAAATACTTTTTTCTATTTATAGGTTCTGTTTTTCCTCTAATTTTTAATCTTAAAACTTCTCTACTTAGTACGACAAGCATTTACACATTCTCCCCCAAACTATTGTACTATTAAATTTTTGTCAATTTTTCTCTCATTCTATTTCCATATATTGCTAATTTTTATGCACCTTTCTTATAAGCTACTTCTCAAAATCCTGACAAAATAACTCTGATTTGATTAACTCTCACACACACACAAAATCCTTGCCAGGTCTAAAGATGGCTTGTGTTTTGCCTAGATTCATTTTAATCTAATTATACAATTGTAAATTTTACTTCTTAGACCTGACTAGGTGAAAAATAATCAAAATTTCCCATTCACCTGGGTTTTAATTGGAGGAAAAAGAACAACTAACACCATACCTATGTGTACAACTTCCTAACCTAAAAATTCTTAGCACGAACACTAAATATTGATGAAAGACATTGTTAAACTAATGTAAAAAAAGAACTAATATTATTAATAGACTAAATAACTATGTAATCTGAACCTGCACCTTTGAAATCATACTCATGGAAAGATATAACACATAAAATACACCAAACAGAGGTTATTTCAGGAACTACTCTGAATGAACAGTTGTGGGGTGCCTAAAATCTCTGCCAACCTACTCTGCACTTTGTTTTGCAAGCCCCTTCTGGAAGCACAGCTACAGTACCTGTATTTTCATGCAGTCACAGTCTTGCAGTTTTCTAAAATTCTAGTATGCCGACTCTTGAATTAACTTTTTTTTCTAGAAATAGCAATATTACTTCAGAAATGGAGAAAAATTTGAAGATGAAAGTAAGCCTTGAAACAATATTCACGACAAAATAACTGTACTACTTCACTAAAAGTATGCCTCGTGAGTATTTTTTAAACAGAGGTTCTCTAAAACATATATTACATAAAAATATTTGCAAAGCTACAACACTCATTAAGACCATTTTTGACCAAAGAAATGATAAAACACAAAAATGATGCTTCATCAAATTTCAGTAATACTGCAGAATTAGACTTGCAGGAAAATCAGATCTATCTCTACATATTATTTCAAACCATAACAATGAACAACAGAGAAACAAAAGTCATTTTACAGGTAAATTGTACCTTGATGCTCATTTTCAAACTCTTCAGATAACAGGTGGTAGCAACAACCCACACTGCACACACCCTTGATTTCCGACTTGGAAGTAAATATTCTTAGGGTATTTGGAGCAAGATCACCACAGGTATGTAGACCCACCATTAAACAATCCTTTAAAGAAAAGAAAAAATACATATTTTTCCTATTAAAAGGTTAAAAAGCAATTCATGTAAAGATTTTTATTCATTTGCATATGTGAATTTTTTATAATTATGAAATTCTACCTAGAAATTTTATTTTCATGAAAATATTATTTCATTACATTTTCATAATAATTGTTTACTTTTTAAGTAAAACAGTTGTGATGTTTTCTCATAACTGAGTTTTTTCAGTGCTTTTGGTTATGTATCATCTGCATTTTCTCTGGTCTTTTACAACTGACATTTGTTTAAGAACTAGACAAAGTAAATCAAAGACTGGATTACACAAGTGTAATATGCATCACTAAGACAAATCTGTAATAGGAAACACTTTTATATCACACTTGGTACCAGTCAATTTTTATTGATGAAGCATTTTCAGAGGCTGAAATTTTAAAAAAACTTATAAAGTATTGCTATTAAAAGTAAATAGAAGTTGTGCAAAGTTGGCATTTCTATTGTAACATCAAAAAGTTTGTTTATTCACCACATCAAATATGGCAATATAAAAATCAACATTTGTTTTCTAAATTGTATAACATGAATTTAAAAATTTTCCCATCAAATATTTCCTTTATTTATCCCAAATCCAATTTACATGTATATACACAAAGGCATAATGGATTACCAAATATTTAAAAAGCTGAAGTTAATATAATACCTGCCTTTGACATGACTCAGAAACTTAATGAAAGGAGCAAAAAGAACTCTTTATTCAAGGTATATTTGTATTAGAATATATTACTACCACCTAGAAGAGTTTGGAGAACTTTTATTACCCTTTCAATGTTCAGATAACATATAAAACCCAGAGAATTCAAAGGTCTTAAATATTAGTGAAGACCCGCAACCTATGTAGACATATCAATATCTAATTCAATTTTTAAAAAAAAAATCATTATTTTTAACGTTATCTTTTTTGCGTGTGTTTTTTTTTTCTTTTGGCACCAAGAATCGAACTCTGGACCTTGCACTTGCCAGGTGGACGCTTGTGCCACTGAGCTATATCCCTGGCCCTCTAATGTTATCTGAAGTAATACTCATCTGACAGCTCAATCTCTTTGTAATACCAACAATAATTTTTAAGGGTATAAATAAAACATTGATGCATGTGTTTAACAGCTATCATCAACTAATTATTAATAAGCTTAATTATGTAAATTATATTGTAATCATTAATAGCATAATCTTGGGAATTAATCAGGGTTTAAATTCCAGTTCAGTTACAAATGCAATTTGGCCAATGTCGTTCAACTGTTCAGTGTCTTAGTTTCCTGCTCTATAGAGCAGCAATGAGTGCTTGCTTTGGCGGCAAATACATTAAAATACAGTGGCAATCATAACAGCACTCTACCTGAGTGTACTGTGGCAAAACTAGTACGTTAATTTCTACAAATGACTATCATCTCTGTCATACATAAAATTCAGTACATAGTTCCTATATTTTTCCCTCATTATTTACTTTATGTTATAAATTCGAAGTAACAGAAGTTTAACTTGTAACTCAAGTGTATTTTTGTAACTATCTTTAGGTATACATATTTTTATTTATTTATTTATTGGTTTTTGAGACAGGGTCTCACTATGCAGTCCAGGATGGTCTTGAACTCACTTTGTAGCCCAGGTTGGCCTCAAACTTGCAATGATCAAACTCCTACATCAGTTTCCCGAGTACTGGGATTACAGGTGTGCACCACCAGGGCCAGCCACACATCTTAAAATATTTTACCAAAAGCCTTAGTTTAGCATATGTAATTCAGACAGCTACTTTTCTCTTCAAAGCACAGTTCCTGGAGGGCTTTGTAACCACTCTGTTTTTCCTGATGATTAGAGAATTTAGCTAGGTTTTATTTTGGTTATAAATAAATATTTAAAAAGAATTCAGATATTAAACGTTGCCAATTAAGAGAATAAGAGGTAAAAATTTCTCTTTAAGCTTAGCTGAACTCCCCCCAAAGATAATCCAAGAAGCTTTACTGTCACCCTTCACTGTACTCATCATGCAGAGTTAACACTACTAGCAAACAGCAACTAGGAGACAAAGATATATAAACACTTTACTACAATAAAACAAATACTATTTGGAGGAAGAAGGACTCTGGGAAATAACAGTGAATTCTGGTTATTCAATTGCTGGCTTTTTGAGTCCTACAGACTAAAAAAATACTGCCTTTAAAATGTTTTCTATCAACTACTTAATTTGATAAACTTGAATTTAGAAAATGTCAGAACCTTAAAGAAAACCCAGAAGCTACTCTTGCTCAAGGAAACTGCATATCTCCATTCCAATTGCATATCTGATCAGCATATCTAAAAATTCAGTTTTGCACTAAGTACCTCTTTGCTTTAAATATATGTTTTTACACAAAGAAACGATACAATTTTGAAGGTGATATATATGCCAACTACTTTCACTGGATCCTTATAAAATGCTGACGTGTAGAAAAACATCATATGGTCTCCTGTAAGATGTGTCAGTTAAAAATATATAATACTTAAGACTTTTCTTTGATTACAGTTTTAACAATTGCTACACTGGGGTAGAGAATTTAGTTTACCAACTAGCTTTTTGCTAAGTTTTCTAGGTGATTTAGGAGAATTGAAGTGAGTACTGGGTATTCTGTGGAGATACACATTTTTCGTATTTTTATGGGTGTAGGTATAATGAAAGCAGGCTTAGGATTTTATTTTCTTAGCCATTTAAATTAATGCTTCATACTAGTATATTAAATCAGCCATTAAATTGAATTCTACATTTATAGCATTTCTGTATCAAATGAAGAGTCAAAAGTGAAATCACCTCGAGATCTTTAATAATATCATGTAGTTCTGAATCGGCAGTGATAAAAGAGGTTAACGGTGAATATATATTTGAGTCACTTGACTGTGGTACCGTTTTTCTTCTCCCTCCATTTGCCTCAGACATTTCTCTGCTGCGAACCTGCAGTGAAGAAACAGACTCTACGGCATCGACAGGCAAAAAGTCTGTGAGAGAAAAGGCATTCACAAAGCGTAAATTTTCTTCTTCATGTGGTTGGGTATGTAGGTTTTCCATTTGTATTCTGATGTCAGAAATTACAGAGCCTGAATAATCTGGCAAAAAATCTGAGATAGATGCCTTTCCTTGTTTTGCACAGCTGTTGTTACATACTTTCTCAGTATCCACTTTGTATTTCACTTCATTCTGCACTGTTTTTTCTTTTGCCATTTTTAAGGCCAGTCCATTCGCATCTACTCTTGATTGAGAACGGTAGAGTTTCCAATGTTTCTTTAGTTTCCTGTTCCTCTCCTTAGCACCATGAGTATTGCTATTTGAGGAATCAATTCCATAAACATTTAAGCCATACTTCATGGACAAAAAGGAGCTTAGGTAGCCTTTACCAGAACCCAAGTCAATTACCTGAAATAAGAAAAACAGAATGAATTATAAGATTTTAGTTAGCTCGTAAAAAAATGCATCATATATATATATATATATATTTTTTTTTTAAGCAAGTAAACAAATGAATTATATAATTTACATCATCTGTAATGCTTGTTACTTTTCTATTAAACACCAACCACTCTGGTAATCTTTACTCAACATTTCCTGGTGGTTCTAGTCAGCACATTACATCAACAGCACGAGTAAAATACATAAAAATTGGAAAGGAAGAAGCACAATTGTCTTTTTGATATGACTGTGTCCACAGAAAATCCTGAAGACTATATATAAAAAAGCTAACACACAGTAGGTAGATTTACCAACCTGCTAGCGTACAAAGCCAATAGAAATTTAAAATGAGCCATGAGAACATATGCAATACAGGAGCCATAAACAATCTGAAACTAAAATTTTAAAAATAGTTGAATTAAAATGGTTAATTTCTTAAGAGAATTAGTTTAAATGTAGAAAAGCAAAGGCTTCTGTGAAATAAAAGAGTCAAACATAGTGTGAAAATGTTTCCTTTATAACACAACACAACAGAAAAAATGGTTCATCTATTTCAGGATAAACTCAAAGTCATCACAGAGGCATCCACAGATCTGAACTCCATAACTTGCCGTCACCTAACCCTCAGCTCTGGTCATTTTCATCCCGCTTGTTCTACGGGAGTCAACTTGGCTTCCCGGCTGCTTCAAGAACTATCCCCACTTCAGTGCTGCTGAGTGCGTGTCACCCACTGGAGTGCGAACTCCTCCGTTTTCCTTTCTTCCTTTTAATTTCATTCTCTTTAAAATACACCAACATATATAAAATATACAATCTTTTCATTATATCTCTCCTTACTAGAATATAAACACCAGGAAAACAAAAGTATTTTTATTTATTCATGGCCATAGGCTCAGTAACAGTGCCTCCGACACATGGTAGAACCTAAGGAAACAGTGTAAACACATGAATATATCAAGTAGGCAAGTGTAAGTAGATAAACATATTTTAGAAATAAAAATTAAAAAGCCTTGCAAATGTGAGTGTGAGAAATCAGTTTTGGTCATGCAGGGAGTAGCATGATTGAAGCAAAAATTTTCTCTTTCTTTCTTATCTGCTTCTCTATGGCCAGTGCTAAGATAAAGTAATTCATAATCTGAGTATCCATTTCTGAAATCCATATTTAGTAAATCTAAATTTTAAACGTACAGTTAGTATACATATGATACAATTAAACACTGAGGAAATAAAATAGTACTTCTAATAAGTGATCTTACAAAAATCTTAAGTTTTTATTTGCCAAGGAAACTCTAAAGTAGACTGACCAATGCAGGTCTTATCAGAAGTCATAAATTTTTGGTCATTTTACTTAGCACTGCTAAAGAAAAGTTGCCTTAAAGTGTGATACATTAAGTTATTTTAAAAATATTTTCTGTGTACCTTAAAAACAAATCCATCAAATTAAAATTAACCAGTATCATACAGTATTTCACACAAACAGAGAATAAAGGCAGTATGTGTGTAAGTGGAAAGCACAAAATAAATACACTGCATCTTTGTTTGGGTTACGTCAGATGCAAATCTTTCAACAAGACTTAACTGAAAGTGATGTGATAGGAGGTGAAACAAGAAAGGCAGAAAAGAGAAAAAGACCAAAAGTAGCCCTGTGAAAAGTGTATTATTTAGCAAGATACCACTATGGGGCAATTTATGTTTAACTTTACTGGGAAATTCTGAGACCTAGCATAGAACACACACTCAAGAATCATCCCGCCTGAAATACTGCATTATTCAACAAGGGAAAACCACAAGAACAAAGGCAGATGCTGTTGGGTAGAAACCAGGCCAGCACACCATGCTACGGTAAGCCCTGAGAGTACCTGGATCAGGCACCTGACAGCATCTACTAACTTGCACCCCAAACCTAGAATACTGTTACTTGCACTACATATCAGCATACTTTCCTTCCATATCCTGTCACCATGCTTCCCTTAGCAAAGGTGACAACTAGTCTCAAAATATTATTCCATCCCTTTGCTTCCTTAATAGTCTTTTTGCATATATTTTTGTCTTGAAAATATAGTATTACTTTGATTAATTGCTTTTTAAAAATAGTATCATAAAATATGTAGCTTTCTGTAACCTGCTTATTTTACTATTTGTAATATTCACTCATGTGATACACACACAGCCACAGCTTAACTTTTACCGATATATGACGTTCCAGTGTGAATACATATCACAGCTTACTCAATCCCCTATGGATAAACACTTGGTTTGTTACTAGTTTTTAGCTATTAGAAACATTCTTGTATATGATTTCCAATGCTTGTAAGCAAAAGTTTCTCTGGGAGAGGGTACACTCTGAATTTAAATTGATGAGTTACAGGGTACGCAATTGTTCCAGTTTATAAAATAATGGCAAACTGTTTACTGAAGGGGTTATCTCACACTAGTTACATTCTAGCCAGCAGTGTTTAAGGGTGCCCTTGCACGGAGACCTGAGGAGACTTTTGGGGATGATATACCTGACTGTAGAGGTTACATAAGCATACGTACACATTTGAAAAATCGAACTATACAATGAACATGGGTGCATTAATATCTCAATAAAGTTAGGTATGAAATAATTTTGCACTCTGGCTAGAAGTAGATTAACACGCAATAATATTTGATGAGGGAATAAATCTTATATAGTAATATGGCATCGTTACATATGTAATGGAAAGAAAAGTCTATAAAATTACGCCCACAGGAATCCTAACTGAAGTCCTTTCCACAGAGTATGTTATGCTTTTTGCCACTTCTGTATTTCTCCTGCTTTGCTTTGTAGCCCCAATTTAAACGGTTAGGGTTTTACCTTGTTTTCTATAAAAAATCTGAGTCCAGTTCTTCGGGATTCTGTTGTTCTGCCTCATTTAGACTTTCTCCCCAATGGACAGACTTTATCCCCTTCTGCTCTGCACCTAAATACTCACCCTCTGTGAAGAGAGTCTTACCTGAATGCCAGTTACCTGAATTTTCTATCATCAGGGCTTTGTTCTCGGTCTTAGTGGGCCTGCTGTTATTAACTGATGCCCTAGATGTCTAACCTTGTTACGCTCCTTTCAATGCTAACTAAACTACCCATTTGCTCCTTTGCAGTCCATACTTACATTACTACTCTTAGTGGATACTGGTAGGCATTTAAGGCATATTTAGAAACAGCACTTGCCCCTGGATTTAGAAGACTCATCCAAGGGGAGACACCTGGGGAGAGGTGAACCTGTCCTTGCTCCTGTAACTAAGAGCCATTGTCAAGGTAAGTTGGTTACAGGTACTGTATGTATTGCGCAGGTCTGGCACCCTGGAGAAAAGGTTGAGAACTATTCCATTAGGTCCTACACCTATCCTTACCCCTACCCGAGAGATGTAGGTTACCACAAGTGGCTCCATATGACTAGCCCAAGCTAAAACAGCTTCCCAATTCTCCAATTCATGAGTCTGGGTTAATTCATGGGAAAGACTCTATACCTAATAAATATTAAAGGAGGAAAAGCCCTCCTTTACCTCCACAGAGCTTTTTGTAGGGATAAGAGAAATACAATTTTTAGACACTAAATTCTAAAAATATACCCTCTCTGTATTATTAAGCAAGTATGTTATGTCCCAGACCATAACTTGGCAACTCAGATTCTGAGAACACCTAGCAGCAAATAAGTCTGGTGTAAGTCGTCATCATGATTCAGGATCAAGATGGCATTACAACTTATCAACATGAATTATCTTTACCTTCTATCCATTCAGAAAAGTGAAATGTGTGGCAGATCACTAAGTTATATCCTGTTATTACTATAAATGTGTTACAGTTACAGCACACCAGGAAATAACATAAATTAAAAGATCCGGTATATAAATGATGCTATTATTTGAGGACATTTTAAACACTAGATAATAACAACAAAAAGAAATTGGTAATATCAAAAAGGGGCAATACTTTTAATACCTAAAAACACAGGGAACTACTCTTACTTGTTTTATTCCATAGTAATCAGCAACACTGCAGATTAGCTCTGACATTGCCTGAACCTCATGAGATTTTTTCATATTCATAAACTCATTTGGCTTCAGATTTTCACCTGAATGAGAAAAAGAAAACAAGATTGCTGTTATTAAAGTAAAATTTAATTTCATTAAAACAAAATTATCAGTTAATGTTCATTTAAAAAAATTATCAGTGAATGTTCATGTTTTAAAAATTAAGTCTGAACATGAAAGACTACTGTGTCTGTGAAAGAGCTCTATTAGTTCAGATGCAGTAAATCAAATCTGAGTTAACAAAATAAGATCTACAGACTTACTAAAAATGTTCCTTGACACAACAAGCAAATAATTATAAATGAAAAGGCTGATAAGTTATACTACAAAAAACTTTCTTATCAAAAGACAATTTTAACAAAGTGAAAGGGGAACCCACAATGTAGGAAAACATATTTCCAGTAGGAATTGCTATAAAAACAAATATTTATAAGTTGGTAAGAAAAAAGATTACACAAGGGGAAAAACAGGCAAAAATTTGAACAGTCACTTCACTAGCCAATACAACAGACACTAAACACATGTGATTATTAAAATTTACATTGAAAATAGCTCAAACAAAATTTCAGTGTAACGTTCTGAGCGGTCCTAGTCACTCCTGAAGTGCTCAACAGTCACGTGTGACTAGTTTCCACTGTACTGAGAGCCACGGGTACAAAATTTCTCTCTCTGAAGAATATTTTAAAGGACAGCACTTTAGAGTATATGGAATGTATGCCACATTAGAAAGCACATTAAAATGACTAAAGCATATGACAAGGTAGGCAAGATTATCAGACATGCAAGAGTTGGGCCACATGGCAAATTTCAGTGAGGTGGTACGAGTATTCCAGCAGGACAGAGTTCACATCGGAGAATGCCTGGCTGGCGGGTCAACCCAGGATCACTGTGTTGCACAACAATGAGAACCTTACTGACAAGTTCTTTCTAGGTATAAACGGTTGTTTCTTAGGGTTTTGTAGATAGCAGCAAGCACCTGCTTGGTAACATACCAAGGGTATTTTAGGACATGTGCTTTGTTTGAGAAGTTTAGATTTCACAATATGAACAATTTCATTCTGCTGACAAACAAATAAATAAACTGATGCAAGCAAATAAACTTAGTAAACAAATAAGCTGATGTATTCCAGGATGAGGAACCTGTGTCCTCCATCCTCACCTATCACCCACATGTAGCCCCTGCTCGCCAAAGGAGCTCTATCTAATACTCTGCGTAATAACCCAGAGCTCATCCAGACATTGCCTGGCAATTTCACTGTTTACTCCAGCCAAGGAAACATTCTTATTTACCTTGATGCTCAAACTGTGGTCCTCACACGTTACAAAGTGGGGGAAGAGCCATGAGTGTTATCTTTGATGCAGAGGTCCATTCAGTTAATGCCAGCCAACAAGAGCTGGGGTGAATTCTTAGTCCTTAGATACCGTGGACTACAGCCCCCATAGAGTGGTGCTGGCAAACTCATTTGGACCCAAGGACCGAGATGTACCAAATATCTCTCTGTTTTGCTTCAGGAGAAATACTGCGAAATAATTTTGCTTAAAAAGTTTAGAAACCAAATTAGAAATAAAAATAAAAATAAAGAACTGGACTCAAAGAGGGAAAGCTCCCTTTATAACGGTGAACTCCAAAGGATCCACTTTCACTGATTACTATCACAAAGAATGGGACAAAATGACATGTGCCTCTTAGAGTGACACATGGAAAAGGGATCACTTAACTAATGATCCTGTCAAAAATGCATAATGTAAATATTAACCAGGGGAAAGAAACCAACTTGACCTATATGCATTAAAGTATCAGTCAGGAAACCAAATCGAGGGCTGAGGAACTACTTATGCTAAAGAGATTAAACATTACAATTACATGTCATGCATAAGCCTGGACAGATTCTTACACTGAGGGAAAAAGGGCTATAAAATATTCCTTTACAACTCAGAGACACTTGCCTACAGACTGCTTATTAGATAATATTATTGTAGTGTCCTTAACGTACAGAATGTGCAAATGTGCTGTGGGATATGTAGGAAAATGTCCTTGTTCTTGGGAGATAAATGCTGAAACACCCAAGGATTTCAATAAAAATGTGTGAGGATGTGTATGTAAAGGAGCAGTATAACAAGTGTGACTAAGCTTTTAAAAACGGTGAATCTAGGAGAAAAGCACACAGGGTTCACTGTAATATCTTGACACTTCTCTGTAGGTTTTAACCTTTTAAAATGAAAAGGTGAGGAAATGAGAATCAAATGAGATAACAATAAAGAGCTTTGTGGACAATAAAGAAGATCTGAAGTTCATTATTTTATTATATAAACATAATAATTATTGTTATTAAAGCATCTTCTACCTCAAGGTTGAGGACGATTGTTTTTTAGTACTAGTCTTCTGATCTCTTTTAATGGGATGTATAATTTCCTTACAATTCATATATTAATTATACAGCAGAATTTTAATTGACTTTATTTTTTGAGTTTTAATTTGTGCCTTCCACACTTTTTGACACTCACATTTTTTCCCCATTCCCACAATACCCCTGTGTACTTTTCTCAGCCTTTCCCCAAAGAATTAGCCATAGAGAACATCAAAAGGAAAGCAAGGTTTGGGGTTTGAATTCACCCTCTGTAGTCTTCCTTGAGGGGCAGCAACTAGCTGAAGGAAAGAGAGTCAGAAAAAATGCAGACATCTACAAACTGTTTTGTTTAATATAAGAGAAAACCCACTTTTGTAGAGGTAATATTACTGTAGGGTCTAATTTACCAGGGTCTATAAGGGTCAATAATAAATGAAACTACAAGGATACACACAGATGAATAATATATTGCTTCACAGTACCTAAAAGACGTATATACTTACAAACACAAATGTACACACCAGTTCTCTGTTTTTTATTTCCTCGAAGAGCTACAAGCAACTGTTCTAAAGGAGTGCAGATTCCCAAGTTTTGCACAGAACAACATTTTGCAGCCAGAGCAAAGGCTTCCACATTCACTAGCCTCCGAGAAGTTTCACAAAATATTTTGGGAAAATCAGTAATACCTAAAACATGATGATAAAAAAATAAAATTAGCAATAATTAAATAGTTGATTGTTAATCTGTATGAGAATTTAATAAACAATTTTATGGCAAACTACATATTTTATTTTGGAGGCATATTGTGGAAATATCTAAAAATAATTCCATTTGTACCTGTTATTTAAACTCTTATCTATTTGTGGCACTGAGTTTTAACATTTTATTCATGACATTTTTAAGTATCGCACTAAAATTTGGCTTTTTTTGCTCCAAGAGCCTTCCTCACAGATCTTTAAATCTTAAGAGTAATATAGTTATTAAACTTTCGGACTGTCCTTCCTGACCTACAATTGCTCGTTTTACAGACGTCAGGCCTTGCAGTATTGTCACTCTTGGCCCACACTGCCCACAGAGGAGCAATACCAATCTCAGCTACTACAAGGCAGTGCCTCACCTAGACCGCCTATACTTGTCTGTGGGGTGTACGCATATGTTCAAGGCACTGTCAGTGTACCAGCTCTAAAGCTAATCAGGCTACAGTCTTGTGAAATGGAACGCTTTTTTCCCAGTGGTTGGTGTCAAACCAGATGTTCTATAAATGTAGTATAGGAACTGTTGATAAGTTTTAAACTGCTGACACATTTAGATGAGCATGGTAAACTGCTGAACTGTTCACAGACATCGGAGCTCTTCTAGGCAGCCTATCAGACTCAGGTGTGGCTGCATCGTGGCTAAACAAACTGCCCCATGTTTAGCAGAAGCTCAACAGCACTGTAACTTCCCCTAGCTTTGCAGCCTTTGTGAGGATGGAATCCACCACAACCTGAGCTTGAATGGCCAGGACGAAGACGGGACTACTGTCTAGCTACAATGGACACAGAATAAAAATAAAACGTCATTGTTTGCGGTCACTGAGTATTTAGGCTTACCGTGACTGTGTAACTGCCTATCCTAAGGAACACGCGACAGATATGCTCAATCTTACTGTTTTGCAGTCATTTCCAAGGAATGTCAATTTATTTGTGAGATTTAAGAACAGTCATTCCACTTTGTTTGGAGTGGTTCAAAGAACTCTAGATGGCGAGGGCCAAGTAAGCCTATTTATTGACAATTATTCTTCAAAAACTAAAAATAATAACAAAAAACTGAGTGGTAAACAGCTATATAAAATGTTCATCTTACCCCAAAATGGTGCAATATCGGTAACAACTTTGGTTTTACCAAAAAAAGAAAAATTTACTATATGCCATGAAGTTCTTTATAGGATTGGTGATTCTCAGTTATGAAATTATAAAAAGCCACTTATGCAAAAAAAAATGATGCTATCCAACAAAATCAAAAGTAGGATAACTGAGGACTGCCTACAGAATTTTAAGAAGAAGTTCCATTTTTTGGCTAATGCCTTTTTAAGGCCAGCATCTCAAGGTAGTGGTGATAATGTGTACCAAATCCATTGATAAAAAGAAATGTAGAGATGCATAATTTCTATGCTTTGAATCAACTCAAGTAGGATGATAAAATTACAGTAGTGAATTTAAGATGTATTTTATGTATTATGAAGTTCTTTGGACAGTTTACAAACTGAATCTACTTACACAGCCAAAAATAATAAAAGCCACATTAAAATATTTAGGAATGACACAGAGGGGAAAACTCAATCAAATATTACGTGAGGCTCTCAGGTTTAAGAGCAGTCTCCACATCCCCAGGTACTCGGGCAATTTCTCAGAGTGTGATAGAAGAACAGCATTAAATCTCAGCGTGCAGAGGGATCATTAGAATGGGCAGTTTCCGGACAGTGTTGCCAAGGGAAAGAAATGTGATGTTTCTGTTGAAAGCAAAGGTTCAAATCAACTTAAACATCCTACTGAAAATACTTGATTCCAATCCAATCTGAATGCATGTTGTTAATTTGCTTTGAATTATAGACCCGCCATTAATTTTAGAAATTTGGACATCTCAATTACAATAGTATCTTTTCAACAATGCTTCATTTTTTAAAAAGCAAAGTGTTCTGATTCAGTCCAGTCATTTGTCATTAGGGCTAATGACAGTTTACTCAGTCCAGAACTCCATGATGAATAAAATATTTTTGAATTATGGAAATACAGCTGCTGTGTTCTGGGGTGTGCTTTTCAAGTGACCGAGTCTGTACCTTCTACGACCTGGGTATGTTTTAAAGATTCAGAGGGAGACAGAGGGGTTGACGGACTCGTCTTTACTTCTGCTCTGAAGCGATGTTTGAGAAAGGTACGTGGCTATGGTAAAGGTGTCGAGTCCTCGCCAGGCTTCCCTGGATGCTTGAATACTCAGTTTGGGACTGACAACTAGTAAAACAGAAACCATGGGGTTACTTAAATTTAGTGAATATCGGATTCGGTTTTGAAGCACAGGGAGAGCTTTGTTTTAAAATCTGCTGCCGGCTGCACCTGAGGGTTATGTGACTTGATCACTTTGCCCACATCGCCCTCTACTGGAAGCTGCTGCTCTGCTTGGCTGTGTGCTCTTCTGGCCTTTACGTGGTTTTAGCTTTTTGTGTGTAACCTGTGCCACTATTTCACAGACATTTCTTATAGTTACAGGACAGTTTTACAAGACAAGTTAACTAGACAAAAGGAAGGGAAGGTCATTTTCTATAAATATCGCTATAATCTTTTTACATCAAAGATCAAGGTACAAGGAAAAACAGAAAAGTCATATATGAAAAATCTCAAGGCAAACAAAGGCATAACATTTTAAAACTAAAAACAAAACCAATGAATGAATGTATGACATTTAAAAGTAACAAAAATAAAATTTTAAAAATAAGTGTTATTTGAATGTCTTTAAAATCATTTACCTTAGTTGAGTGTCACACAATCCGTTAAGATGAGCCTTGTCAGGGCGCATAACTCATCAATATGAGTGTGGCCATTTACTGCGTGTATGTTATGTGCCAGGCACCGTGCTGGGCTCTTTAACCTCTCATGTGACACAAGCTAGTTATCTATGCCCCACGGAAAGGGGAAAAACCGAGACTTAGGGCACACTTAGTGCAGGTTCACGCAGACGCTAAGCGGCAGGGCTGCACACCAAGTGACTCAAACCTTGCTCTTGCACTCATTAGCATGCCACACTATTAAGTACAGAAGACAACAAAGGAAATCGGGCAAAACGGCAGTAGAGAAAATCAGTGGGACCTGACTGTCAGAATTATTAGATCTGCAAGAATTTCACTTAGCAGAGACCAATATATGGAGACACTGTAAGATACTCCCACTCGTCCTTCACAACCACTTTCTTCACTTTGCTTAACAACGTCCTTTCCACCGAAAGTGGTATTAAAGTTTCCAAAGCTTGAAAATAATCTTTACATATAAAGTAATTGATAAATCTCTGAAAAAGGAATAAAATGTTTTATACGATTTAACGGTGCTATTTGTAAAACAAAGTAATACCCCTTCTTTGATCCCAGGTGAAAACAAGCACTTCGCACACAGCACGAATGAATGAATGAATGCACGCATGCATGGATGACAGTGACACTTCAGTACACTTACTATTGCGGCACCACCAACTACACAAGGAGAAACGAATTCCCCTAAGACTCTGTGGTGGCTGTAATCACTGAGGCCACGAGGACTTCTAGAGCAACACTGAGCCTGTTAGAGAAGCATAAAACCTCATTTCAGCCTGAATTCTTACAATCTCAGGTTAAGACAAGAGTGATTTAGAACATTTAGAAAGTGATAAAAGACAGTTATGTACTACGTTTTGAGATTTAACTGTGTTCCATGGGTTGGGGGTCGCTGTTCATGTCACATATTGTATAGTAAGTATAGAATTTCAAGAAGGAATCAACAGGGTTTTTGAATAACAACTTTTGCAGGGGCCTAGGGCTATTTTGTATTCACTTCTACAAGAATATCCTATAGATGCCTTCAATTCAGAAAGTTCAAAAGTGAACTGAATTTTCTCATGTTCTTCGAATCTCCTTCTCCTTTCTTTTTAAAAAGCAATTCTATCCCCATCCACGTCCAAGTTAAACCTGACATCATCAGAAGTGCTTCTTGTGTCTTCAGTCCACACGCCCAGTCGTCTGTCCATACTGCAAGAAAAGGCTTCCGTTTGAACACTCCTCCTCCAACCACAACTGTGGGTCCATCTTATGAAGTCTCCCCAGCGCTACTGCAGTGGTTTTAGAGGTGACATTTTCCTTACTGATAAAACCCCCTAACATAATTCTCAGTAAGTGTTGGTGAACTAAACTGAGTATGTTTTCTTTTTTCTTTCGGTACTGGCAATCGAACTTAGGACCTTGCACTGGCCAGGCAGGCACTGTGCTGCTGAGCTACATCCCCGGCCCCTGAATATGTTTTCTAAAATTGAAATTTATTTTTATTCCCGAGGAACGTAATCAAACATTTTAAGCCTTTGGCTCCTACAATAGTTGCTTTTTGGCTGGCATCTCTGATAATTGTTTAATAGAGTTTAACCAGTTTAAAATCTGTCTTACCAAACTCTAAAAAGTAAAGATGAATTAAATTTTATGAATGTTTGAGTCCATCCATTACCCTATAATCTACCCAGGAAGAAAACAGTATATACTACTGCTTTAAAAGAAGTTAATTTATATCACCTAATTGCATGCTAGGAAACTTTTTGCCTAAGCACTTCCAGTTTAATTTATAGTTGCATATGAAATGAAAAAATATGTTGTTAAACATGCAAGCTATGCTTTTGGAATGACTATAGAATTGACATGCTGTCTTTACTGTACCAATACTAACATCACATTGAATGTATAAGTACATTTAATCATGCCAAAAGTATTTTCATATTTAAGTACATTATTTATAAAAATGAAATCAAATTTAAAAATGGAAAAATTTAACATAGTATTTTAACTCTAACAGACTCTTTTATAGCTTAATTTGAGGTGAACATATACATAGAAACAGAAATTTAGAAATTCATTTGCTAAATAAAAGTAAGTTAGGTAAAACATAAATGAACTGAGAGTGCTTACAATATAAAGTAGCTGTCATGGAAGAGTAGTTCAGTTCCCACTAAAATTGCATGAAAAATTTGTGAAACACATGGAGAAGAATAAAATAAATGAAGAACAGCTTCACTTATGGGGGTGAAGGAACAGAATTTTATTAGGAAAAATTTTAAAAATTAGAAAACAATTCAACAATTGAGATATATACACATTTTTACTTTCAAAGATTAAAAAATATTGAAAACTTACTTGGGAAATGAAATCAACTAGTTTTAAATAAAAGCACTGCCATATAGTTAGAAATTAAATTATATAAAAAAGCAGTTCCAGGGTAATGCTTAACAGCACAGGATTTTCATATACCAGATGAGAAAAAAATATAACTTAGTATATAATTCTCAAACTATGTCAAATGGGAAGCAAATAGAATAAAATGCAGCTTATAATGGTGCACTTTATCGTTTCATTTTGTTTTACACGATTGCTGATCCCTGTATCTCCTCCACTGGATATACCCTATGGCATTGCAGAGATGATGCCTTCACTGTTGCATCATCCACAATATCTAGCTCAGTGCTATGCTGGGAAAACACTACGTCATTTTTGCAAAAACAACCTGAAACATAAAAATAATCATTACCTTGGTTGGCACACTTACAGTTGACTGATCTATTCTTAGCTCTATTAATGATCACAACCAATGTTGAAGAATACTGACTTTGCTGAGATCATACAAGAGATGTTCAAAGATGGCCTATCCTTTCCTTTCAAATAGCAGTAAGTTTAATTTCATTTCTATCACTGATTCTTAGTAGTAATAATTTATACTATGGAAACAAGACATCTGATCTGTGAAAAACTGAAGTAGGTAGGAGAATGACCGGGGGCCATGAACAGGACTCACATATTTCTATTTGTGCTCATTATTTCCTATTTCTCCTTCAGCACACTGCATATTCGCCCACCTCAGGGCATTTGCACTCTCTACTCTCACAAGCTGGAATTGTCTTCCTCCAGTTACCATCATGGCTCATTTTTTTTCTTTAGTTATTAAGTCTTTTCTTGTACAGTAACTTCAACGAAGTCTTGCCAGGACAACCTACATAAAACAAAGCACATTTTCCTTTTCTACCTCTTTTTATTTTCTCCTTCCTTATCTGTTTTTATCCATGGCACTCAAAACTTCTTTGTGGGGACGGGCAGTATTTCCTCCTCCTCCTAGCACACAAGCAAGATGAAGGAAAGATTTTTGCTTTGTTTATTGCTCGTTCCCTAACTTCCAGAAAAACTCCTGGCACACATTTAGCACTTGGTAAATGTTGAACAGAAAACTAAATTTCCCCCAAATCACAGATTGTCTATAGTAGCTAACAATGCTTTAATAAGACACAAATCTAGTCAAAAGATTTTAATAATCACCAACAGAAAAAAAGGACCTCATACAGTGATGGGGAAAAATCGCTCTTTCCATAAAAAAAATTAAAATTTGTTACAGATAAGAATGCATTCTTTTTTAATAATAGAAGCAGCTAACAGCTTGTATAATAGAATATTTTGTATAAAAAAGTTTTAATTAGGATCCACAGAATAGCTATTAGCCTTCGGACTGGTCAGTGCTCTACGCATTAGAGAGAAAGCAGCATCAAGCAGTCCCACATTCTTGAAAGGGAGAGACAACAGAAAACAGTCAAGGGTTAGTAGCAGTACCTTTAAGTAATGATCTTGATAATAAATCAACTTGGTAATTAACTGCTAAATAATTCAGAGTGGACTTGGCATGCACATGAAAAGGTCAGACTCTGGGGCCAAATGAGCCGGGTTTAAAGGCTCCTCTGGCAAATTAACTTAAACCGCAGTTTTATAAATTGAAAGCAATAGAACCCACCTTACATGGCTGATGTGAGGATTGAAAAAGAAAATATCCGTAAAAGCACACCATCCTGCAGAATGTGCAATAACAACTAATCCGGTTATTATGACAGGTAGGGCTGTTTCATTCTCCCACTGTATGGACACTAGGGTAAATCCACATAAAACCTTGGACTCTATATTTAAAGTAGTATTTTTTTTTCTTTCTCACTTTTTGAAAGCTAATAAGAACCATTCATTCATTCAACAAATACTTCCTAAGTACTTACTGCACGCCAAGTACTTTTCTAGGTGCTGAGCAGACATCAGTTGATAAGACAAATGCAGTTCCTGCTCTTTATGAGTTTGGGTAAAGCTGTCATGTTAACCCAAGTACGAGACATTATCAGGGCAAACGGAAGAGGTGCCGAAACGTTCAACAACAGTGACTCTGAGAAAGAGTATTTACCAAATGCTATTACCTATTACCCACGGTCCTTCCAGCGGTGCTTTGCATTTACAGAAATCTACATGAATGAGCCTACAAGGGGCAACGTGGGGAACGCCTAAACGCACGCTAGGAAAAGTGCTGGGAGCTGCTGGGTGTCCTTTTGTCATTCTGTTCCCAAATAATACCTCTGGGTAGAACCTGAGTGTCCGGGTCAGGAGACTACAAACATCCATGGCATGCAACATATATATTATAAACAGTTTTAAAAATGAACTGTTATCGAATATGCAAGATTTCACTGCTACTATCCTAACCCAAGACAAGATCACCTCTTTCCTGGGCTGTCTTCTCATTGTCCTCTTGGCTTATTCTTTTAAGGCACCACAGCTAGGCTGATCTCCAAAGAACTCCGAGTTACCTGTTCCCAAACGTCCCTTAGCTTAGCTCACCATACTGCGCAAGGATCCCCAAAGTACCACTTAGAATCCAAACTCCATGGGAGACCCTCAAAATTCTGCGCGACCTGACTCGGCTCGCTCCCTCACTGCACCCCGCCCGCCCCTCCCTTGGCTTCTGCCAGATCCAGTGTGAGGCTCCCAAGCCTTGAAATCCCCTCCCTGGGTTTGGACGGACTGGCGCCTTCTCCCGTCCCGGATCGTCCAAGTTCGGGCAGCCTCCTTATACAAGCGTCATCACATTACGCCGCTTTCCTTTTCTACTTGACCATTACCACCGCGTGAAACTACCTTTATTTCATTAACTGCTGATGCCTCTTCTGCCACGGCCCCATTCAAAATCTATAAACCCTGTGAGGAACCTGTTCCTCTTTCCCTCGAGCCAAAATACGATAGAACTGCTAAATGAAGAAATGCCCTCGCCTAGCTCATTCTCCCTAAATTGTGGCAACACAAACTCTCTGAGCAGCGACCCATAAAAGGGCGTCGCCCACGCCCTCCCCCATTGTGGTCCCAGTTGGTTTTCCCCAAGGGCGGGCCACACTCCAGTGCACGTGCACTCTGCCCGCTTCCGCCCCAATCCCAGCGCACTCCTCCCTCCTTCCACCCCACTTCCGCCCCGCTTCCGCCCCAATCTCAGTGCGCTCCTCTCCTTCCGCCCCGCTTCCGCCCCGCTTCCGCCCCACTCCTGTGCAATCCACCCGCTTCCGCCATAACCCCAGTGCACACAGCCCACTTCCGCTCCGCTTCCGTCCCACTCTCAGTGCGCTCCGCCCGCTTCCGCCCCACTTCCGTCCGCCGCTCAAGCGGTTTCGGTCGGCTTTACCAGGGGGCGCAATTCGCAAGCTGGGACCTTCTCCCCGACTTCCCTTCCCACAAGGCCGCCATTCACCTGGTCCCTTCTCTGCTTCCACCAGGGGGCGCGCCTCAGAAAGCCCTGCCTCCGTCCGCGCCCGCACCGCCGGCTTCAAAGCGGCCAGCACAGTCTCCGGAGATAAGTCAACCAGCCTCTCCCACACGGACTCCGTGTAGAAGTCCACTGTGTGTGCGTTGGAAATGGACAGGGCGTCCCTCAGGAACCGCAGCAGACCCTGCAACTTGGCGCGCAGCGTGGGCAGGTCGTGGGTCACTGGGAGAGGGCAAAAAGTCGCCATGACGCTCACCCTCCTGGGCTGTAGGTGGCGCAAACGTGGCGGCGCAGTGACGGCTCTGTCGGAGGTAGTACAGGCAGCACAAGTAGAGCTCCGAGCCGGACTGTACTTGGGCGAGCGATTGCTTCAGCCTGGTGACGTATTTTGGGGGCGTCCGTGGGTTCTCTGTGCGGTTGGTGCAAGATGGCGCCAGCGGGTTCTGCAGAGATGTTGCAGACTAAGGGTTTGGGAGCGCGAGACGGAGGGCTTTCTTCTGTCGGATCGAAAACTAAGAAAGTGAAACGGAGGACTTGGTGGCCTAACCATCCACAGGCCTTCACGGGAAGCGTTCGTGAGGGTGAGAAGTCCATCATTTCACTACTCGGGCCCACGACGACCTAGCATGTGAGGCCTGCGAACGCTACAGAGGCTTTAGGCTCCAGATCGGCTCCAGCTTGCGGCAGAAGACGCTGTTCCCAAGCTGCTCCGGGTGGGAAGGCGGGTAGTGCTGCGCCCTTCATTCTTTAAACGTATTCCTGGTTGCACCTCTCAGCAAGACTGCGCTCCTCGTGTCGCCGCGTAGAGCGTCCGCGGCCCGTGCGGTTGTACGGTGCCCACGCGTCCTGGGTTGCGGGTGGCCCTACGCCCTGGTGACCACGGAGAGCCCGGCGGAGCTTCAGTCTCCTGTGCGCCGCCTGTAAGGGCTCTCGGGCCCCATTTGGAATGTGGGATTAGCTTCTAAGTCCCGTCTGATGGTCGCTGCTAGCTGTGTACAAAGTCGTGCCTTGTCTTTGTTAGTATTTGAGCTAGTTTCCAAAATAAGTTTAGTAGTGAATTTCTCTGAGATAAAGTAAGGGCTTTTTCTGCTAAGTATTTATTGCAGACCCAAATTGTTGTAGGTGCTCTAGAAAATTTGATTTGAACCTACGGTACAACAGTCCTAATTGGTAAGTTTTTCTTTCAGATTTCTTTTACAGGGGTGCCTGTTGACCAAGTTTAGCCTTTTTTTGTACACTTCCTAGTGGGTCTGTCAGCTTAAATTTGTTGCCTGACCTAATCCTTTAAAGCAAAATAAAATACAGCATTTGAATTGAGACTGGAAAAAAAGTTTTTAATTAGCAGCTTTCTGTTCTGTCTATATTCTGTTACAGTAATTTTGACTAAAATACTTCAATCTAGGACAAGGCTTTGCGTTTCGGAGAAAACTGAAGATTCAGCAGAATTACAAGAAATTGCTGTGGAAGCAAAAGAAGACAGGAACAGCGCTGGAATCGCAATTCACAGAACAGTACCCAGATCACTTGAAACATCTCTATTTAGCTGAAGAGGAAAGACTCAGGAAGCAGCCAAAGAAAGCTGACCAGCCTTTGTCAGAAGAAAAAGTCAGCCGGCCTTTGCCCGACGAACAATGTAGAGTTGGCGGTGATTTATCTAAAGACCAGCATCATCTGCCTCAGCCAGAAGAACACTGTGGCGAAACAGTGAGGTGTGTGCTTTCTCCTGTAGTCTCTGCTTTCTGATCTGCATGTTTTACGAAAGACAATAGGGCACAGTTTGTGTAGGAATTGGAAGTTTCCTTATGTAACACATTTTAGAAGTTAGAGTAAACTTAGGTGAGCATGTTTTCATGGAGGTTTTAACTTTCACTAAATTAGGTCATGTTAATAACTGACGAAGTAACAAAATGAGAGTTTAAAGGTCTGAGTTTTAAGATTTCTGCCTCTCAAAGGTATATAACTTGTATGTTAACTCCTGTCGTTAATACTTCTCAAAAATTAAGAGAATAGTCATTAACAGCTTGGACTGTAGATGTGGACTTAACGTTCATGTCCCACTGTGTTGAAATAAGGCTAATAAGTATGTAGTTGTGAGAGGCCATGCTCCAAAGCAGCGTGGTGGATCATGCATTGTTCCTAAAGCCTCTCGTGACAGCGTGATGCATGAGTTAATTTATATCAGGAATTTCAAAGGGCGAGTAACGCGTGGTAAGTGGTTCTGAGTGTTACTACTATTACTCACATTATTAATTTGGATTTTCTGCAGAGGACAAGAAATGGGTTTTTAAGAAAAACATTGCACAGCTCCATTTATCCAGTTTATAAAACCAAGCGACTTAGTTTTATGAGCCTAACTTCCAAAACTTTCTGTGTCTGTATCAAGTAAAAACAGGACGAAATCAGAACTTGCAACAGAAACCAGGTATTACTTGGGACCATAATTCTTTCGCTGAAATTTTGCCCTTTAGAGTTATGAGTTATTCCTGCTAAAAAAAAAAAAAAAGAGAGAGAGAGAAAACAGGAACAAGGACCACAGAAAAAAGTAGAAGTACAGTTAGGGGTAAAGCAGAGACACTAAAAGTTCCATGTACTCAGTAGGCTTATCATTAAATAGTGAGTAAAGCTCAAGGGAAAGGTAAACACGAGAAAGGTATGTTTGAGCCATTCTCAGTGCTGATTGAAATGAGAAGGGTTAAATCAAGACCCAAGAAGCATTTTGTAAAAATGTATATTTTACAAAATTTGTATTTTGAGATTAAAAACAGGATAAGGTTGTCGTGGAAGAAGTTAAATAAAGTTGTCAGACCTGGAGAGTTTGGGGAATGCAGTAAAAGCTAAGTCAGCATAAGAAAGCTGTGAGAGTCAGGACAGCTCAGCTCTGAACACAGGAAAATCAGTGGGTAACAACCCCGAGAACAGATCTTTGGGTTGGGGTCTAGGCACTTAATGGTGACTTGGAGAAATTTGTAGTAGTTAGCGCTGATTGGAAAGTGACAAGCGTGGAGTACCTATTCTTCTGGAAACTTGACTGTGAACTATGAAAAGTTACAGAACAAGATTAGCGGTTAGAAGAGGACAATGAAGCGGCTTTGTTTAACAGGGGAGCTACAGAAATGTGTTGTGCTTACTATGAGGATCGTGAGAAGTTGAGAGACGCGAAAAGGAACATTATGGATCCAGGTATCTGGAGGAATAAGTGAAACCCCAAGTAGCTGAGTCAAGCTTAGCAGAAGGAAGGTGAACATCTTCAGAAAGGTGCTTCTAAATGGAGGTTAGGTGCGCGGCAGTGGGTCATGAATGAGTAGATGAAGTAGTACAGACACAGGTGTTCAGAGAATTTTGAGATTAAAATTTATACCCACATCTTCACATCTTTCAGCTTAGTATTTTTTAAATTCTTTAACATTTTAGGGTCTTTCAAAGCTTTGTATATTTTTCCTGCTTAGATATTCCTTCAGAATCTCTGTTTATCAAAGTAAATGTAGTTGATCTATAATCTTAAAAGTTGTAGCTGTGTTTTTAATATTTTACTTGGACATATCCCTAGTAAAGATAATTGTTTCCTCCTCTCTTTGCTTCCTTAATTTGCATTAGTGAGATTTTACTGTACAAGTCGTCTGCTTGACACCACATTGGTTCAGAATTTTGACTGAATCATTTTTAACACTTGTGATTTATTTGTCTTAATTTATCTTTTGAAGTCCCATGACTGTTCCTAAGAAAAAGAAAAAGAAAACATCCAATCAGAAAGCACAAGAAGAATATGAGCAGGTACAAGCCAAGCGTGCTGCTAAGAAACAAGTAAGTTCCACTTTAAAAATGTTCAGGTACACTTCTTCTTTTTTATCTTAAATGTCTACAAACTACGCTTGGGGACATGGTGGTCTCTTGAATGAACAATTGCTCTAACCAGAGTTGGAGATTTGTGTCATTCTGGTTTCTTGATTATATCATCTCAGGTAATACCAATAGGTCAAGAACAGGATTTAAAAGCTATTACTCATTAGTAACAGACGTTACCTTGAAGCAAGTAAAAGCCGGAGGGGAGATGTGAGAATAAAATATTAAGAGTTGGTCTCACAGACAAAACACCAACTAGTTTCACTTAGCAGAAAGTTGCCACTTTATTACTCAGAACAAAATTAACAAACTTTTCCAAATGAATAAAAATTATGTACAACTTCAACAAAACTTTCACCTTGTAGAGGCTGTGGACAGTATTTTTATGTTAATGTTTGATTAATCTATCACTTAGCAATCACAAACACTCCATGTAGTTTCCTTTATGTTTGTGCCTGAGAGTGTGTGCAGTTGAGAAAACTGAGTTTTAACATCTAAAATTTTTATGATCTTAATCTGATGGCAGTCTAAGGTGAAACAGAAACATTTCCCAGTGAAAACACCGGATCTCTAGTTTTATACTTTTTTGTTACATTGTAACTTTTCCCAACCACCTTTTACACTGCCCATCAATGTATCAGGTGAAGTGCTAGTATTGAGTACAGACTCAAATTTGATAGTAAAGCTATTTTTAGAAAATGATTTGTTTAGAGAAACTCATAGGGGTAATATGCTTCATATACCTAAATTCACAAATAAGTTTTAGGTTCTTATTTGCTTATTAAGATAAGTGAAATACTATACAGTGAGAATATAATTTTAAGTAATACAGTATAACATGATAGGGACTTAAAAATTGTGGATCTGAGTCCCAGCCCTACCATTTATTGGTGATCTTGAACAAAAGTACTTTCAGTTTCACTGAGCTCAGCACCTCATCTATAAGATGAATATAATAAGCTAGCATAAAAAGTATTTAATGAATCCAGTACACTTATTTTACATGACTTGGGTGAGAACATTTTTTAATTATAAAGAGTGGGGGGGGGCTACATGTGCTACAGGAAGGATTGAAAGCCAATGTCTGTTACATTACTTGAGAACTTTTTCAGCATTTTAATTTAATGTAGTGAGAATAGTGTACACATTATGGATAGTGGCTTCCGTATTCCTTGTAGCTTTGAATTCTGTTTCTTTATACTCAAAGTTGAATCTTTATCTTAGGTCAAATGAATATGATACATTTTAAATGTTCAAAATCCATAATACCTGGCAGAATGTTTTGTACATAACTTGTATGTGGTCTATAAATGTTTAATTTAACCTGTAATTCAGAAGATAAAAGTAATACCAGATAAAGGTTTCTGGAAATGAAGTTCTTAGTGTTATGTAGAAAATTAGAGTAGTTGGGTTCTAAAAGTCCTCTCAAACTCTTAGTGGATTTAATTAAATAATGCAATTATTATATAAATAGGTTCTTTCATAAAATTATACAATTTACATTACTCAGTGCTACACAAAATACACTGTGAGGGAAATGGTATACTGCTTCAGATTTGGGCAACTACTCGCATTTGTAAAATACGAGAGACAAAACCTGAGAAGTGCCTGGTGATAGCTATTGCAAAACAAGTTCTAAAGTGAATCTAATGTTTGTGATTAATGAAAATTACATATATTAATGATTTCAGGAGTTCGAGAGGAGAAAACAAGAGAGAGAAGAAGCCCAAAGGCTCTACAAAAAGAAAAAAATGGAAGTGTTCAAAATACTGAGCAAAAGGACTAAAAAGGGTCAGCCAAACTTAAACTTACAAATGGAATATCTTCTTAAAAAAATACAAGAAAAAAGCTGAATCAGACATTTTGTCCTTTAGGGTAAAAATACCTGCCGAGTATCTACGTTAGGAAACGGGTAATCCTTGGAATTGAACCAAATTTGTCAACATAATGGGACCTGCTAAACTGTGCAAATATATTTTTTCTTGTAAAAGAAAAATTTTTGTGTGTATAGTTGATGTAATATGGCTGGTTTTCTGGAGGAAGATTGGGTTGATGAACTTAAATCTACTTGGGAGGTAGGCTCAAACATATAATACTTTTGTCGCATATCAAATTGATATCGAATAAAAAATTTTGAAAATAAGGGAGCAGAGTTTTCAATGAATCATTTTGCTGATAGACTTTTTTTAGTTTAGTAATTAGCTGCAGTGTGTGGATTTTAAATTCATTTTACTTTAGGCAGAGATGTCCCTTGGAGTTTTATTTATCTAAAAGATGTTACATGAAAATGACTTTTCAGAATACCTGAGAATAGGTTTTCTGTCCCGACTATAATAACGTAGACTTCATAAAGCAGTTTAGTTTAAGAATTAAGAATCTGGATTACAGATACTCCTTTCAAGGAAAATACTCAGCTAATAGTGTAAGACCTTTTAAATGATGATGGAAAACCAACAGTGTCACAAGAATTGTTTCACAGAGCCTGTGGGAGGGATCCTGTGCTTTACATGTAACATAGTGGTACCCTGAGCTGAGAGAAACTGCTTCCCCTGACTTGGATCTTAGCCAGATGAGAATGGCTTGACTGTATCATTGTAAGCAAGACCCATTGTAAGATGGTGCATGAGTTTTAATGATACCCAGGGCAATCTGAAATTGTATTAAGGTTTTAGGGAGCTTTTGTACTCTACTGATTTCATTATTTAAAAGTGTGGTGGGACATGTTTAGGAAACAGTCTTTACTGCTTAGGAAATTAATGCCTAGAGATTCACAATATGTTGTAGTTGAGCAACTCAAAACAAAAATCTGGCTACCACTGAAGATAGTTCATCAATGCAGAGTAAACGATTTCATTAAATTCTATTCTAGTGACTTCATGTTTGCATTCTTCTAGGTATTTTATGACAAAGCATGGAAGAACTAGTCCTTTTGAGATAGAAAAGTGAAAACTACCCAAGTTCATTCTAGCAACTTGTTGAGTGGCTACTGTGTACGTTGTCATAAGGAGCCTCCTTCCAAGGATCTTATGGAGAGTTAGCGACAGTGTCACAAGGCAAAAACTAATCAGTGACACAAAGCAAAAAATTGAGACGTTAGTGTTCTAGAAAATCACCCAGGGAATGTCATAAAAAGCACAGTTGAGATCCTTATCCTCAGAGACTAGGATAGTAGAGATGGGCTCAGGAATGCATGTTTTAATAAACTGCTCTGGTGACTGTTGTGATTGATCTTCAGGCCATAACCTCAGGAAAGAAGTTTTCTTTGAAGAAATCAGAAAATTTCACTTGCAAAATGGCATTTGGTAAGTCTTCAAGGTTGTCAAAAAGATTAACATGGAGAAAGTTAAAAGGAAAAATTCAGTATGTTGAAATACCTTGAAATTACAAATAAAATGAGAGCTTTACTGTTAATTGAGGATAACACTTTTGTTCTTTTATTGACTGAAAACTATTAGCTCAGTTTAGGTCTTCCATAATATGTACATACTTCAAAGTAACATATAGTACATAATTTGTACCAATTCTTCATGTTGCTGGGGATTGAACGCAAGATCTTCCTATTGAGCCCCATAGCCAGCCCTTTTTAATGAACTATATTGGTATATGTTTATGATACACAGTAATTATGTTCCATTTGGGGAATTGGCACATGCATCATAATTTTACTTCCCCTTTCCTTCCCTGCCTTCTTTTCTCCAATCTTCCTTTCATTCTTAATTTTTCCATTGAAAGAGGCACCATTGATTGAACACTCATAGTCTTTCCGTGTCACTTGTTTTTGCTGAGGTACATTATGTAAATAAACTTGGGAAGAATAAGCTTGGGAAGACCTGGGCTGTAAATTCCATTTATTGATGGAATCTCATGTTGTCCAGGCTGGCCTGTATTTGGGCTCAGAGGATTCTGCTACCTCAGCAATCCAAGTAGCCGCAACTACCTATAAGCATGTACCAGCACATCTGCCCTGAGTGTACAAACTTAAGTGACATTCTTATGCTGTAAATATAAAAATAGGCTTTATTGATGAGGGTGAAGAGGAGGATAGGAAATAGGAACAGCAAGGCCAGTGGAGAACATAACAAGTAAAAGTTTTAGCTGTGTGGATCCAGTATATCGAGAAAGAATGACAGCGCTGTGTCCATATGGAGAGGCTTTGGAGTCACCAGAGGCTAGTTTCAGGCCTCAGACTTTAATGTGTACACAGGGAGTTTGGATCTTGGTAGTTTATAGAAGCTTACATTGGATCCTTCATTTGATAGTTCTAAGTGTGCAGTAAGCTTTTAATTGCAGCAGTTTGGGCAAAAGACTTATAGCCTTAAGGCACATGAAATTTTGGTCTAAAGTCTGGAGTAGCTTTGTCTACAGGAAAATAGTTATTTCTTCTACAAAGAGAGTGCAAGTACTGAGTCTTAAGGAGAGGGGCGCCCACCTCAACAAAGAAGGGTGTAGCGTTTGGGTGGTGGTAAAGACACAGACTTCAGCAAAGGCACAGAATGTAGGAGTAGGGTGCACCCACATGCTGGCCTCTTGGATGGCCTCGGTGTCAGCCAAGGTGATGAGGAAAGGAACTGGTGTGGATAGGCAGCCTCAGATACAGGTTGCTGTGATTGACGATTGACACTGAAGCTGAACAAGCGGAGGTCTGATCAGATGGTGGAAAGCGGTCTCAACTGTGGCAAGGCTTTAATGATAGAAAAAGGAAATAGTTTTAGATAATGCTAGATGTTAACAATGTTTGCCTTTAATATTCAAGATAGTTGTAGGCAACACAGAGTTCTAGAGACGCTTAAGGTCTACGTGGTTCATGACAGTCACTGAATTGCAGTGCTAAAAGTTTCAACTATAAAGAGATTAGAATATTCTAGATAGGAAAACTCAGAACCAAGTCAAGAGAAGCTTGACTAGTATGGTACCACAGAAAATTTTATACTAAGGGTGTCAGGGTCTCCGATACCACCCTCTGAGGAAGAAGGCACATATCACCAGCGCCTCACAGAGTTTTTGCTACATGTTATATTTGGCAGTACAACTACTGGGTTGCAGGAGTATAACTTTGTATACAATAACTTAAGTTGGAGAGTATGAGGCAAGTGTGATTACCTTAGGGGCTTTATTAACTCTCCAGGCCTTTTAAAAATCGAGGCACACCACAGACTTACTGTTGAATTCATTTGACTTACGAGGAGCTCAATTAGTCATATCAATTCTTAAAGACACCTAGGCTGCAGCTCCGGAAAGAATGTGCTGAGGCATTAACACTTCTGACTGAGGAAGTAAGAAGCAGGGAGGAACTTTAACGTTGAACTCTTGACCTTATAAGAGTAAGAGATTTGGTTCAGAGATTTTTTTTTTTTTTCCTTTGGTCTTTGGACATTAGAAAGTAATTTGATATATAGACTTTATTTTCTTCCTAGGTGTTTGATGGGAAAGATTTATATTACAGTGGAGAACATCAGTGTTTTGCTGGCACCATTCAATGTCTGTCTATCAGAAATTTTTCCAACTGTGAAATCCTTCCATTAACTTTTATATGTCACTCTATAACATTGCTCAAATTTTACTCGTGTATCTTTATTTCCTCTTTAAGATGAAGAAATACAGGACTATAACAACAGGAGGTTAGCATATCTAGGCCAGATCTTACAGATACCCTTTTAGTTACCCCTCGTTTAGTAAGTTTATACATGTATTTTACTTTTTAAAATGACACTGTGAATCTCTCATTGTGTCAACTGAAAATTCAACCAATAAAGCAACTCCATTACACTGTAGTCTATCCTCCCACATTGCCAATTTAATAGCTCCTACTGCAGCCCGTATTGTAGCAAAAGATAAAAGATAAAAAGGGGTTGATATGCTTTAAGAATTGTTCCTGATTTTGGAATATTACAAACATTGAAAGGATTTATTACTTCTTTATGTTTTGACTACCAGCAGAAAAGATCAGTGGCTCAGTGGAATCCATTAAAAACGCATAAGGTCTATTGAAATAGAAGTGTCTGTGTAGACCCAAACCCAAAGGCAATGCCCTAGCAGTGTTACTGTGAGTTGAGTGAGTGGCTCAATTCTCAAACTGTGAGATGCTTCTAAATTGATATCTGTATACCAAACCTTCAGGAAAGTAATTGTCTCAGTTTAAGCTGGCAGTGGTTGACTTAGGGATAAAGAAAACCTTCTGAAAAACAAAATGGCCATTACAGAGAGCCATTTTTCATAAAGGTAGATTTTTGACAATGTACATATGGCTGCCCTATGCCACCATAATCATTTCAATAGAGCTGGGTCAAATTGACTTTATATTATGAAATTGAAAAACAGTCTTTTTCATTAAGTAAATAATGATGAATAACAAAGATAACACTGGTACGTTTATGAAAGTGACATGGTTCAGGCTCCTCTTCAAGATTATTCTCAAGAATCACAATTGGGGTTTATGTGACTGTCCAAAGCTTTAGGCTATAAATACACACTGGTTATTGTTTTCAAAATTTTTGGCTGGGGAGGTGCTATTCTCCTTTAAAACTACAGTTATTAAAATGGTATTGACTATAATGTCACCAGATAAAGAGACTCATTTCATGACAGAAACTGTGAGACTTTTCCATTAACTGAAAACAGTCACGTTTGGCATTACCCCGGTCACAAGGAAAGTACAGTGAGTAAATGAGAGGCCCAAGATCATACTTCAAATTTTTACAAAGTTTGGCCTGGTCTGAATCTTGCCACTTGCATGAACAAAGACACAGGCCTGTCATCAAAGGTCACACAGACAGTATTTAGACAGTCTAATCCCAAAATTGGTGGCCCAGAAGCATTCTAACAAGCCCGCTATTTACTGACTCGTGTTCCTGATGTAAGAGCTAGTGGACATCACTGAAAGACTTCGATTTTATTCCTTCTTTTTTCAAGCCTTTTACTTTTCCCTTCTTTCCTTTCCCTTTTCCGCTCCCTTGGTGCCCTCCGCATTTGAACATTTTCTCCCTGCTTCACAATATCTTATATACATTTTGGTCGTTATTTACACTGTCATGTTCTCACACCAGAGAAACAGTGCAGTATTTACATGTGTGTCCAATTTATTTCACTTAAGAGTGTGGTCTCAAGGTGTAACCATTTACCTAGGAATGTTTCAAGTTTATCCTTCTTTATAGCAGAGTAGTACTCCATTCTATAAAAAACCCACATTTCTTTATTCATTCATCAGCTGATGGACATTTGGGCTGTTTCTGAGACTGCTATAACAAACTGTGCCACTATGAACATGGGTGTGTATGTATTGCTGTGGTGTGGTGTTTTCAATTCTTTGTAGAAGAGACCCAGGAGGGGAATAGCTGGGACCTCTAGTCCTAGTTTTTGAGGAATCTCCACACTGATTTCCACAGTGGGTGCACCCAGTCTATACTCCCACCAACAGTGGAGAAGTTCCTTTTCCCCTACAGCCCTGCTGGCATTTGTTATTGGTTGATTTTATTCTTTCTATGGTGAGATAGAATCTCAGGTTGTTTTAATTCTCATTTCTTGAAAAATGTTGAATATCACTGTTGAACGGTGATACTGAACATTTTTTCATATATTTGCTGTTTATACTTCATCTGAGAAATTTGTATTCATCTCGGACACCCATTTATGGATTGGGTGTTTAATTTGGGGGGTCTGATGTTTTTGAGTCCTTTATATATTTTAGATAGTAATCTTTTGTCAGGATCAGCTGGACAAAAATTTTCTCACATTGTTGGTTGTCTTTTCGCTTTGTTGGTGGTTTGTCTTGCTGTGCAAAAGCTTTTTAATAAGATGAGATCCCAGTTGTTGATTTTTTGTGATAATTTCTGTGTAGTTGAGATTTTGTTCATAAAGTCTTTGCCTACACCAATGTCTTCAAGAGTTTTACCTATTGTATCTTCCAGCAGATTTAATGCTTCTGTTTTAATATTTAAATCTTTGATCCATTTTGACTTTAGCTTAGTGCATGGTAAAAGATACGGGCCCAATTTCAATCTTCAGAATGAGCACCAAAGTTTTTCCAGCACCATTTATTAAGCAGGCTAGCTTTCTTCTAGTGAATGTGTTTGTCACCTTTGTCAAACATAAGGTGACTAAGTATTTTTGGAGTTGTTTCTGCATCTTCTTATCTGTTCCATTGATCCTCTGGTCTGTATTTTTGCCAGTACCATGCTGTTTTTGTCACAGTACTTTTACAGTATAATTTCAATTCTTGGATTGCCTTTCCTATTCTAAGAGACCTTATTTTTGTAATATGAAACAGTCATGTTTCATAGTCTTGTGATTTAGGAAACTTGCTCTATTTCTTCCCTTTCAAACTTATTTTATGAGAACTCCAATATTTAATCTTTTATTACTATAACATAACATCATTATTATTACAATAGAAATAGAGAAAGTAGAACAACCTGCATGGCTTGAAATATATTGAGTTTATTGGATTTATAACTGAGTAGGTCCTAAAGTTATCTATTAACAGTGGAAAAAGAGACTTCCTTAGAAAAAAGTTATGGAAATTTGGCTTGAATTAATTATCACAGGTGTAGATTAATTTCGTGCTTTTAAATCTAGATTAAAACGTTAACTCATTTAAAAAACATTAGCATTTTTGTGGGACTTGAATTTATGCTCTCATTTTATTCTTAATAACATCTTAACTGTTTTGGCTTAGTAAAAAGTTATGTAACTCATCTTATATCCTGACCTCCAAACTTCTTTTCCAGTAAAAAGTCTAATAAAAGTAAAAATAAAGTAAATAATAAAAAATAAATTTGTTTTGAATCAGAGAAAAGCTTAGAATTTATAGCAACTCATTCCTGTCCCTTTAAAAATGAGATGTAATATTATGTTATATGAATAATCATGAGTTATTCTGGACAGTCATATGTTCTTCAGAGGGTATATGCTATATCATTGATGGAAAGGTTTATCCAAATTCTTTGATTTTATAAATGTGCTGCCGAAGCAAGCACAATGCTTTGATTTCATATAAATGTTTTTTACATTAGTGGCCTAAGAAATGGGCTGTCCACAAGAGTCATGCCTACAGTCCTTTTATGTGCACAGAACTTTACACAGTAATGGAAAATACACTGTTCTAGCAATCAAAAACCACTAATCTTGTGTAAAACCATGAATTGCTCTTTGCTATTGACTGAGTTTATCAGTTTATAGTATTCTGAAGCCCTATTAGTTACTGAAATTGAGAAATATGATTAAAGATTTATGTACAGGGGCACAATTCTTGAATTACTTATATCCACATTTACGATTTAAATACGTGGCATTTAGAGTTATGATCACAAAATTATTATTCATTTGCCACTTAAAAAAAATCTTAAGACTTTGTGAAGTAGCTTTAATGTTCTATCTTGGGGTACACTGCAGATGACATATTTGAGTTGGCTTCTGATACTATGAAACTAGGACACATTGCTTCAAGATTAGACACTGATATAATTAATACTGCATTTAGACCTTCCCATAAGTGGCTCAATTAACTGTACTCATGTACTTTAATGAGAAATCATGAAAACAGAATTTTAAATATAGCTTAGAATTTAGGAACAGAAAGATATTAAGTAAAAGGCTACTTCATTATTTATTCAAGGTCATACAAAAATTTTCTTTCTAAACTAGAAATAGAAACTGTTTCCTTGCAGTCAGCCCAACCTGCTGCAAGGATATCTCTAGAAATTCCATCTGTGCAATTTCAATCAAGACAGATGTACTTAAGCCCTTGAAAATCTTTGCCCACTCTATAATTCTGCATTTTAGACTGATTATTGCATAGTAGTTTTTGGCAGTCCATTCTGGCATAGTTTTGGACACCCTTTTGGAACTACCATGGCAAACACACTCAGATAAATTAACATTCCTGCCTCCACTGGCTAGTCCAAGATGACCAACATGATTTTTTCCTGGAATATAAACTAATTTCCTGGTTAGCAACTTTGGGAGCAGCCAAGATTTTTAAAGTTTTTTAAATGACTTTCATCTATGGCTGTACATTTAACATTGTGTGCTTGAGGTGTTGGGGTCCACAGGAAAAACTGGGGAATGGGAAAAATGTGTAATATCACAGTAAACATTCATATGGAAATGAACCACATTTCAACTGCTTAGTAGCACTATATCTTTATAAGGTTATTTACTTTCCTTGTGTCCCAGTTACTTCTCTGTGAAATAAGCCTGACAATGGTTCATAACTTATTACCCAAAACCCTTGGCCAAGGGAGACTGCAAAATTAAGAATGCTTCAGATTTTAAAAAGTATTCGTGAAGACATCTATTTGAATAACCATCATAGCAAAATCTCAAGGAGCATATTAAAATATTCAAATAGCTGTAGCAAAATAAATAAATATTCAACCAAGACAGATAACTCAAAACATAAATAGCTTCATATCAATTCAAGTCAGATTGCTGCCTGGTTGAAAGAAAAACTGAAACAAATTATTCAGAGATTGCTGGCTTTCAAAATTGTTGGTAACACATTATAGACCTCTATGTACATCATAGGGTAACTTGGATGAATGAATAAATTAGCTTATGCAAAGTACTTACAACTGTTACTGGCTTACAATAGGTGCTTATATGTGCTGACTACTATTGTGTATCTCACGGTGCTCTAGGGATGCTTTACATACATTTTTACATGAGGGGATCATTAGGTGAATTTGGCTAATTTGTTGACAAAATTTATAAGGAAATAAATGTCAAAAATAATAAAACATTTTAAAAAGCATATTGTCAACATAAAACATTTGCAATGATCTATAGTTATGATTATTTTCTGTAATATTTTAGATCTTAAGTAATTATATTCTATTTAAAAAACTTTAATAGCATTTTTATAATGTCACGTTTAAAATCATGAAAGATTGTCTTTGGCAAAAGATAAAAATCCATTCAATTAATTATAGCAGTTATACCAAGGAATAATATAAAATCTAGGCTGCTGGATGCCTTCATGATAAAACCTTTCAATATTTGGATTTATTCACTCATGTTTCTTTATCTCTGAAAAATTTTCAGTTACTTTTATTTCATAAGAAGTAATACTACACTTATACAATGCAATTTAACTTTGTCTTCTTCCAAATTTAAATGTTCATCCTGTGCTTTGGTAATTTGGAAGTGTTTAAAATTCTCTACATCACTGAGTAAATTATTATTATTCCTTGTGTCCCCTAATCCTGGTTAGTAAATTAACATGTGGGTAAGCTAGGATTAATACACTTCATACATCAACTAGTGTTCACTCAAACTTCTCCAAATTTGTGCAGAGAATTTTCAAACTTAGCATCTAGCTGGTTCAGGCACCTTGTATCAGAATACAATTGATGTTCTTTATCTATTTCATGGCAGAGGTTGTTAGGGCAGTGATCTATTTTGTAATGTTAAAAAATAAAAATTTAAAAATTATTCTAGTGTACAATATGGTTTCAAAAAATATTGTAGCTAACACAACAGCTATCTTAGGCAGGGATGGAGCTCAGCAGCACAGCCCCTGCCTGGCTGTCATGAGGGTGTGAGTTCAATTCTCAGTACCAAAAAAAAAAAAGCTATCTTTCTCTTTTCTTGCTTTCCAGTTTCAAAAGCATACACGAAAAATTTTCTGACCTATCTTCTAACTAAAAAATGTTTGTGCAATATTATTTTCTAAAGTATAAGTTGAGTAGTAATGTTTTAATTTCATGAATATCATATTTTATAAATTTTATTGTCATGGATGAAAATGTATATTTAAAAATTTATTTATGGTTCTGAATTACTAATGCATTAGGACACATACCCAATATATTGTTTTACACAGAATTTATTATATTATAAACATCCTTTAACATCATCCTTTAAATTAGTGTTTTTGGTACTTATAGTGAAGTAATATTCTACTATAACATTGAGCCATAGTCTCTTAAATAATTCTAAATTTGACTCTTGGGTTGTAACTATCCTTAAATAAAAAGCAATCTGGTGAAATTCATGCACATAAAAATGTAAACATTTTTCTAGTGAATTTTTCTTAACAAATTAAAGTTTTATATAAAGTATATACAGATAAGTATACATCATATTTCATACTAAACTATTTGGGAAGGTTTATTTAGCATATTACCTATAATTATAATTAAATTACCTGTGAATATTGCAAATTACTTAGATTTGAACTTTTGAAAAGCTCTTGGGTAATCAAGTAGTCAATTTTACTGGAAATGAAATGTAGAAAAACAGTATTAAATAGCTGTGAAAAGGAGTAAAAAGAAATATCATTTAAAAATTCCTTATGTAGGTTTATTGAAAGATGAAAGTGCTTAATTGAATCATCAAAAACTACAAGACTTTTCACCATTTTGAGAAAGTATATTTCCATAATTCATTTGAAGCAAGTAATGCTCAATAAATTGTAGTATACTTCTAGAAACATTCAGTTCTCTAGCGGGTTCCATTTTATCCAGATCTTTCAGCAATGAAATCTGCTTTCAGAAAGTAATTTTATTAGCAGTGGAGAACATCATGGTAAGTCAAATAAGTCAAGCACAGGATTACAAATACTGCGTGTCTTGATTCTAAAGAGGGAAAGAGCAGAATAGTGTTTACCACTGTCTAGAGTGAGGAGAAGGAAGGCAGAATGGAGGGAGGATGGACAGTGAGCGACCAAGCAGGAACGTATTCTAGTGTCCTGTAGTGCAGCAGGGTGACTACAGCTGGCAACTTATCATATATGAGGAAATAGGCAAAGTTCAGATGTAAGTAAATGCTACATATATAAGGATCTGGGAATGCGAATTACCCTCTGATCTGATGTTTATGTGTATTGGGTTATCACACTGTACCTCATAAATCTGTACAATTAGTAAGTTAATTAAAAACAAAAAATAAATTTGGAAAAAATATCAAATATACTAGTTGAGCTCACAGTGTTGAGAAAGCACTAATCAAAGTACCATGTCAAGTCCAGAGAGAGGAAAACACTGTGATTATTTTTCAATATTTAAAATATACACAGATAAATTTTATCATATGTACTGTAATCGATATTTTTCTCACACTGTTTCAATAGGTTTTGTTTGTAATGTTGTCTATAAATACTGCTAAAGTCAAATGTAGACTTTGTATTGTAAAATGATGCTTTTTTAAATAAAGGAACATTCTCTTTACTTTTAAGTGATAGGCATTAGGCCTCAACTTGACAGTTTTTTTATTAAGTGCATTAAGTCTTAAAAAAGGAATGCACATCTAAATTGGGGGACAGAAAAATGTGAGTTTGATGACTAAAAGTTATGGAAAAAGGTGGCTTTGGATAAATATCTTTTAAGTCTCTTTTTTTTCCCCTTCCTGTGTACATAAAGAACCATTAATAATGCAAAGATTAATTTCAGGCTAGCAGAAAAATTCAGCTATGCTGCTGACATTTAAAAAGGAATCTCTTGGAACATGTGACATTTGTTTTGTCTTTCTAATAGATATGTCCTCTGTGTAGCAGACATTGTTAAAGCCTGCCTGGCTGAAGAATCCTTATTAGGAGTTCAGAGGCGAAAGAGAAAAAGAGAAAGAGAAAGTGGTCTTTCATCTAGCATCTAATCATGTTTTACAATTTTAAATTTTTTATGCTGTATTATAGAAGTCCCAGGTTCTGAAGTTTATTTTGTCCTAGCAATTGAAGAATGTTGAACATGAGACTGTGTAACATATCATAAAAGAGTTGAAGCTGCTAATGCAGATTATTCTTTGAGAAGGAATATACCTTCCATTTGGAGTTTAAGGTCGATGAGTCAGAGAGATGGTATTGAATGAAGAAAGGTAGGATGAGTAAGTTCAAGGTTGGATTAACAAGTATACAGTTTATTTCAATGTTATTTTATTTGGTCACAGAGCTCTCACAAATATCTTCTTCGTATTTTATTTAAAAATACAGTCTTATCAAATGATACCTTCAGGATTACTTCAGACAAAACAAAGGACTAAGATCTGTAAATTTTACTGAAAATTGCAAGTAACACAGAGACTCATATATTAATAAGTATGTGAAATTCACTCTACATTAACGCTCACTATGTATTAATATGTATTACTATAACACAAGAAGGAAACCAGTTATGTTTTATTCTCATAATTTATAGTTAATATAAATTTATATTATCTAATATACTATAGTTAATATTAAATATGTAGGTAGTGCTGCATTGGTAGGGAGAACGATGAACATGTCTCATCTTGACCATTAGTCAATGAGTGGTAGGGATACCTTTGGTTATGTTCATATAGAGACAACTTCAGGTATGTTACCCTATTCGGCTCATATAGTGTAGTTTAACTTTTCCTCAGCGGTAATAGTCACAATAAAGAATTCAACAAACCTATGCATGATCTGAATTGCATTGCATTTCATAATTTCAGGTCATAATATATATAGACTGAGTTCTAATATAACACATATTTTGTTTCTAAAATAAGATGAGAACATGTCATTTGCATTCCCTGAAGTCACAGCATGAGACTCCTTAAACGGTAGCCAGATTTACAGGCACTTTTCTCCTAATTCTCTTTGTAGTGTTTCAACTGGATTGCTACATATTAAAATTCACATCTTTTATGCTTTATTAATGCATCTTCTCAGGCTGAGCAAATGCAGAAGGGAAAGTAATATGGACATAGAAATAGGTCTGCTGCCCTTATTTTGTTTGCTTTGCTGTAAATTGAAGAAAAATGAGGCTCTTATTATGACATAGGAACCACTTCACGACCTTGTTTTTCCTATTACTTCAGTTTAGTCTCCTGCTGGTCTTGTTATACTAATTTATTTTTGACTCAGTAAGTACTGAACTGTGATGCCAATGTTGTAGGAAAGAGGAGATATTTTAGATGCATATTTAAGACATGAAATGGCTACAACTGGTATTTAATTACTTGAAAGCAGGAATGAGTCAGGAAGGGAGGATTCTGGGTGACTCTCTGTCATGGCTTGTGTCTAGATGCCCCTTCCCCCAAAGCCTCATGCAGATGTAGGTGGAGCCTGTTAGAAGTATGCGATGCTGGGATTAAGTATGTAATTACTTAGTTCATTGATTGGGTTGGCACCAACCCTAAGTCAGGTAGCCTGGATAGAATATAAAATGCCAGAAAGAAGCTACTATTGTCACTTACTTTGCTGTCTTCTGCCTGCAATGAACTATTTCTCTTCTGTGATGCCCTCTGCCATGCCACCCTACCTTGGAGGCAGCCAACTGTGGATGGAAACCTCTACAATGTGTAAGACAAATAAACCTTTTCTCCTTTAGCTTTGACTCTTGAGTATTTTGTCTCAGCAACAAGTAATGGATCCTGTGTTGACCCAGAAGGATAACGCTGACACTTCTCAGGACTGATCCTCCCCACCCACTTTTGCCTCTAGGCCCATAGCCAGGCTCAAATTGAAGATTCCTAAGGATGAGGTACAGAATGTGACTCACGAGTAGGTTCACTATCCTCACAAAGAACTTGTCAAGTTCTCTATTTCTATAACCAGAGGCTGGATGAGCAAGTGTGAGAATGGATTTTACAGATGTGGGATAATGGTGACAAAAATATACAGCTGGGTCAGTTTTAATTTGTTGCTATGAGCCTGCCAAGCAGAGATTTTGAATTTAATGTTACAGCTCACTGAGCAAAGCACAGTGTTATTAGTTTATTTGTCTAGTTAGCAGAAGTATGGATGAGAAGATGGCACACTGTGAAAGAGTTAGAGATGCCTGATATCCCATGGTTTACTGTTGATGAGATTCAGAGGATTAGGGAAATGGGAATGCGGGAGTGGATTTGTCATGTCAATCCTAATTGGCCCCACTGGGATGATCCAGAAAATGTACCCTTCACTAACACCTTAAGAAACAGATCGTGAGGGGAGTGCTTGCATCCTTCAAAACTGTCATTGCTCTTCCTGTATGTCAGAACTTACAGTGGGAACTGTGGTTACTTAATTGGGAAATTTAAGGGCAATTAGTTTGATTGGATCTCGGAGTGGCAGAGGTCAAATGGTAGCACCTAATCGCCTGAGGCAGGGTGCACATACCATCATGGACAGCAGAAGCAGAACAATGACCAGAATGGTCTGACACGTGTAGACCTAAGGCATTGGCTGATCAGCCACGGTATTCCCCAAAATGAAATAGATGGAAAGCCTACAGAATTTTTACTAGATTTGTGTAAATTGAAAAAATTTAAGGGCAAATGAACATAAACCTATGTCACATCTTGGTTACAGGGAATCCCAGACTCTCAATCAGTTCCCAGATTGAAGCTATTTTCCAGACCCCAAACCCTTTGAATGACGGGGAGGCCAGGTCCCCTTAGAAAAGGTTTCTGATGCACCAAAAATTTACACAATCAGTCTTTCTCCTATCCTTCTGCAGAGGGACGTGATGCTTTTAACCCAAATGACTATACACTGGGGGAAGGGAAATGATCAGACATTTCAGGGACTACTGGACACAAGTTCTAAACTAATGCTGCTGATTCCAAGAGATCCCAAATGTTACTGCGGCCTGCCCCTAAGAGTAGGGGCTACTTGAGGTCAGGTGATCAATGGAGTTTTAGCAAAGGTCCGATTTACAATGGATTCAGTAGGTCTTCAAATCCATCCTGTAGTCATTTCCTCTGTTCCAGAATGCAGTTGGGATAGAGATACTTCGTACTTGGCAGAATCCTCACATTGGCTTTTTAACCAATAGTGTGAGCGACCTTCTAGATGGAAAGGCCAAATGGAAGCCATTAGAGTTGCCTTTGCCTGGTAAAATAGTAAACCAAAACTAGCGTCGCATTCCTGGAGGATTTGCAGAGATGGGTGCAACCATCAAGGCCTTGAACGATGCAGAGGTTCTGGTCCCCATCACATCTCCATTTAATTCTCCCATTTGGCCTGTGCAGAAGATGGATGGATCTTGAAGAATGACAGTGGATTACCATAGACTTCACCAAGCGGTGATTCCAATTGAAGCTGCTGTACCAAATGTTGTATTTCTTTTTTATTAGTACAAAGAAAAGAACTCAGAGCCTCAGGCTTTCCAGGCAGGCTCTGTGCCACTGAGCTAAACCCCCAGGCCTTGTATCAGATGTTTATTCCTTGCTTGAGCAGGTTAAAACATCTCCTGGTACTTGGTATGCAGCTATTGATTGACGTTTTCTCATTGCCTATCCATAAAAACCATCAAAAACAATTTGCTTTCAGTTGGTGAGGCCAGAGGACTCCTTCACTGTCCTACCAGTTCTCTGTCACAACTTAAGTTTGCAGGGATCTTGATCGTCTTTCTCTCCCGAAAGGTATCACACTGGTCCTTTACATTGATGCTGTGATGCTGAGGTCAAGTGAGCAGAAGGTAGCAACCGGTCTGGATTTGTTAGCAAAGCCTTTAAGGGTCAGAGGATAGGAAGTAATTCCAACAAAAATTCAAGGTCCTTCTACCTCAGTGAAAATTCTAGGAGTCCAGTGGGATGGGTCCTGTAAGTATACTCTCTTCTAAGGTAAAAGATAAGTTACTGCATCTGGCTTCTCCTACAACCAGAGGAACAATGCCTACTGGGCCTATTTGGATTTTGGAGGCAATGCATTTCCCACTTAGCTGTTTTACTCCAGCCCATTTACCAAGTGACAGAAATCTGCTAATTTTGAATAGGGCCCAGAACATGAAAAGGCTCTGCAACAGGTCCATGCTGCCGTTCTGGCTGCTCTCCAGCAGATCCAGTGGATCTTGTAGTGGCAGTGGCAGGTAGAGATGCTATTTGGAGCCTCTGGCCAGCCCCGACAGGTGAATCACAGTGGAGGCCCTTAGGATTTTCAAGCAAGTCCTTGCCATTTTCTCCAGACTACTGCTCTACCTTTGAAAAACAGCTCTTGACCTGCTACTGGGTCTTAGTGGAAACTGAATGCTTGACCATGGGACTCCAAGTCACCACGCAACCTAGGTTGCCTATTCTGAGCAGGGTATTATCTGACCCACCAAATCACAAGGTTGGAGGTGCACAGCAACAGTCTATCATTAAATGGAAGTAGTATATATGCAATTGAGCCAGGGCAGGTCCAGAGTGTACAAGTAAGTTATATGAAGTTGTTCAGATGCCTATGGCTCCTACACTTGCTACATGCCTTCTGTTTTTCAGCATGCACCTGTGGCCTCTTGGGGTGTACCATATGATCAGCTGTCAGGGGAAGAGAAGGCGAGGGCCTGGTTTACACTATGTAGGCACCAACCACAAGTGGGCCGCTGCAACATTACAGCACCTTGCCAGGGCATCCCTGAAGGACAGCAGTGATGGGCAGTCTTCACAGTGGGCAAAGTATAGAGTGCACCTATATACTTATTCATGGGTTGTGCGCACTGGTCTGGCCATGTGGTTAGGAATTTGGAAAGAACATCCCTGGAAAATTGGTGACAAACATAATTGGGAAAGAAGTATGTGGATAGACCTCTCCACATGGGCAAAGGATATAAAAATATTTGTTTCCCCTGTAAATACTCACCAGAAAGTGACCTCAGCAGAAGAGGACTATCAAGTGGATAAGATGACCTGTTGTGTAGATACCAGTCAACCTCTTTCTTCAATCACTCCTGTCATTGCCCAATGGGCCAGTGAAACAGAGTGGCCATGGATGGCAGGTATGGAGATTATGCATGAATTCAACAACATGGATGCCCACTCACCAAGGCTGATCTGACTACAGCCTCTACTGAATGCCCAGTATGCCAGGAGGAGAGACCAGCACTAAGTCGCCATCTGGCACCGTTCCTCCAAGTGTTCAGCCGGTTACCTGGTGGGAGGTTCATTATATTGGACCACTTCCACTGTAGAAAGGACTGCACTTTGTCCTTACTGGCATAGACACATACTGGATATGGATTTGTTTTGCTTGCATATATGCTTCTGCCAAAACTACCCTCCAAGAACTCACAGAATGACTTATCCACTGGCATGGAATTCCACACAGCACTGTGTCTTGGTTACTTTTCTCTCGTTGCTGAGACAAAATACTGAACACCCAAAATGAAGGGAGGAAAGGTTTATTTAGCTTACAGTCTGTGGAGGTTTCAGTCCATACTTGGCTGGTTCTGAGGCAGAGTGGCACATGGCAGAGGGCAAATGTCCTAGGCAGCAGAGCACAGCAAAAACAACCACCAAAAGGGAGGAATTGGCAGCAAGCAGCCTGTTTTCTTCTCTTACATTGTAAACAGGCTACCCCCACCTCTTTGACAGGCACAGGATGTATAAAGTCACTCAGCCAAACCTCTAGACTCCCCAAGTTGACACAATGTATCAACCATAACACACTGCCTCTGGTAAAAGAAGTGAGGCAATGGGCTAATGCTCATGGAATTCAACTGATCTTACAATCCAGAGCAACTGGATTAATAGAAAGTTTGAATGGTCTTTTAAAGATCCGGTTACAGCACTAACTTCAGGGAAAGCAGAGCTGGGGCAAGGTTCTTTAAAAGGCTATACATGCTTTGAATCAGTATCCACTACATGGTACTGTGTCCCCCATAGCCAGGATTCATGGGTCTGGGAATCAAGCAGTTAAGTAGGAATGGCACCACTCACCATTACCTTTAGTAATCCACTAGCAAGGTGTTTGCTTCCTGTTCCCACACCCTGATGCTTTGCTGGCTTAGAAGTCTTAGCTCCAGAGAGGGAAAGGCTGCCAGGAAGCAAAACAGTATACTATTGAACTGGAACATTCAAATTCTTCTTCTATGATAGGTAAACAACTCATACCTTGACTCGCCTATGTCTTTTATTAAAGACAATCTACTGTGATTATTATATAAAAAGTTGTGATACTGCCTTACCTGCCAGAAATGTATGTGCTATCCCCTTCCTTGCTTATTTTAAAATACTGTATTAACTTACATGCATCTTATTTACGTTGACTGCTATATGCCTCTTTGGTTGAATATGAGTTCCCTTGTGTCAGGGAAACCGTATGTTATTTTCAACAGTTTACCTATAATGTCTAGAAATCCATATGCATGCTAGATGTTTTACCTGACTGATTAAATGTATAACTGAATTCATTTCCATTATCCATTTACTTCTATGCCTTCCCTAATTAGTGGAGCAAGAGTTCTTAGAAGTTTTGTGCCACAGTGCCTTGGTTACTTTTCTCTCATTGCTGAAAAAAATACCTGACACCCAGAATTAAGGGAGGAAAGGTTTATTTAGCTCATAGTTTGTAGAGATTTCAGTGCATACATGGCTGGCTCCAAGGCAGAGTGGCACATGGCAGAGGGCAACCGTTCATGGTGGCAGAAGACAGCAAAAGCAGCAAGAGCAAAATAGACGAGCTGCGAGCAGCCTCTTTCCCTCCCTTAAACTGTGTGCAAACTCCCCACCTCAGGGCTGGTGTGGCTCTCACACCCACAATCCTAGCATTGGACCATGGATCAATCAGAAACTCTAAAGCCATCCCTATAAGTTCATGAGGCTTCAGGGGGAACATCCAGACACACCCCATAACACATAGAGATATCAGTATATTTTCTAAAAGTTAAACATATGGTTCTTATAAAATATCAAATGAACACTTTCCAAAATTTGTTCAATTCAACCAGCAGTAGATTAATATGGTTCATAAGAACAAGATTTGCACCGTCATTAGAAAAATAATACTGAGTGATCTTCCCAGTTGATATGAAACTAGCTAATATTTTATGGAGAGGCAAAACTAATTTATGGCATTATATTTTCAATTAAAACACGAAAGAAATATATACAAGTTTACATGTAAAAACTATACTGTCTAGTTCTTTAACAAATAGTAAATTGTAAGCAATTGATTTTTGTATTGATTTTTCTTGATAGTAGAATATTTACGGATTGGTATGCCAAGCAATGTTCCAATAAGATACGGAAATGTTATGCTCATCTCTTTACATCTAAACTTTGCAAAATTTCTCTTGTGTCCCCCTTTATGACAATAAGTAATTTCCAATAATTATTCTTAATCAAAACATGGCTACGTTCAGTCTTTTGACCTGATTATTAACATAGGTACTCTGAAAGGTGTTAATGTAAATCTCAGAGATGTTTCAGGGTTGAACAAATAAAGGTTAGAAAATTAACTTTTCTCTAGAAATTTATAAAAAGTATAGAATTGGACTTTCAAATTATTCTTTATTTACTTTCTTAATGAATCTTGAAAAGCTATAGACAAACTCTTTTGATATAGGATTTCTTGGAGTGTCTATAAGTTTGGATGGATTTTTTTCTCTTCAAGAATATCCAAATATTGTAAAATCCCTGGCAGGGAATGACTTTTCTTATCACTTGTGGAATTAAGACCTTGTAAGTCATACAGCAGGTGCCAGTTTGTTGGAAGGATTTTGTGCCTATAACTTCCAATGTGAAGTGAAACAGATTTTCCTTAGAGGTGAACTCTAGAGACTTATTATCAAGTACAACTTTCTATTGTGACCTTGGTTGCCCTATCAATTTGTCAGATATATCTTGATAAGAAGAAGGATTCCTTTCTTTGGTACTCGGGATTAAACCAAAGTACAGATTCTTCTTGAACACATGAAATAAATGCATTGCCATGAATAGTGTGGAAGCTCAGTATAAGCATTCTGTTTCTTAGTTCAAAGGTGATAATAAAAATCAGATATTGTTTAAAATTTGTGAACACATAGTCTATCAGCTGGAGTGTCAGAAACAGACATAAGAAAGGGAAAGTCTTCAAACACCAGTCTGAAAATAGATCTGTAGAAATAAAACCAACAGTATGCCAAAGGAAGTGACTGCAATTAAATATGCCTCATTCGTGTATTTGATTTGTGTAATAGTACTTATTCTTCTGGATTTAGTTTCCAGAAATGTACTTCTGAACTAAAGTGATTCCTGAGCATCAGAGTTAAGGATTCAGGTACAATCAGAAAGTTGTCTATGCAATGTCTGCTTAAACTCTAAAGCTTATAACTATTAACCTGTTTCTAGAAAGACAATCTGGGATTACCTTTCCAATGAGACTTGAAGTTGATTTATGTTTTACACATAGTGTATAGCAGAGCTCCAATTTCTGGGTGATACAGTGAGGCCTGGGTGGGTGTTGTGCATACAGTGAGTTCCTATCAAGTCTGGGAGCTCTGAGCCCATGGATTCTGAATCTCTTTAATGGGTTGCACGTAAATTTGCCTGACCTTTGTCCAGAAGCAGATATTAACTTTATCATAGTAGATGAGAAATAAGCCCTTTTGTGGCATTTCAGAACTCTTCACTATATATTCTTTTAAAAGAAAATAGTGTGAAACAAATGAGCAGTTAATTCCTCTGCTTACAAAATGTGCAGGAACATGAAAGATGTGAAAACTGTCGCCAGCACCCACACATGTTACGGGTGAGAATGTAAAATGGTACAGCACTTTGGAAATTTTTTTCACTTTCTTAAAACGTTAAGTATACAGTTTCAGACAATGAGGTGGGCCGACTCCTAGATTTTAACAGCTCCAAGAAAACTTATCCATGAAAAGACTTACATGTGAACGTTTAGAACTTTATTCGTAATATCCTCAAACTGGAAAAAGTCTGAAAGCCTTTCAACTACAGAAGGTTAAACAATAATATAACAACCATTGTTAATTTCCTATCATCTTGTTTTGAAATTCCGTATCATTTTTATTGCTTTTTCTTTGTAAAAATAAAAAAATGTGGAATACTACTTTAGCAATAAAAAAATAAAACACTGAGAAAAGTAACAGCATGGCCGTTCTTAAAAATACTGTGCTCAGGGAAACAACTGAGATTTAAAGAGACTATATGTGATATAACTCCAACACAAAATTTCTAGGAAAACCAAAACTATACAGACAGTGAGCAAATCAGAAGATATTTCAGACTGACTTGGGCACTTGGGCACTTGTCTATAATCCAGAGTGGATTATAAATAGGCGTAAGGACACGTTGTGGGGGGGGGGTAAGGAAAGTGCTCTGAAACTTGGTTGTGGTGACAGTTAAGTCACCAGCTAGTGAAGATTCTTAGGCACACACAAGGTGAAAATCAGAGATGGGCTTGCAACTTTTTTCTCTGCAGGGGATTGAACCCAGGACCTTCTTACTGAGCTCCATCTCCAACTCTTTTCTCGTGTCTGAGACAAGGCCTCAGTAAGTTGCTAACTTGCTTGGGCTGGGTTTGCATTTGTGATTCTCCTGCCTCAGCCTCCTAGAGTGCTGGGCTTGTTCTTGAGCCTGCTGAAGATCTTCTGCAGTTTTATTCATGACCCTCTAGTGAGGAGAGTTCCCTAAGGGCTTTCAAGAAGTTACCCAGGGACTGAAGGTTCTTGTTCAATTTGCATGGAAATTGAGAATTAGCTTTTTAGTGTTAAAAGGTCCTCAGGTCTGAATGCCAGTGCTACCCTGCTGTTAGGGTCAGAGGACCTCACTTGAGAGCCAGAAATTTCTTAAAGGCCTCAGAAGCTTTTGTGGTCCCCTGAGATGGCAGCTTTTGGCAATTCTGCACTGCTTTCTGCCATTTGCTGCTGCAGGAATCTTTCATTGTACCAGCCTTGTCTGCTGGCCACCTTGGGCACCAACAGCCTTTGATGTTACTGGTTCTTAGTGTTCTAGCGTGGCATACTGCCTTCCAGATAGAAATAAGGGACTGGCGGAAAGGTTGTCTTCCAGAGGAGGCTTTATCAGGACTGCAGTATGAGGGGGTGCACAGGGTGAATCTGCTAAGGGCACAGGTAAATTGCGTATATTGAAAAGGAGGTCGCACACATTTGGTGTCAGAGTTTCTGAATCTTCCAGAGAAGCTGCAGAGTGGAGTTATCTGGAGTAGCTGTACAGTGAAGACAGCTGCTTGTGACTGAAGGGATAAATGTGTTATATACAAATTATATCAAAAAAATTTGTTCTCTTTTTCAATACTGGGGATTTAACCCAGGACCTTTGTACTGTGTTACATCCCCAGTCCCTCACTGTGCCTGTTTTGAGACCAGGTTTCACTAAGTCAGTAAATCACCCCAGATGGGCTTGAATCCCCTTCTCTCCGACTGCTAGGATTATAGGTGCTCACCACTGTACCCAGATCTCAATAAAATTCTTTTTTTTTAAGTGTGAAAATCAAAAGGCATAGCTATGAGTATAGAGCTCCAGGTGTCCTGTTCTGTTCTGTTTCGCTTTGTTTTCTTTTGCTGTGCATAATGAGCATCTTCTCTCCTTCGGGTCGGCTGGCTGCAGGGAGCAATTCCACTTAACTACATCAGCATCTGATTTAAAGCTCCGGGTCTGTTAATGGTCCTCAACTCTCAGTGTGCTTCAGAATCCTCTGGAGAGCTTTTGCCAACTACTAGCACAGAAGAACCAATCTCCAATTCCAAGATTTGGATTCAATCAGCTCAAGCAGAGTATTTTGTCTATCTGTTTCCCAGCTGATTCTAACAAGAAGCCAAGGCTGAGAGAAAAAAAATACCGCACTACTTTTCTGGGATAATTTGGAAGCTATTTTGGGAGTCAGTATTGCTGGCACCTGTATCACAGCCAGCCCCAAAGAAACAAGCAAATCACAAGTGGGGAGATTTTCTCTACCTAATCTGTAAAGCTATGGCTCTCAGCTCGGGGTAGGGTTGCACAGGTACCTTCTCACATTGCGTGGGAGCTGGCTTTGCAGATCTGTCTGTGCTGAGGCCATGTTCTCCTGCGCCATAGTGGAAGCTGCCTTGCGATCTCTCCTCTCTGTCTATTCTGACTTCATGGACACACTGTCGAGTGGTTAAAATTTCTTTTTTCTCTTTCAAAGAAAAACCAAAAAGAAAAAAGAATTAAGCAGGAGCCTATTGCCTAAAGATGTGTGAAATATACTCTATACCCTCAAAGACATAAATCTGAGCTCACCCTCCCTATTTTCTACCCCCTTGTCAGTTACTGTAAAAGTCCTAATATTTTCCCTCCACAGCTTGTTTTATGTTCACCCGAACATGGAAGATTATAGATGGAATATTGTTATTACTACCTTTCTTGATGGTTGATCACAAATCCTCTGATTCATAATGATTAAAATATATTTCTTTCTGATCAACGCTTATACATCTCATTATGAATTTTAGTTCAACACTTACATGACAGATTGTGTTAAAATGTATTTGTTTACTTTTTTCTTTGATATTTGAATCTTCCTTGTTTTCTACTACAGGTATATTACATTCATTGTGTATATATTCTGTTTTATCTTTTTTATTAGCATGTGTCATCTGTCCCTGTTAGTGGGATTCAGTGTGATATTTCCACACATGCATAAATTGGGCACTGATGGAATTCACCTCTCTGGATCCCTCTCCCCTGCACTCCCACATGCCCTTTCCAATGTTTAGGAATCACTATTTTTTCAGGTTTCTGAACTTCTACACAGGGAGAGAAAATGTGAGACTTCCCTTCCTGCATCTTTAACTCACACAGCAAACTGTTCTCCATTTGCATCCACTTTGCTGCAAACAGCAGGGTTTCCTTCCCTTTCAGAGGTGAATAATACTCCATTGTATATGGATGACACATTTTCTTTATCCACTCATCTCCGTATATTTTCTTGGGTGTTAATCCTTTAATTTTTTATTGCACGCATTCCTCCAAGTTGTGTATCTGATTTATATTGTCAAAATGTATAGATAGTGTCAAAATATTTTCAAAAACATTACAGCAGCTTTCATGAAATGTTTTGCATTTTTAATTTTTGTCATTTGGCACACAAACCATCCTAGTAATGATTTTCATTTTCCTTTTCCTGGGACGAGCAGAATTTGCAAACTTGACTCCAGGTTTCTTCTGCGGATTTGCTTATGTCTTTGCTCATTTTATGACGGAGCACCTTTTCCTCCACAATGTGTAGAAGCCTTCTATATTTGAGGGGATTTATTTATCTATATGTTATTTATTATTATTACTTTTTCTCTTTTTGAGACAGGGTCTCGCTCTGCAGTTCAGGCCGGCCTCGAGCTCACTTTGTAGCTCAGGCTGGTCTCGAACTCACAACGATCCTCCTGCCTCAGCCTCCCGAGTGCTGGGATTACAGGGTGCACCACCAGGCCTGGCCCTGAGGGAATTTATGAATATTATATCTCTTGCCATCTTTGGCGCCGGCCGCTGTATTTGGCTGTGTCTCTGCTGTACCTTCCTACAGAAGAGGTAGGTGTACATGCCATCGTCTTTTAACACTTCTAAGTTTCTTGCATTTTTTAGGAAGAACTTTTCTATCTAAAGTTATAAAATATACTAATTTAGAATTATAATTTAAAGTTATAAAATTCAGCTCAAATTTACTTTTGTATAAGATAGGAGATAAAGGTCTGTGTTTGGTTTCTTCCAGAAATATAAACGTTTGTGTTATTATATATCAGTAATAAGTTTACTCCCTGTATTAAACTACCATTTATAATTCATTAAATTTTTAATACACACTTTCGGATGCTCTACTCTTTTCACTGATCATTTTACTGTGATCTTTTATTGACATTTTATATATTCACTTTTTTTTTTTTTTTTTTTTGCGGTACTGGGGATCGAACTCAGGACCCTGCGCTTCCGAGGCAAGCGCTTATTCCACTGAGCTATATCCCCAGCCCCTATATATTCACTTTTAATGAGTCTCCGCTGTATTTTTAAGATTCAAATAGAAAAATTATGCTTAATTTTCCTTAACATTTTATTTTAATTCAAGAGCCAATGCAACATTTAATGTGTTTATAAATGTTTCTGTTTTTCTTGTTTAATTAACTTTATTGGTACATTTTAGATATACATTATGACAACATTCATCACAGGAAATTTATACTTGTACATGATATAACTTAATTCTTCTTATCCCATTCCCTTCCCCATCCCCCTTCCTTCAACCCCTCTTCCCCTCCTTATGTACAAAGGCTTTGTTTTCTTTTTTGCTTGTATTCTGTGTTTTCTTCTTTCCCTTCCAATGTTTCTGTTTCTCTATGCTAGACCATTTACAAATATATGAATGTCTGTTTAAAGCTAAACTATCCTTATAAAGCCAGCAGAGGGAGCACAAGCCAATATTTTACTACTAAGCAATTAAAATTCATTTTAAACATGTATTTTAACTGCTTTATGAAAAAATTAATCATTAAAATATTTAGTTATTCAGACACCTTACTGATCAAATTTTGTCACTATGCAATCAAAACCTGCCTAAATGCACACAGGCACTCCATAGATCACCGAACTTAAGGATGATCCTAAATCTTTTGAAAGGAGAAATGTTGGCATTAATTTAGTGTATTCACACAATGCAAATAATATACAATCAAAATAATTTGTGGAGGATATTAAATGTGAGTAGTACTTATGCTTGGGTATCAAAGTCAAGAAAATTCACAGCAAAGAGTTATAGAATAAACAACGAGTATTTTATTATTGACCTCATATTAGATCATATGAACACAGTTCTGTAAGAATATAGATATAAACCCATAGAAATCTTAGATGAATAACACTTCTAAATTTTTTTGAACTATGTGTGTGTTTATCTTGTAGAAAAATGAGAAAACCTGCAAACAGGATAGGCTAAAATGGTGTTGATAATTGGAACTTATTTATAAGTGGGCTAATGTTGGATATTTTGGAAAAGCTGTGTTAGTCTAATGGAAGTTTTTGTTTGCAGCCTGCTGCTCCTTGCTATTTATAAATATCAGAATGATGGAGACTGCCTTGAAGTAGAAAAGACTTTGCTGAACCTCTCAGTGGCAGTAATTCAATCAAGCAAAGGTTACAAAAGCCCTGTGGGCCACTTGCACCAAAGGAAGACCTGATTTTGTATATCAAATATTTTTAAATTGGGAAGCTTAGTGTTAAATTTAATGTTCCATCAGAGTAACAGTATTACTCTTGAGTTTGATATATCCATTTCATTTTTGTTCTAGATTTATTTCTATTTGTTGTCAGGATGTACTACTTGATGTATATATACATACATACACACACACACACACATACACACACACACACACACACACACACACACACATACACATATATATATACACATGCCAATCTTTTTTACAAAGGATAAATACATAAATAAGATTAAATAAAGGGATAGTAAATGGTTGAAAGTAATTTTAAATTTATTTAAAAGTAAAATTTCTCAAGTAAATACACTTTGTAGAATTTAATTTTGAAATAAAAACCCAGAATAACATATTTAAACTAATATCATTGCTGAATTTGCTATGCTTCCATTCCAAAATAATTTACATGATATGAGTACTCAAGTTTTGATGTTTTGCTCAGCAAAACTACTCCTGTAAAATATAATCACTTGAAAATAGGTTTATAAAAAAGTAGGAAAATATATTTTATTATTAATGTTTCCTTAAATTAACAAATAATATTACCTTAAGGTGAGTCAAAGAAAAAAGAGAGGTATATATTAGTACATGCACTTAAAAATATTTTTGCATATAAAATAATCATATTTAACTTTAACTGACAAGTTCCAAACAGGAAAAAGATATTTGGAAAAATATATTAAAGATAATAGATCACAGAATAAACTTACCTAATTTTCAGGACAAACTTTTCCTCAGCAATATTTAAAACTAAAATATATACATTGCAAACCATGGGATACTCTGGTTGGCTGAGACAAGAGGATCTCAAGTTCAAGACTGGCCTTGGCACCTTAGAGAATTAGTGAGACTGTCTCAAAACTAAAAATAAAATTTTTTAAAAGGGCTGGGTATATAGCTCAGAGTGAAATCCCTGGGTTCAACACCCAGTCCTAAAAACAATACACATATGTCCCCTACACACATACATTTCAAAGTATGGGTTGTTCTTTGAAAATTATTACTCAGTACTTGAAAAGATGCATTCTCACTAGAAAATTCACATTTGAAAAGGAAGTTGTTGCTTTTGCCTTTCAAGTTAGTGGCTGAAGACAAAGACAGCAGATACGTGGAATGTGGGGAGGCAGTGGCCTGTGCACTGGCAGCACGTATGCGCTCAAATGCAATCTTTCAGGCAGTTGATAATAATGAAGACATTTACAAATGCCCATGCACTTTTATTTGGCAATTATGTCTCTGAGAGTTTTTCTAAAGATGTCCTTGGGCATATTACCTCGACTTTCCCTCTGTGTAAAAGCTTTGTCTCAAATAAGTATGTGGCTACCTCTCCACCACCACATTATCTGTCTTCATATTCAGTAAGTCCTCCCATAACTGACCTATTTAAATCACGAACCCTACCCTTCCACCCAAAGCCCCCTTGTTCTACTCTTTATTTCACAGCACACACATCTTCCATTTATAATTTATGCACATGTCACGTGCAGTGATCACATGGCTCCTCTTAGTGGAATACAAACTCAACAAAGAATAAAACCCTTGTCTTGTTCTCTTTTGTCTCACTCCCACCATTTATCTGGCAGAGGATCAGCACATAGCAAGAGTTTAAAATAAACGTTTATGGAATGCCTGAATGTCAGTGATGTTCATTATAGCATTACTTAAGATAACAAAAACAGGAAATGTTCACTTGGACTTGGAAATCATTAAATAAATCATGCTTCATTCACCTGTGTGTTTTATACCTGAGGTTCTGATAACAAATTATGACAGTCTGGACAGTGTAATCCAGAGGTTCCCAACCCCGGGGTCCTGGACCAGTACTAGTCAGTGGCCTGTTACAAACTGGGGCAGCAGAGGAGGAGATAAATGCATAGGAGGCCAGTGAAGCTTCCTTTGTATTTTCAGCCCGTTGCTATCTCTGGCATGCTCACATTCCTGCATGAGCTGCACCTCCTTCAGATAGGCAGTACCATTGAATCCTCATAGGAGCTTGAACCCTACTGTGTGTAAGCCACCTAGGTGGTATTCTCCCTATGAGAATCTAATGCCTGATGGTCTGAGGTGGAGCTGTGGTGGTGACGCTAGTGCTGGGGAATGTGACTATTACGTATTTCAAACATATATTAATTTTTAAAAGGGCCCCCTCCAAGTCTGGGGAAAATTATCTTCCATAAAACTGGTTTTCAGTGTTGAAAAGGTTGGACACTGCTGTTTTATTTTGTTTATTTTATTTTACTTATTTTAAAGATAAAAGAAAGAAAACATATTAACAGACACACAGACATTTACAAAATAACACAACAATATAAGCAATACATATTTTCAGACAAGGTGATAGGAAATTAACAATGGTGGCTATATTACATATTGGTATGTTCAAATTGGTTACTCAGATAAACAAATATGGGCATGTAAGATTGATCAAACAACTAAACATTAACTGTTCCTTTCAATAAAGTAAAAGAAATTAGTAGTACAACTATCTCAGCTATCCTGTGTGTATAAATATATTTTTTCTTTCTCTTTCTTTCTTTCTTTCTTTCTTTCTTTCTTTCTTTCTTTCTTTCTTTCTTTCTTTCTTTCTTATATCTATGGCACCTTTTAGACTTTATTTGCTCTTTCAGGTTTTCACACTAGTGAGACAGTATGTAGTTTACACATGTAGGTCTGACTTATTTCACTTATGAGTATAGTTTCTAGTTTTTTCTGAGGTGAAATAGAATCTCAGTGTTCTTTTAATTTGCATCTCATGAATGACTAATGATGTTGAACATTTTCTCATGTACTTATTTGCCATTTGTATTCCTTTTTATGAGAAGTGTGTAGTCATCTCAGATGCCCATTTTTGGATTAGGTCTTTGAATTTGGAGGGGTTGATTTTCTAAAATGCTTTATATGTTCTAGATAGAAGCCCTTTGTGTAAGGGACAGTTGGCTAAAGACTTTCCCAATTTTTGGATTTTCTTTGTACTCTGTTGGTGATTTCTTTAGATGTACATAAACTTTTCAATAAATGAGATCCCAGTTGTTGATTCTTTGAAGTATTTCCCTTACAGTTTGGTTTTTGTACATGAACTCTCTGCCTTACCCCTATGTCTTCAAGATTTTTACCTGCTTTGCTCTCTGGGTTTGGGCCTAGGCCACATCAATATGGCCAAGCGCACCAAGAAGGTCGGCATTGTCGGTAAATACGGGACCCGCTATGGTGCCTCACTCCGGAAAATGGTGAAGAAAATTGAAATCAGCCAGCACGCCAAGCACACCTGCTCCTTCTGTGGCAAGACCAAGATGAAGAGACGGGCTGTAGGAATCTGGCACTGTGGTTCCTGCATGAAAACAGTGGCTGGTGGTGCCTGGACCTACAATACCACTTCTGCAGTCACAGTCAAGTCAGCCATCAGAAGACTGAAGGAATTGAAAAACCAGTAGAAGCTCTACTATTTGAGACATCCCTAGCCTATAATAAATAGGTTAATTTATGTAAAAAAAAAAAAAAAAGATTTTTACCTGCTTTCTCTTTCCAGTAGATTTACTGTTTCTGTTTTAATATTTTTTTTGTTTTAATATTTAGATCTGTGATCAATTTTGACTGGAGTTTGGTGCATGGTAATAGACATGGGTTTATTTTCAGTCATCAGCATATGGTTAGTTTTTCCAGCATCATTTTTTAAGGAGCCTATCTTCCTTTCAGTGAACTTGGCTGGCCCCTTTGTCAAAGATCAGGTGGCTGAGTGTTTTTTGTGGTTGTGGCTGCTTCTTCCAGTCTGTTCCATTGATCCTCAGGTCTGTTTTTTAGCCAGTACCATTTTGATTTTATCACAGTAGCTTTGTAATATAATTTCAGGTCAGGGATTATGATGTTACCTGACTTGTCTTTATTGCCCAGGATTGCTTTTGCTATTTGGGGGTCTCTTCTGGTTCCAGATGAATTTTAGGAACATTTTCTCTAGATCTGTGATGTATGCTAATGGTATTTTAATGGGAATTGCTTTACATCTGTACGACAATTTGGGAAGTATGGCCATTTTCACAATGTTGTTTCTCCCTATCCATGAGCAAGGAATATCTTTCCATATTCTGAAATCTTTGATCTCTTTTTTCATAGTACTGTAGTTTTCACTGTATAGATCTTTTACTTCTTTTGTTAGATTGATTCCTAAATATTTTAATTTTTTGGATGCTATGGTGAAAGATATGGTTTCCTTAATTTCTCTCTTGGTGTGCCTATTGTTTTTATATAGGAATGCTATTGATTTTTGAGTGTTGATTTTGTCTCCAGCTACACTACTAAATTTGGTTATTAAGTCTAGGAGTCTTCTGGTGAAGTTTTTGGGGGTCTTCCATGTAGAGTATCATGTCATCTGCAAATAATGATAATTTCACTTCTTCCCTTATTATTCGTATTCCTTTTATATCTCTCTCATGTCTAATTGTTCTGGCTAATGCTTCCAGGACTTTGTTGAAGAGGAGTGGTGACAGTGGTTGTCCTTGTCTTGTTTCTGATTTTAAAGTGAAAGCTTTCAGTTTACTGTGATGTTGGCCATTGGCTTTTGTCAGATTGAGGTAAAGGCCATCTATTCCTATTTTCTTTAGTTTTATTTTTTTACATGAATGAGTCTTGGACTTTGTCAAAAGCTTTTACTGCATCTATTGAGATGATCATGTGGTTTTTGTCTTTGGCTGATCGATTTGTGTGTATTGAACCATTCCTGCATTCCTGTGATGAATACTGCTTCATCATGTTGTGTGATTTTCTTGATGATTTGATGCATTCTATTTGCTAGTATTTTCTTGAGTATCTTTGCATCTATGTTCATTAGGGAGATTTGTATGTAGTTCTCTTTCTTGGTTGGGTTTATCTCTGGTTTGGTATCAGTATAATACTTGCCTCCAGAAATGAGTTATGGAGAATTGCTTCCTTTTGAATTTCACTGAAGAGTTTGAGGAGTATTGGCATTAAATCTTCTCTGAATTTCTTGTAGAATTCAGCTGTGAATTGATCAGGACCTGGGCTTTTCTTTGTTGGTAAGTTCTAATCATGTTTTCAATCTCATTAATTGATATTGGGTTGTTCAGGATTTTTAATGAAGGAAACTGCTGTTTTAACACAATAGAAAACACTCTCTCACAGTTCTGGAGGCCCACAGTTTGAAATGAAGATGTTGGCAGTGTTGATTCCTCTTGGAAAATTGAGGGAGAATTTGTTTTATGCCTTCTGACTCCAAGGGACTGTGACAGTCTTCAATGCATCTCTGCAATCAGTGTCTCCCTCTGCCTGTCCTCTCTGTGTCTTCTCCCCTTCTGTATTTGAACAGAGTGTTTGTCATAATTAGAGCCCACTCTAGTCCAAGGTGATCTCATTTTGAGAATCTCAGTTACTTTTACAGCAACTCTTCCCAAATAAGGTCACATTCACAATTTCCACATATAGATGTATTGTGGAGGTTCCACCATTCAACCCACTAAACATCTTACATTTTTTCAGTGCCGTTAAAAAATCTTGATTTGATTACTGTTTAAAATCTACAAAAGTGTTCATGCTATAATGTTTAATTAAGAAGGGATGATGCAAATTATGTTTATTTGTATGTGTATGTCTGTGTGTAAATATACATCTGTTCACCCACACATACACTTTGCAAATTACCTAATTTTGACTAGAACTGGTAACTAATGTTAAAAGGAAACATACCACGATCTTAAATAAAGCTTATTTTAATTACAATAAAAAACTAAGAGCAAAATAATAACAGACAAAAACAAAATAAGGCAAAAACAATAAAAATGATAAAATTTAATGCTTAGCTTACAATTGATAGAAATATAAATAGTTTACTTTTCAAGATTTCTAGTGTTTTCCAAAATTTCCACAAAGGGAATAGATTTCATTTTTATACATTATTTATAATTTATTATTAGGAGAAAATAAAAACTAAATAGTAATATCCCTTAGAAGTTGTTTATTGAGAAACTAAGAAAAATTGCTTCAATTAGTAATGAATCATTTCTTTTATATCTAACATCATCAGGTTTGTTCTCATGAAATTTTTATGTCAATCGTTTTAAGATGATATGGAGTCATTTGTCTCTAAAGACTTTCTAGAAGAGATGGAAGAACCATTTTATTTGGGAGTTTTGGAATTCATCTCTCCAAGAACAAAAGTGACAAAAAAATACTCTTGGGCTGCCTGGCAGTAGGATTTTGTCAATTGTAGCATCTTACATATTTTAGGGTTTATCAAAAATGCATTAGGTTGGAAGTTCTTACCAATTTATTTTGACTTTTCTTCTTTTACTTTATTGCCTTCTTTTTCTTTATTGCCCTAGCCAGTGAGATTGAATTCAAATTTTGGAGTATATTAGTTATGACTATGGGAGCAGGTGCTCACACAGAGGTTTGCATTAGGGCTGTCTGAAGAACCTGTCTTTTATCTATCAGCTTAGAGGAACATTCTTGGCTGGTTTTCCTGAGCACAATAAGCTCCAGATGAGGGTCCACCCTGTGCCAAGATTGCCCTGGAGTGGACTGCGAAGATAACTGTCACAGAGATTCCTGGACCTTTGTCCTCAATTAATTGATGTATAAAAACACTATGTAGAAGCATATTTGATAAGATAATTGACTTTTCTATTTAATAATTCTGAAAGGAGTGTAGAGAAATTAAAAATTAGTGAACTATTCCTGTTTTAATATGTTCTCATTAAATGCTGCTTCATAAAATTTATATTTTATCTAATGATATGTATATACTAGATTTTTCTATTATAGTGAACAATAAAGCCAAATATACTTTTAAAACAGTATGTGTGCATTTATTAATAGATAGAAATTAATCAAAACAATGAAGAACCTTACATTTAAACATTACTTGTATTTTTGGAAGCATAAATGAGAGCAATTTTCTAAATTTCCTCATTGTTTCTGTCCTACAGACATTAGCCAATATTAGGGCTTTTAACACTAGTGTGAACATTTTCACTTCGAATCTCATTCAAAAGATGACACCTCTAGGAATTCAGCAAGCCTTTACTTTGAGAATCTATCTAGGATACCTCTAGAGAAATCTATTGCATTGTCTCTCAATTAGCTAAGTTCAATTCTCTGAAAGCCATTTAGTACCACATCAACGATCCCAGGAAGCTACATTTTTCAGTCATTTTTAAACTTGTGAAACAAGTCACCTCACCTATCTTGCACAAGATGCTAAGTGCAACTCTGTTGATGGTCACTAGGGCTGGGTAGATCCTACTTCTTATTTATTTATTTATTTATTTATTTATTTATTGTCTTTTTGAGACAGGGTTTCTCTATGCAGTTCAGGCTGGTCTTGAGCTTACTTTGTAGCCCAGGCTGGTCTCAAACTCACAAGGATCCTCCTGCCTCGGCCTCCCAAGTTCCGGGATTACAGGTGTGTGCCACCGTGCCCGGCAAGATCCTAGCTCTTAACCTTCCAATGTGAGCGGGTCTTTAGCCTGTAGGGAACACAAGGAAGTCCTTGCCCATGTTCTCTCTCTCTCTCTTTTTAAATTTATTTTGTACTTAAAGTTTTATTTTATGTCTCAAAATTATAATTCAGGAATAAATTATGTCATACTTTGAGGACATTCTGTCATTTTTTCCAGACCTTGAAACAGATGTTGCAAAGATCATTTACCTGGCTAATCCACACTATATCAAAATGTTGACACCAATTAACAAAGTCATGCACAACAAATTTCTCAAAATTATATATTGCACAGTCTTCAACTGTTAAGCAAATTAATGCATTTATCTGTGAACCATTGTCTTGTGCTTTCCTTAGCTCTCACATACACACTCTGGCACTCTGGCACTGCTCGAGAATGCTGATTACCTTGAAGCAGGAAGGGACCAACACTATTCTTGTATGAGATGGGAGCAATATTCTCTCAACGCTGCAAATTATGCACCAAATCACTTAATACACAGAAATGTCTCTTGGTAGTGGCTGGACTATAGACGAGGATGAGCAGACCCAGTCTTATGGTATTAGTAACCTGTTTTGACACACTAAAAGACTGGTGCAGACACAGCAGTATATGAGTTAAGTCCCAGAAGATCTGTCCAAACCGTCAGTCCTGGACAAAATGAACACCAGCTTCACAAACTGGAGCTTCACCTTTTCTATAAAGAAGGTGCTTGAGTCATTTTAAGTTTCTGTTTCTATTTCTGCATTTGCTTTGACCGTTAATGTAGTTTGTTGAAAAGTTCACAGAATTTCTACTGTGGAAATGTTTCTAAAAAGCCTTCCAAGATGTAAACCTTTCTCCTATTTAACTGGTTGTATTGAAACATTTCAAAAACATGAACCATACCTTTCTATGTTGTCTCAGCTCTAATAATGTGCTTCAGTTCATCTGGCATAATTGCAAATAATTTCATTTTTCCTGCAATTCTTGTTCTCAGTCGTATAGCTTTGCCTCTGCATGGAACTGTCTTTGCTGAAATTTCATTTGGCCAAAATGCATCTCTGAAACATTTCACTGAATCAGCTACTTGTTCAGGTGAGGTCATCCAATCAACATGGTCAACTATTTTTCTCTTAATAGTATCACCATACATAGCTCTAATTAGCTGCTGAAGTAGGTTTTTGATATTCCTTCCCAACCACTGGTTTCTCTCTTTCAGGCCGAATACTTCATCCATGAGAAGCAACATTACCCACGAAGCTCCAATATGCTTGACAGATTTTTCGGACTGTTTCGGAATTCTCATGCGGAAGTCCTGGAAGTCACTGTAAGGACGGTAGGTTTTCCGCATCTCTGCAGTGTTCAGATTGCGCTGGTGCACTGTGATGGCGTATAATGTGCGTCTTGCCATGAGCATTACAAAAGCCGGAACCTTTCACTTGATCATCTTTCTTTGTTATTCTCTGTTGAGCCTTTCTGAATACTCTTAGGTGTGTGCCCAAATCGTCTACAGGTCATGTCATAAAATAAGGTTGCCAGTCCATTTTTTTTTATCTCGCAGCAAACTGAATTGGTGCATTTTGAAGAGCTTGCCTAATTTCAAGAAGAAAAGATTCATCATCGCTTAGTGTGTAATACCAGTACTGAACATAATCTCTCAAGGAAAACTGGAACAGGCACACCAATTATATTGGCATCTGTCAATGTTCTATCAATCTTAATAGTCCTGGCTTCGCGTTTCATTTCTTCGAGGTACTTAGGAATCCCAGTTGATGTTGGAGGAGGAAATGAGTGTTCAGACTGCTCTAGGTCCTTGTCTGGGTTTGTTTTTCCAAACAGGAGAGTAACCACTAAACCCCCACCCACAAAGCAGAGGATATAAAATACCAAATAAAATATTACAAAGGGTCTAAAGGTTTTTAGAAAAAGGACAATGCCATGGCTTCCCCATCCCCATATGGATAGACTGGTCTCTGTTAGCATTATTGCAGCCCGAGGAAGTGAGGTCCTCCCTAGCCTCAGCGCCTGGCAACAGCCTTAGCAGCAGCAGTGAAAACTGCCCGGACTACCGCCAACTGCGGCAACTGCTCGTTCAGTCTCCTCCTGGGCGGCGGCTTTACCTGCCTTTGCACCCTCCCCACCCCCCGCCCTCCTGGTCGCAAGGGACGTGCTGCCATCTTGGAAGACCCATGCTCTCTTTTGGTCTAGCACTTTGGTTTCTGCCGTTCATTTTAGATAACACTTATAAATGACAAAAGAAGAGCCTAAAGCTTATGCAAAGTGACATAAATATTTCACACCCAACCTCTGAAAGTATTTGGATTTGATGGAATCACCCGGTCAGTAGGCAGAATGGTTGACACTGTCTTTAACTTATTTTCAGATTCTAAGACTTCTCCTCTCCTCTCCTCTCCTTCCTTCTCCTCTTGTCCCCTCCTCTTCCCTCCCCTGCCCCCCCACACCCCCATCCCTCCTGCTCGTTCTCTTTCCTCCCATCTTTCCTTCTTTTCTTCCTCTCCGCTCTTCCTTTCCTATTCCTCTCATTTTAAGAAATAGAATAATTTCTTCTACTAGGGATTAAAATACATTGAACCTATATTCTTAAAACATTTTCAAAATAGAACTGTGCCATGCAGTTTTTATCTGTCATGTGCTTGGCATAGCAAAGAATTCTAATAAAATTTCTTATTTTAAAGAGAATTGAAGAAAAGGACAATGGCAAAATGTCAACACAGACAAAAACAAGGCAGAAACAGTAAGAAGGACACAGGGTTTCAGGACATCATGATAAGGACTGACAGTGGCTGTAAAATTTCTTAAATGAGCTGAGGTTCAAGTCCTACCTTCTGACACAAACCTGGGCCAGCTGTTTCTGGTCTGTGCAGCTCATTTCCTCCATTTGTAAAATGCACATTTAAAAACCTGCTTGAGGCCATGGATGCTCCTCAGCGGTGTGTGTGTAGCACAGGTACAAGGCCCTTAGTTTAATCCCTGGCACCATAAAGGAGAGGATAAATAAGCATTTGTGCTTCATGTCAGGTGAAAGAGCAAGTGTAAATAGATAAATACTCAGGCTATAGTCCCCTGTGGAAATAGCATGACTGTGTACATACGTAAATGTATGTATAGATGAATGAAAGTTGTGAAAGGCTATAAGGTTAAAAGAGGTTGCTGATATGTGAGTCCTGAGAAGGGACATTAGGTTATATTTCTGTCATATTACCTGATGCAATTCTTTTTTTATATTTTAAAAGGAATAAAAATTTTTTAAAAATTAAAAGTATTAGATCTGATACAGAATTTTAAAAAGAGACAGGAATTCAACAGTATTTCTTATATTGATATTATTGTCTTCAAAGTAGTTGTTCAGATCACCAGATATAAGCGTTATAACACATTTATGACTTATTTACTTAAAAGTATTTTCTCACTAATTAATAACATTTACAAAAAGACCTTGCCATTACATTCCCAGCTAAATCCTGAGCACTTAAAATAATGTCTGGCACCCAGGAGACACCCAACTATTTTTAAAATAAATCAATATTGCCTCATTGCAGATCGTCACTCCCAAATGGATCTGTTAACTAGTGTTTATCCTTGAATTTAGGAAAACTAGAAAGTAGGAATAAGATAATCACAATTTTTATTTCCTATATATAAATAGAAAATACAAATATTTTAATTTTTTTGCAGAAATATTTCTTCATTGAAAATTGTAAGATTATGCCAAGACCAATTATCAAAGCATAATTATATGTCAGGCAATATATGTTTTACTTTACAGATCAGTACCTCTAACTTCTGTGTGGTCAATATCACATGCTTGTGCTGCATTTTCTGAAAAGCAGATTTCAGCATTTGCTTCATGTTTAAAAGCATTACTGGTCCTCCTACTAACATTAAATATTTTTAAATAGAATCTTATCATCTGTAACAAAATCTTATCTTTAATCAATATATACAAATATTATTGCATGTTTAGTCAAGCAGGCAGTAAAGTGGTTGGCATATTTTTGGCAGTTCTAGTAAAATTGTTTCCTCTTTTTCTAAATGATCAAATCATACTGACAGTTTGGTCTATTTGTCAGCCTTCATTTTTTTCTTCAATGTGAACCAAATGGTTTCTTGTATATAAGGTTAACAACATAAGATTATTTCTTATAATTATTACTTTGCAATGTAAGTATTATAGCAATATTATAGCTGTATTCAAAGACATGAATAGCTGACATGCAATTTTCCTTCAGTAATCATGTTAATGACTTAAGAAATTTTTCTTTTAAATCTCATTTTCTCTGGCAGAGGTTATATAAATTTCATTCTGAATTCAAACATTTTATTTTTCTTTATTTGTTTGAATACTTCTGCAAGCTTTCTGTCTTCTATTTTTTTGTCGAACTACATTATGCATTTAAAAAATTTTTTTTGAAATTAATTTCATTTTAAATTCTAGATGAGGGTTGCTTGATCAATCAGAACTTTCTTAGTTCTTAAAAATATTCCCTTGCTGTTTTGCTTGTCTACTTTTTTTTCTGTGTTGGAAAAAAGAATCCAACTCACAACATCTTGTCATCCTCTTTGGTGTTCATAGAGATTAATAGTAGGAAATTCTTAAATCCTGGGAACACCTACATTTACTGGCACTGTTATTTGTCTTTCTTGGTATGGTGATAGTAATTTCTAGCTCAAAGTTGTTTTATCTCAGTATATTGTGTGCAGGGAAAACAAAAAATAAAGCTCACCAATTTTGAGAGAAACTACTTTCATATATTGTAGGAGCATCTACATTGTATTGCAGTTGATGGAGATACTAAATAGTTGATTAGTGTCACCGTCTTAATTAAACTCTGTTGAATGCACACAATATAAGTCATTGACTTGGATGAATTTAATAGGAAATTTAGGGTTAGACATTGAGATATTCAGTGGAACTCAGTGATAACATGGGCTGTCTTCATTAGACTGGAGATCAAAGAAATTCTTTTTAGTCAGTTTTCTTTTTCTAAATGTTTGCTTCACTTTTTCTTTCCTTGGAGAATGGCTTTTCCTGCTTTTCCATATCTGTAATGGAAAATAGCTACTCAAAGACAGTGAGTATCTATTAATATTGTTCAGTCTACTTTATCTCTGACCTTCCAGTCCAAGATTTTGTTAGTTTTTTCTTTTGCTAATTAAACTATGATGCTCTGGTAATCAATGTAATGCTATCCACTGAGTATTTGTGTTTGTCTTTTCACCTTCCCAGCATGTAATAGGATTGTACTTCCTTGCTCCATTGTAGTTGGGTGAGCCCATGTGATTTATTCTGGTCAATGAGCTGTGAGTCGTTGGGATGTGTATCATTTAAATATCAGTAAGTGGCTCTCTGGAGTGTGCTCCTCCGCTTCCGTGACTAGCAGAGTTACAGGTAATGGCTGTGTCATCAGCCTGAGCTCCTGAATGAAGAGGCAAAATAAGGCCCCATCCATCCCTCAGTGGAGCAAGAAATAAACCTTTATTGTTTAAATCACTGGGATCTTGGGATTGCTTGTTATCTCAGCTTCGCCAAACCTGCTTTGATTAAGCTATACCTGGACATGAGATGGCATTAGATTTGCAATATTTTCATTTGGATCTGTTAATTATGTAAAACCTCCCCCTGGGCTACTTCTTCACTCCCCTGTTTGTCCACTCTTTGCCTGACTCAACCTCAGGACTCATTTTCTTCTGTCGTGCTGTGTTGCTGTTATAAGGGCTCTCAGAAGACATATAATGAAGAACACTAAAGTGTACTGGGATAAACACTGACCCAGGAGTGAGAAGACTCATATTCTCTTACTCATTTATCCACCACGTGGCCATGTGGCAGTTTATAAATTTGGAATTCATTTTCTTTTCTTAAAAATGAATATATTCTTTTCTGCCTATGTCAATCATGCTGTACAAAGAACAAAATACCATGTTATAAAATATAAGCCCTATTTATCCATCCATCCATCATCTTTATTGCTTAGGTATTTTTTCCTAAGATAGAACTGGGCACTTGATCAATTCAGCCAGTAAATATGTGAGATTGTACAGTAATTCATAAATGCTGGCAATATGGGGTGTGGTAGCTTATAATCCTAGTACTTGGGAGGCTGAGGCAAGAAGATTGCTAGGACTTCAGGGCCAATCTGGGCTACAAAGTGAGTTCAAGGCTAGCCTGAAATACATTAGGAATCCCTGTCTCAAAAAGAAACAAAATGATAACAGTGATATGTAACACACTGGCAATGATTACAACTTGTTTTGAAAACCAAGGCCCCCATCCATCCCTCAGTAGAGCAAGGGATTTCATTATGTTTATCTTTTAATTTTTTTAAAGGAAAAAACAACTGGGATGGGGAAAGGAAAGGAAATAGATATATGATAGTTAAGATAATAGTACCACTAGTTTCTAGAGACTTAATGAAAAGAACAGTTAATGTTTAATTGCTTGATCAATCTTGCATTCTTACATCTAGTCATCTGAGCAACTTCATTGAAGATAACCGTATGCAATATAACAACAATTGTTAATTTCTTATCAACTTATTTTCAAATTTTGTACCATTTTTATTGGTTTTGTCTTTGTTGTTATTTTGTTTTTCTTTTTTCCCCTTTTAAAAGTAAAAAATATAAAGATTTCAATTGCTTCTAGACCTTTGTTGATTATTTCTTTAAATATGTTTGAATATAGCTATGTAACCAAATGATTCTCATTACTTCAAAACAGAGCAGGTGATGCCTAGGCAGTGATTTCATTATGCTGCCCATTGGGATGTCAATACATAGATCTAAGTTTGTCCCCCTGAATATACCCTTCTGGTTGTCCACAGTGATCTATGTAATCCAATTCAGTGATGTGAGATTTGAGAGAGAAACTCAATCTCTGATCTGCTTTGTTATCCTGTGCAAACAAGCTGTGAAGACCTTTGTAAGTGGTGTTTGCTGCTGGTTCTCAGGTTTCATTCCTAGATTTTGTTGTGGAGATGCACATGTGTGTAGGCAGCAATGGCAGTTTAATTTTAGCAGCCTGACAATCCACTGCAGTTGTGGCCAGTTGTCCCAGTACAAGACCCAGAAGTGGTAACTGTTCATCAGTCAGTTCTATTCTGTTCTTTAATTCTTCAGCCCTGTTCAGTGCTTGCTCTTGCAGCCTTCTCAATAGTACAGTAAGCACCTAATCAAAATAAAATGTATTCTTGCATAAACCCATCTAGAGCACTAGTTCTCAACTTTGGTGTGTTTCAGAATGAGCTGATGAACTTTTAAAAACACAGATTATTGGGCTCTTGTCCTAGAACTTTGGATGTACTAGGTCTGTAATTGAATTAAAGAATATGGACATATTAGAAGTTCCAAGATTACTGAAATAAGGAACACAGTTGAAGAATCACCTAAGGGTATTTTCTGTTTCCCACTCAAAATATATAATGAAATATGCTGTGGCCCCAAATGTATCAAACAACCAAGGCCACTACAATTGCTCTTAAAACATCAATAATTGGTCTTATTATTAAGTGTTGCATCCCAAATGAAGAATATTAACTGTAGTTACAACAAAATGTATTTTAAGAAGTGTCAATATAGATCTGATAATTAATAAGCTATGCTACAATGTCTTACATAATGTATAGTATATATTTTTAATTCTTTGGGTGATTTCATATGGTAACTTTATCAGAGACATACATTTCTCATTTCCTCTGTTAACTACTAATTATAGTCAGACAGGTAAGATTTTTGACATCATGGATTTTTTAAAAATATTCTGTTGAGGAGCTAGGGATATAGCTGAGTGGAATAAGCAGCTGCCTGACAAGCACAAGGTCCTGAGTTCGATCCCCAGTATTGCCAAGAAAAAAATTCTGTTGAAAATAGAAGCTTAAGTATAACTACTATTTAAATTTTTATAGTTATCCTTTTCATTTTATGTATTGTGGAGTATACACTTATTTTAGAATCTAGCTAATGATCATATTTTAACATTGTTTTGTTTATATTTTTATATAAATATTTTGAGAAGCAAAGTTGTAAACAGAGAATGAATTGATACTAGTAACTAAATCCTTTGACACTTAGCCAATATTCCTTATTTAAAAATTCAGTAAACTATTTTATAAAGGAGTTTTAGTTTTATAGAAGAATTCATAAATTTTAATTCACATATTCCCTGATTTCCAACATTCATAATTGCATCCACAATTTCAGTATCCTCCATCAGAGTGGAACATAGGTTACAGTCAGTGAACTTATACCGATGATCAGTGAACTACCACCTGAAGTTCACAGTTTCATTAATTTACACCCCTCTTGATATACATTCTGTCAGTTGTAACCAATGTATAAAGATGTATCTACCATCTTCTATTGCATGAAAGATAATGTGGAGAGAATATGAAAGCAAACTAGAGATGTAAATGAACTACAGCTAAAGACACAGCTAATAAAGGAATTTTTTCTAAAATATACAAAAGACTCTTAACATCCCACAAGAGAACTCAATTAGGAAATGGGCAAAGACCTAAACAGGCTCTTCAACAAAGGAGACAGCTGGATGCCAAGTAAGCATATGATACAAAAACATGTTTTCAGCAGAAGTCATTAACCGGCTTGTGGGTGGGGGTGTGGCACAGGAGCAGCCCTGTGCTCTGTGGCCCTCTCGGTTGGTGGGTGAGACCCATGCCTGTGCTCCACCAGCTACCTGAGGATGGTGGAGCAGCACAGGGGCAGCCTGAGCTCTGTGCCTATCTCCGTTGGTGGGTGAGGCCTGTGTGCTCCTGACCAGCTGCTTACAGGGCCTAATGAGGTGGCCCAACCTCTGCACACATCTTAATTGGTGGGTGAGGCCCGCATGTGCACCCTGTCCACTGCTTGTGGACAGCAGAGTGGCACAGGGGTAGCCCGAGCTCTATGTATCTCTTATTTGGTGGGGGAGGTCCACCCTCACTAGACCTGCAGATCCCAGAGCGGTGGCCCATGTCTGGCCACCATAGGGTTCACAGCTGAGACCTGCAAGCTTTCCCTTGACAGCCTGGAGACCATGGTACCGAAGGTCAGCATTCCGCCACCATCGCAGTTGTGGTCTGAGCTGTGCACCCCACCAACTGCCTGGAGATCCCGGTCCCAGTGGTCCACTGTCCTCTGTCATCTTGGCATAAGTCTGATACTCATGAAAACAAGGGTCCCTAGAGACTTTCAGTGAACTGCCTGGGAAGCACATGCCTCAGTGTTTTCCTTCTGACATCCAAAATGAGAAGACATAGGAGCAAAATGCAATCTCAGAACTCAAATCCACCCAGAACAAGTCCAATAGACACTGACATAGGAGAACTTGGAAGTCATATACCTGATAACTCTGAAATGATCACAACTGAAGTGAAGAAACAATTCCATCAGGCCATAGAATAAATCACATCAGAAATAATCTCCCAGGTAAAAAAAGAAATGACGTCAATAATGAAAGAACCACTCAGCACATCTAAAGAAGACATACATAAAAAAATAGACGAGCACAGGAAAATGAGGGAAACATTAAATGAACAATACAGGACAGAACTAGAATGTATGAAACAGATTCCAAGAGATGTCCAGGAAATCAAAACTTCCATCAAAAGCTGGAAAAACTGCTTGAATGAAACTGAAGATAGGTTTTCAGACCTTGACAACAGCATCGCAGTCAATGATAATGAAAGATCTCTTGAAAATAACACAAAATATCAATTCAACAACTGAAAGACGATGCAAAGAGGAATAATGTAAGATTAATAGATGTCAACAAAGCAGCAGGAGTCAATACAAATGACATAAAAAGAATATTTGTAGAAGTAATAGCAGAAATTTCCCAAGCATGGAACAAGAATCTGACATACAGGTAAGTGAGTCATATACAACCCCAACTCACCATAACCAAAATAAAACTATACCCAGATATATAGTAACCAAGATCCCAAATATTCAGCAAAATTCAGAATATTAAAAGCTGTTAGAGAAAAGAAACAGATCACATATAAAGGAAAGCCCAGCGAATTACAGCAAATTTCTCAACACAAACCATCAAATTAAGAAGAGCTTGGAGTGAAGTATTTCAGGTCCTAAAACAAAACAATCTTCAGTCCAGATTGATGTATCCTGAAAAACTATCCTTCAAATTTAATGGAGAAATAAGATATATATTTACACGACAAAGAACAACTAAAGAACTTCACAAGCACCAAATCAGCCCTACAAAGAGTACTAAAAAATACTCATAAAAGTGATAGAAATGACCACAATTCCAAGAACAATAATAGAAAGGAACCACCTCATGGAGCAAGCAATTAAACAGAGGGTAAAAGTAGGAAACCAACAACAGGTAAATAACATAACAATAATAAGCCAACACATTTCAGTTATAACCATTAATGTAATGTAAATGGCCTGAATTCACCATCAAAAGAAGCAGACTGGCAGAGTGGAACAAGAAACAAAATCCAACAATATTCTTTATAAAGAAATACATTTAACACAAAAGGAAATTCATAGACCGTAGGATGAAAAACAATCCTGCATGCAAGAAGAACCCAGAAAAGTGCATGAGTAGCTGTTCTATTTGAAGGCAATGCAAACTTCGAACCAAGAATGATCACAAGAGATAAGATCATTAAATACTTGTCAGGGGAAAACTTCAAGAGGAAGAGATAACAATCATAAATATGTATACACCAAACATGGGAGCACACAACTATATAAGACAAATCTTAATAGACATGAAAAACCAAATAACTAACAACTTTATTGTAATTGGGGAACTTAACACCCTATTGACACAAAGAGATAGGTCAATGGGACAAAAAATCAGCAAGAAAATAGCAGTATTGAACAAAACTTGTGAACAAATGACTTACTAGGCCTTTACAGAGTGTTCCACCCCATAGCATCAGAATACACATTCTTCTCAGCTCCACATTATATAGGTGGGTGTTCCCATGTTTAGTGCATACATATTTATGATTATTACCTCTTCCACTTGAAGCTTGCCCCTGACAAGTATGTAGTGACCTTCTTTATCTCTTTTGATCATTCTTGGTTTGAAGTTTGCACTGTCTGCAAATAGAATAGCTATCCTGCTTTTTTTCTGGGTTCCTGTCGCATGGAGGATTGTTTTCCACCCTTTGACTTTCAGTCTATGAGTTTACTTTTGAGTTAGACCACAACTAGCCCATAGAACAAGCTTAACTGAATGCAAGAGAATTTAAATTATCCCATGTACACTATTTGACCATAGTGCAATAAAATTGGAAATTAATGACAAAAAGCACCACAAGAATGGCATAAACACATGGAACTTAAATAACAGCCTCCTGAACAACCAATGGGTCACAGTAGAAATTAAACAATATCTGCAAGGAAACAAAATTGTTGATATAATTTACTGGAATCTGTGGGATGCACTGAAAGCAATCATCAGAGGAAAGTTTATAGTGGTGAACTCACATATCAGGAAAATAGAATGAGAACAAATAAATAGCTTAATACTGAACCTCAAGTTTTTAGAAAAAGAAGACCAAGTCAAGCCTGAGGCCCAAAGAAGGGGAGAAATTATAAAGATTAGGGCAGAAATAAATGTAACTGAGATGAAGAAAACACTAGAAAGAATAGATAAAAGAGTTGGTTATTTGAAAGAATAAATAAAATTGATAACCCCCTAGCCATCTTTATCAAGAAAAGGAAAGAAGAATCCCAAGTTTATGATATAAGGAATGAAAAAGATGAAATCACTACAGATCCTATAGAAATTCAGAAGATCATCAATACTTACTTTGAAAATCTTTACTCCCATAGAATGGAAAACACAGACAAAATAGACAGATTCCTAGATAAGATAAGAATGAATTACCAAAGTTGAATCAAGAAGATATACAAATATTGAAAAACCCAATATCAATTATGGAATTTGAAAATGTGATTAAAAGCATACCAACAAAGAAAAGCTTAGGTCCTGATGAATTCACAGCTGAATTCTACAAGACATTCAGGGAAGATTTAATGTGAACATTCCTTAAACTCTTTAATGAAATTGTAAAGGAAGTAATTCTCCCTAGCTCATCTCTGGAGGCAAGTATTATATTGATACCAAAGCCAGAGAAAGTCTCAAACAAAAAAAAGAACTATAGACCTATTTCCCTAATGAACAGATATGCAAAGATATTCAATAAAATAGTAGCAAATGGAATTCAGCTAATCATCAAGAAGATAATACCCCTTGACCAAGTAGGATTCATCCCAGGGATGCAGGCATGGTTTAATATATGCAAATCAATCAATACATCATATCAACAGAGCCAAAGAGAAAAATCACATGATCATCTCAGTAGATGCAAAAAAAGGTTTTGACAAAGTCAAACATGCATTCATGATAAATATCCTACAGAAAATAGAAATCAGTAGTCTTTCCCTCAATCTGATCAAAGCTATCTATGACAAACCAAGAGCCAACATCATACTAAATGGACAAATCTAAAAGCTTTCACTTTAAAATCAGGAACAAGACAAGGATGCCCACTGTTACTACTCCTATTCAACATAGTTCTGGAACTATTAGCAGAGTAATTAGACATGAGAGGGATATAAAAGGAATAAGAATAAGAAGGGAAGAAGTGAAATTATCATTATTTGCAGATGACATGATACTCTACATGGAAGACCCCCAAGAATTCCATCAGAAGTTTCCTAGAATTAATGAACAAATTCAGTAGTGTAGCTGGATACAATGTCAACAGTCAAAACTCAGTAGCATTCCTAAACAAAAACAACAAACATACTGAGAAAGAAACTAAGGTAACTGTAACTTTTACAATAGCATCCAAAAAATTAAAATGTTTAGGAATGAATCTAATGAAATAAGCGGAAGATCTACACAGTGTAACTAAAGCACTCTGAAAAAAGAGATCAAAGAGGATTTCAGAAAATGGAAAGATACTCCTTGCTCATGGTTAGGAAGAAAGAATATTGTGAAAATGGCCATACTTCCCAAATTGTTATACAGATTCAATGCAATTCCCATTAAAAAATTATTAGCATACCTTACAGATCTAGAGGAAACATTCCTAAAATTCATCTGGAACCAGAAATGACTCAGAATAGCAAAAGCAACCCTGGGCAACAACGACAAGGCAGATGGCATCAAAATCCCTGACTTGAAATTATACTACAAAGCTACTGTGATAAAAGTCAATATGGTACTGGCAAAAAAGCAGACCTGAGGATCAGTGGAATATACTGGAAGATGCAGCCACAACCACGAACACACTCAGCCACCTGAACTTCGGCAAAGGGGCCAAACAAGTTCACTGGAAGACAGCCTCTTTAATATATGGTGCTGGACAAATTGACTCACCACATGCAGAAGACTGAAACTAGACCCACGTCTATCAACATCCACCAAACTCAAGTGAAAATTGATCATAGATCTAAATATTAAAACGGAAACACTAAATCTACTGGAAGAGAAAGCAGGTAAAAATTTTGAAGACATAGGAGTAGGCACAGAGTTCATGAACAAAAGCCAAACTGCACGGGAAATACATTAAAGAATCAACAACTGGGACCTCATCTTACTAAAAAGTTTTTGCATGCCTAAAGAAATCACTAGCAGGGTAAAAAGAAAATGCAAAAATTGGGAAAAATTTTTAGCTGACTGCCCCTTAGACAAAGGACTCCTATCTCGAACATATAAAGAATTAGCCCCCAAAATTCAAACATCCAATCCAAAAATGGGCATCTGAGATGGTACACACTTCTCAAAGAAATGCAAATTGCAAAGAAATATATGAGAAAATGTTCAACATCATTAGTCATTTATGAAATGCAAATTAAAACACATTGAAGTTCCATCTCGCCCCAGTAAAAATGGCTATCTTTGAGATATCAACTAATAACAAATGCTGGCAGGGCTGTGGAGAAAAGGAATGCTTCTCCACTGCTGGTGAGGGTGTAGAAGGCTGGTGAAACCACTGTGGAAATCAGTGTGGAGATTCCTCAGTGAACTAGGACTCAAGGTCCCATTCAATCCAGCCATCCCCCTTCTGAGTAATTTCCCAGAACTGAAAATATCATGTCACAGTAATATATGTACACACGTTTATAGCAGCACAATTTGTAATAGCTAAATCATGGAAACAACTCAAATGCCATTCACTGAGGAATGAATAAAGAAGTTGTGGTATTTTTACATAATGGAATATTAATCAGCAATAAAGAAAGATAATCTCGAGGCTTTTATAGGTAAATGAACACAACTAGAGACCACACCCAAAAATGAAATACATCAGAACTGCAAGGGTAAACACCCTATTGTCTCACTAGTGTAAGCACCTCAAAGAGTGAATGAAATCTAGGAAGTATGATAGACATTGTGAAACAAAAGGAAATGGCTCAAAAACAACTGGAATGAGGGAAAAAAGAAAAGAAAGAAGAGGAAAAATATGCATATGTGGATACACAGGATAGCTAGCATAGTTGTACTACTGACTTTTATTGCTCTGTTGAATGGAACAGTTAATGTTTAAGTGTATGAATCAATCTTACATGTCTATATTTGCTTATCTCAGTATCCAAACTGAAGATATCAATATGTAATACAACAACCACTGTTAATTTCCTATCACCTTGCCTGATATTCTGTATTGCTCATATTGTTTTCGTGTTATTTTTTAAATGTATGTGTGTATGTTAATATATTTTCATTCTTTTATCTTTAAAATACAACAAAATAGAAAGAAGTCATTAACAATTTGTAAATCAAGGAAACAATGAAGCATCATCACACATCTAACACAATGATCAAAATCCGAAGTACTGATAATACCAAACATTGGAGAGGGTATACAGCAACACAAAGAATTGACATTCATTATCAGGGGGAATGTTACATGGTGACTACTTTGGAAGACAGATTCACAGATTTTTATGAAATGAAACATACAGTAGCACATTTGCTTCCTCTGAAATTTATCTAAATGAGAAGTTATATCCACATAAAAATTTGCATGTTGAGTGTTTATATAAAAGCTGTATTTATAATTGTCAATATGTGGAAGCATGTTTTATCATCTGAAAAATATTTGAGAATGATATAATTTTATTCAGTGAATCATAGAACTCACTAGTGTATCCATCTGGGCTGAGTTTTCTGTTTGGAAGGTTATTATTTATGCAAGTTCCTTAAAAGGTATAGGTTTATTCAGATTTTCTACACCTATTTCTTATGTCAGTGTTGTCAGATTGTGTCTTTCAATAACTTAACCCATTTCATCTAAGTTATTAAAGTTGGGGGCATAAAATTGCTCATATTATTCTTTTGTTATCCTTTTAAAGCCCACAGGATATGCAGTGATGCCCTCTCTTTCAGTTCTGATATTAGTTTTTTGCACCTTTTCTCTTTTTTGTTTCCTCTGGCAAGGTAAGTGTGGACTAACATTTTTTTTTTTATCTCATCATAAGTCAATTTATTTTCTTTTTTAAAAATGTTTTATTTTACAGAAAATAGTACAAAAAAAGAACAATAGCAAAATACAAACAAAAAAAAGCAAGACATTAAAAATGATATGGGGTTTCAAACCAAATGATAGGGATTAGCAGTGGTTGTTATGTTACATAGTGTCTTCAGCAAAGTTGCTTAGATTACCAGATGTAAGAATAGAAGATTGACCAAACCGTTAAAGGGAATAAGAAAATAATAATTTAAAAGAACATTAGAGACAGTATATAGTTTCACTAGACAGGACCGTAGGAATTCATCAATTAACTGGGAGGCCTGGATTCAGTCTGAGGCCTGGGTTTAACGCCCTGTGAATCCCCCAGGCAGAAGATGTCTCTTTCTACATTGGGCTCCTTGGAGTTGGGAAAGAGGTGAGCTGTTCAGCTCTTCTGCGGGTAGAGCTTGCTGGAGGATCTTATTCATCCATCATCTTGTTCTACCCTCAGGGAAGAAGAAAAATTAATGAAATGGCATAGAATATCCAAGAACCCTGGAACAACTTCACAAGTATAACATATGTAATATAAATGTCAGATTCAATGCAATTCCCATTAAAGTACTATTATTGTGAATCCATAAAAAGGCGGTTTGTTATACAACTTTTCTCCAATGTGTCACACTGTGCTTTTCAATTTGACAATCAATCTGTCTTCTAATTAATGCATTGACCATTAATGCTCATGATTATTATTGATATAGTTGGATGACCATCTATCAGATTTTTACACTTTCTGTTCATTATCTGAGCCTTTTTCCTATTTTTATCTTCCATTCTTTTTCTGCCTGTTATAATCACTCTGAGCATTTTATATGATTCCACTAGCTCACCTGTGTGAGCACATCATCACAGTACTTCTTCCTCTCTCTTTTCAGCCGTTATCCCAGTTTGTATTGCACATTTACAGATGTTACAAATTTATTTTCAACTAACACTATATCATTTCACAGAGAATGTGAATACTTTACAATAACAAGATAATCCCAATTCCATCCTAATCTTAAAATCGATACTTTTATTTTCATATATATCAGCATAAATTACACACAAAATACTTATATAAGCACACATAGTCAAATGTGTAATTCTTCCTTTAATTTTATAAAATTATTATTGATATCAGTTTAGAATGAGAAATACAGTTTTATTTTACCATCAACTAATTCCTTTTCTAATGCTATTCTTCTCTTTATTTAGATATGAATTTCTGATCTGTATCATTTTTCTTTTCTCTGAAGAACTTCTTTTGAGATTTTCTGCAATGCCAGTCAATTAGAAACAAATGCCCTCAATGTTTGTTTTTCTAAGAAAAATTTGTTTTACTTCTCTTTTACTTGTGAGGATTAACATTTCTAGGTTGATGACTTTTTTCTTCTTCAACATTTTAAACATTTTACTTTACTATATTCTTGCTTGAGTGTTTCTGAAAAGAAGTCATATAAATTTGTTTTGTTTGACATTGAACTCAGGGCCTCATGCATGTCAGGCATACCTTCTTCCATTGAATCACTGTCATTTTCTAAAATAACTTTTCATATTTTACTTATTTTTAATTTGCTTAGCCTAAATGTTTAACCTTTTGGTACTGAAGATGATGCCCAGAGCATTTTGCATGCCGAGCCTGTGCTCTTCCACAGAGCCACACCCCAGCATATCATGTGCAATGTTTATTTTAGCTCTTTTATAATATGGGGCTTTTCTCCTTTGAATTTTTTCAGGATTTTTCTTTCTCTTTGATTTTCTGAACTTTGAGTATGATACACCTATATCCTCCAAGTTTCCTGAATCTGTGGTTTGCTGTAAATATTAACTCGGGGAAATTTCTGTCACTATCATTTAAAACATTGCTTCTGTTCCTTTTTCCCTTCCTGACATTTACATTACATATGTTATACTTGTGAAATTGTCCCAGGGTTCTTGGATATTCTATGCCATTTCATTAATTTTTCTTCTTCCCCGAGGGTGGAACAAGGTGATGATGGATGACTAAGATCCTCCAGCAAGCTCTACACACAGAAGAGATGAATAGCTCACCTCCTTCCCAACTCCAAGCAGCCCAATGTGGAAAGAGACATCTTCTGCCTGGGGGATGCACAGAGCCTTAAATCCACGCCCCAGACTTGAAATCTGGGTGAAACCTGGCACAGGGACACCTATTGTTGGCCCATACTAATGGACTTGCCAATACCTGCAGAGATTTTCAGGTATTCAGCAGGGAAAACTGCACCAGGCCAGGTGCTTGAATGCACCCATCTGCTCTTGGACAGCAGAGCTGGAGTGAGACTCCACCTGCTCCACAGCAGGGCACAGAAGTTGCTCAGGACTTTGTCTTAGGGCCCAGTGCTAGGCCAATTGTGGTGAGACCTAATGTCCAGTAGTAACTGGCCTCCTGGCTAAGGACAGAACTCATAGGCAAAGCCTCTTGGTCTTCTGAGGACACCAGCCAGAGAACTCAAGCAGGGTAGACTTGAATTTTGGCTCACGTCATTTCTAGCATTCAAGTGGACCCAAGGTACCCACCCTCCATCAGAGGCTGTCCAGGCCTCCGTGGCTGTGCCTCTGAGATTGTCCATATTCTTGAGGCTTTGACACTCAGATGCAACTCAGCTTGCACTCGACTAGGAGGCCCAGGGTTTGTTTTTACCAACAGTATACCAATCTTGGGTAGCACAGAGTGGTGCAAGACCCCATTCGCCTGGCTTAGCACCACAAGAATTTGCTCCGGACCTTAGAGTTGGGGTGGTGAAGCTTAAAATATCGGGTAGTTCTGTGCAGTCTTCATCCCCAGCCCTGCCTGTGGACAGAACCTCTGCAACAGCTCCAGTGTCGGGAAGACAAGCAGCTCCAGGCTGTCAGACTTCTAGTCTGCATCACCTGTGGCTGGCTGCAGTAACCATGAGCCATGAGTCCGCCTCAGAAATAGGTATGCCAATTGGGTAGCGCTTGAGTAAACAGACCAAAGGTGGTGTGACAGCACAATATATGGGGAGGAGAAAGATTATACGATTCTGTGATTACTTCTCAGTTTTTGGTGAGCATGTGCCTCTAATCTGTAGACCTCACCAGAGCTTCTCAGCTTTATCCCCTGCTTCCATGAGACAGGCTGGCTAGAAGGGCCTGGCGTTGGATTATTTCCTTTTACTCATACAGAAGACTAGAGCTAATTAAAATTGGATCTTTTCTTTCCTCTGGGTAAGCTAGATGTTGTGAAAACCATGTTAGGCTCTGCTAGAATAGTTTTTTCCTGAGGACAGATATCGTTCAGAAAAATAAAGGGTTCTGATGTATTTCAGTGTAGTAACTTTTCTCCTACCCTCTAGAAGCATGGAGTATTTTCCTCTAATATTTACCACGCAAACCTATAGCATGACTAAAGGTAAAACTCACAGAAAGGAGGAGCTGCTCTTGTGACTTGTCCTTCCAGAGTTTTAAACTTATCCTGGTTTACTCTGAGCCCTCAGCAATTCACCAGTGACAGCCCAGAGCTTTCCATCCTGGTATCAGTTCTCATGGGGGCTTTCTCTGGGATTAGTGCTCGATACATTATCATTCCCTGTATTTCCTTGTCTTTCTTTCCAATTTAGGGCGCAGTAGTTTGCCCTTGGATCTCTTTTCTCTGATGGATCTAAGAAGAGTGGCTAATTTTTCAGTTTGTTTACTTCTTACCTGTTGTTGGGTGGAGTGGTGACTGCTAAGCTCTGTGCCAGTATTCTTTCCATTATTGCTTCAGCTCTGGGTGTGGCTGCTGTGTGCCATGAATTCATCTCAGCAATAGGTGGTCTTCTTGGGTTAAGTGAGTGAACAGAACTTTGCAATATACAAGGTAGGGAGGGGGCTTCAACTCTACTTATTTTATGTATGTGTGCGTTCAAACAGGAAAACTTGGTCATCTTTGAAACCAAAGTTTTCTTTAAAAAATCACTCTTATGAACACATTGCCAAATATAATGCAATATTTAAGTATTAACCAGAGATAACTAGTTTTGGCCAATTTTTACATTGTTATTTTTATGCTGTTTAAAATATCATTTTATGCTACTTTAAGTTATTCTTTCAGTCTTAGAAATAAGTAATGTATTTGGAAACCATCCAATATCGCACGAAGAATTAAAGTCTTTCACTCTATAATCATGTTATTTAATCAAAAATTAATTTCCTGCCAGAGTGACTTGTTAAGGGGTTGCTAATTCTAACTTTCTTCTCTGAAATTTAATTGAACTCAGCGGTCAATCGCTCCTCTCCCCAGGTCTCAGATAACAAAATACATTTTGGGTTTTTTCTGTTTTCTTTTTCCCCAGATTTATCATTTCACAAGCCTCTAAGTTTTTCCTTTAAATAATGCTTTCTTTTTTTTTAATAATGATTAAAGCAATTGAAAAGGATAAACAACTCACCATTAAGTGATTAGTCTTGAGACTTTGCTATTTTAAATTGACTTGGGATGATTTTCAACCACTTCCATTATGATTTGCATTATCCACTTAATGTAGAACTTCTCAGCACAGTGCCATCTTCCTGGAACTCAGGAGGGGCTTGGTTCATTGCTACCTCTGTGGCCAGCTATGGTCCTTGCACAACACCTTCCTTGGTGATATAGGTCGCCTCATGATGATCCAGCAATGTAGTGAAAATCTTTTATGGAGTTTTGAAAGCTTAAAAATGTAGGGTTCAAGTTATAGATTTAAACTTTTATCTGAATGAGGTTTGGAGATGTTACACACACCTCAGCAAAAGAGTTTCTGGGTCAGGACTGATGGGGCACTGATAAATAACTCTAAAGTGGGGTGATGATTACAGGTAGCTTTATTTGTCTAGCCTTTCTATAGTTTTAGATGATTGAAACTTTCTGAACCTAAAAATTTTAAAGGTGTGAAATAATAACTTCAAGCATTGTACAGCAAAGTGCATAGTGCATATAAAAAGATTTTAATGGTGTAAGTGAAGAACAAGTATATCTCTATGATCATTGATTATGTGTATTTAAACCATGAGTAGGAGAAAATGTTTTTCACAAAGAAGTTGATCTGTTAAAGAAGGTGTGTGTTGTTTTCTTTGGCCTTGTCTTTATTTTATACAATTGCTTACATGATAAATATATATTTTAAATGTACTTAAAATGTTTTACATACACCTTTTTAATAAAGTTCACTTAAAATTAAATTGAAGAAATGAATTCTAGTACTCATTCTTACTGTCAAGCAATAACTAGTAATGAATGTCACTTTTTTGGGGGGGCACTAGAAATTAAACTCAGGCCTTCACACCAAGGTATATCCCCAGCACTTTTTATTTTTTGACACAGAGTCTTGCTAAGTTGCCCAGACTAGACTTGAACTTGCTTTCTGCCTTAGCCTCTAAAGTAGCTGGAATTACAGGCATGTCCCATGACACCCTGTGAAAGTCATATTTTTGCATTTAAAAATTAATTAAGTAGGGCAAATGAAAGCAAACATTCCCAAATCTGCACGTACGATGTTGTAATTCATAATGAAGAAGTAGCTTTACACTTTTTTTGTTAATACCATAAATCAATACCCCAGAAAAATCAGTACGGATGTAAATCAACATGATAACATTAGGGTATTTGTAGAACATGACTGGGAGAACCAAGGTTAAGACCATTTTTGAAAGCCATTTCCATTCTGGTCCCTTAACAGTTACAGAAGTATGAATATTAGAAAAACATGGTATAAAATGAAGTATATGATTGACAATTATAAAAAAATAGGATTAATATATTTAACATTTAAAAACAATTTAACACAATTATAAGGCAAAGACTTCAATAGATAATGAGTGATTTTGTAATAAACAACACAAGACATAGCAAAGTCAAACATGGGAAAATATTTACCTTTTTAACCAGGGCTGAGACCAGAAAAAAGCAAGCATGAGTCCTCAGACATAAGATATAAGCTAAGCAAAACACACAGGACACAAAATACAAGCAGGCACCCTCAGAGCCAGTCAGGTTCAGAAGCGCCTCCTGCGATGGTGCCGTCCTACATTCTGCCCCTGGCTGCCTCACTTGCCCTCAGCCCAGTCCCGCTTTGCCCTAATCACAGAAATTCGAATCACACTTGTGATGGTTGGTATACCAGATGGTTCCCTATGATCCTTTCCTTCTGACAGTCATGAGTTTGAATATGATATTTGTAAATACTGTACACAGCATTCTGTGCAACCAGCAGAATATGTTCAAAGGGAGAGTATGTGACATTTTCACTGCTGCCTTTCTTTTGTTTCTGGGAGAAGCTCTCACTGCTGAAGTGAGCTGCCCTTTCACTAGGAGAGTACATGCAGAGGTGCAGGTAATGAGGACCTGAGGCCTCCTGCCAACCGCCACAAGGGGAAGCAGGTATTTCAGCCTTGGTCAGGCCTTCAGATAACTGTAGCTTCAGCTAGCGTCTCAGTGACGACCTCCTAGGAAACTCTGAGTCAGAATCACACTACCTTTGACTTCCTGGCTTGAAGAAACTTTGATATAGTAAATACTTACCAATTTTAAGCTAATTCTTATGCAACAACAGCAGACTGGAGGCATATGTGTGTAAATGGAAAGGAATTCTGTGTTGCTTTAGCATGGTGGATAAGAACACAGACTTGGGAACAAAATTATTCAGTTTGAATTCTAGATCATTGTGCATTATATCTGTCCTTAGGAAAACTTCTGAACCTACTTGTGTTTTAGTTTCTTTGTCTACAAAATAGAAAAATAATGGTATCTATACAACAAGGTTGAGGGAGGACCAAGAAAGCAAATAGGTATAAACTGGCTATAAAATAATAAGCATGATAGGAGTGTTTTATAGTTATTTTAGTTAATTTTTACATGTTTTTTTCTCACAGTTACATGTATTATTAACAACGAGTGATACACATCTTTCCTTATGTACACACACACTTCACTAATATTTCACTGCTATAGGGGAATAGATGTGCAGGGTTTCTGTAAAAATATTTTATACCTTCAGAGGAAGACAAAAGAGTTTCTCCCACTCTGATGATAAGTGGGAAAAATAATTTTTCTGGATTCTTTAGGCAAGAAAACTAACCCATGACTCAATGTTTGTTTTATGGTTTTTCTTTCTTGTCATATTAGAAATACTCCCATCTTCAGGAGACAGGACTAAAACTTTGCATCTTTTCTCTTAATAAAGGACTCAAACAGGTTTTATTGTCCAAACAGTTCATGCCTGCAATAGTCAGCTTGTCCACCCCTGTAGATGAGTTTTTTCTTCTCTTGCATTATATATATATATATATATATATATATATATTTGCAGTGTATGACCTACATGGATTCTTTTCTCTTCAAGGAAATGTTCTTACTGCTCTGAAGATATAATATAGCCCGAGCTGGAGGTTACCATGGTGATATGGCCATACAGGATGACTTCAAGACTACATCTCCCTGAGTTTTTTTTTTTTCAGGGAGAATTGAGGATTGTTGTCTTTTGTTGATAGACTGTATTTAAACTTAATCCTCTCTGCAATACATTTTAAGAATAATTAAAGAATTTTGCTACTGATGGGTGTTCAGACTGGTTATTTTCAAAAGTAGGTAACGTTTATTTTCTTTACACTTCCCTTTACTGTTACCTTTTCCTCAGTACAGCCTCTTTCAATTTCTCTAGACATTCGATAACCTCATATTACCTCAGACCTTTCTACCAGGAATAAATGACTTTGTTAATCCCAGTTACACGATGTTTTCTCTCTCTCTCTTGATTTTTTTGAAAATCATGTCCCTGTGTTTGCGTTTCATTACATGGACTCAACTCAGCAGTCATGACTGCAAAGAGTTAAACTAGAAAAAAATTTACTTTTTTTTTAAAAAAATGACATCAGTGATGGAAATCTCTGCAATTAGTAATAGGCAACAAACTCATTATTTTAAAATTACAACTGTAAAAATATAACTAGCTTTCAAATAATTCCCAAATGTGTATGTTAAGACAACCAAATATGTCCATTTCTGCTCAAAATACCCATTTTTCCCTTCACCAAAACACTTTCTCCTAGAGAACTGTCTCACTTTTGTTTTATTTTTATTAACTTCCTCGCAGAGTTTTTAGAGGTTCTCAAAATTTTGTCATCAGATTCAGTTAGGCAGCAATATCTTTTAAAAATGCTAATGCATTTCAATAATAAAACAAGAATTGTCAATATTTGCCCTGTGAAATAATTACACTTGAACTGTAGGATAGTTCTGCTTCGTTTTATTTATATTGTTCTTTTAGAATCTACCATTCGCTGCCTGGTATCTATTGAGATTTCCTTGTTTACAGTTGTCTTCTCTTCTAAATGAAAAGCTTCTTGATGTACAGGATCATCACTAATGTTTTGTTATTTATGGAGCATGCTTAGTTAGCGATTTCATAAATATTGAGTAGTGAAAAATTTATTTGGAAGCAATTAAATAATGTAGGCAGAGTTTAAGGGCACGTAGATTATCATCTTTTAAACTAGCCTCCCAGAAATATTTTGCACTGGCTCTTTTTCAAGTTTTAGTTTTTTTGGTAATAAAGGATAATAGATTTGTTTATGGCTTTAACGATTCTTACTGAGTAAAACTCTTCTTTAAGATGTAAGCCTAGATTAATAGATCCATACTTTTATGAAGTTCACAGTAGTAGAGGAAAATACACAAACAAGCAATTAAACAAACAATGTCAACCTCCAATGAATATAAAGTGATTTAAAATGCAAAGATTGTGTGGCTATTTTATAACCAGCCTCTCTGAGGAGATGTCAAACAACCCTAGAAAAGAACCAGGAAAATCTAGGCATATGAAAACCAGAAGCAAGATCAGCAAGACAAAGTATGAGTATATTTGTCCTGAAGATATAAAGAAGGCCAGTGTTGGTGAGTGTAGCCCTATTAGATAACATGAAAGAGGGAGAGAAAGGCCCTGCCATGGGCCATGGAGTATTCTGTGTAAACTGGAGAAAAGGATTTGGATTTCTTTCTAAATGTAAAAGAAATACAAAGCAAAATGAAACCAGATCTGGTTTATGTTTTAGAAAGTTGTATTTGATTATAAGGTGAGGAGGAGTTGGATAATAGTTGGGGTGAGACTAAGAAGCTGGAGGAAGAGTTCTGATTTTCCATTTTTAAGTCTGAAACATTTGCTCAATATCCATGTGGAAATAAGAGGTGAAAAGTTGATGCCTGGGACCTGTTAAATATTTTAAATTAAAAAATGAGGAAAATGTACATGCATATATAGACTTTGAAAAGTTTCCAAATTACATCGAACTATAAGCAGAGTAAGTATATTACTGTGATTTCTGAGGTTTCAGTGCAAGTTCTCCCAATCTTTTTCATGTATGGTTTTCGATTACAGTTGGCCAGAAAAAGATTTTATTTGAGTTTTGGAAGGTAGAATCAAAGCAGTAGCTCACTTTCTCAAGGTTGTCGCGGTGCTCTGTGTGCTATAGAGGCCCATACTGGGCTCTCGCTTTTCCTCCCGCTCCTCCATTCCATGTACAAGTCCTCTTTCAGTCTACCAGCCTCGCCGGCCAATGGCAGCTTTAACCCTAAACAAAAAGTGTGTAAGCTTTGACATGTAAGTGGGTTCCAGCTTGGCTTTGCTCTAGTTTCTGTCTAACCCTTCTAGACTGCTGGCCTGGGCCCAGGGTCAGCTGGGGTTATTTGCCTGTGAATCCTCAAAGGCAACAGCTCCCCATGGGTTTCCCTCTACTTCCATTCCATGGCTCTGCTCTGGGAGCTGGATTTAACTTGCTTCCTACACTAACTGCTGATGCCTTTTCTGACCTTCCAACTTCTCTTTCAGGCTCTCTTTTTAAACCTAATTGCTGTAAGACAGTACCTTATTTCCTAAGTATTCTATAGCTTATACTACAATTCTTACATTAATTGTTAGTGATGCATTGATTGAATCCAAAATTATATAATTACTAGGACAGAGTATATGATGGCAGAATTACTGCGTCACCAGGTATGGTGGCCCATAATTCCACATTCCCTTTATTTTGGCTTCATAGGCTCCAAGAAGAATACTCCATTTTCTCTCTTTGAATCTGAGTTGGACTCTAACTTGCTTAGACCCAAAGAATGCAGTGAAAATGCCACCCTGGAGTATCCATACCAAAACTTAAGAAATACTTTAGCTTTTGTTCCTCCATCTTGGATCTTAACAGCTACACTATAAAGAAATCCAGGCAGACTGCTGCATGACTAGAGGCCACTTGAAGGAAGACGAACCATTTTAGAAGAACTCTCAGGTGACTGAAGTTGCATGAGTGGATCCAGTCAATACCATGGAGAGCAGAAGAATACCTGGCCTGAGTACTGCCTGAACTCCTAATCCAGAGCTAAGAAAGGACAAATAATACTGTTTTAAATGACTAAATTCTTGGTTAGTTTGTTACACAGAAACAATTATTGAAACAATTATTGATTTAGCATTTTACCAGGCAGCATTCTATATAATGGACAAACAGTACTGAACAAGATAAATAAAATCATTTTCCCAATTTGGATTTTACATTCATACAGATAAATGATGAAAATAACTTCTGACAGTCATAAGTGCTACAAAGAGTTAAACATGTCCATAAGATAGAATCTTTGGGTGGAAGATACTATCCTAAATCAGTGCCACTGGAGGGCATTTCTAAGATGACTTCTGAGATGAGACATGAAGGGTGAGAAGGCTGTAGGCCTGCAACAGATTGGAGGATTTCGGGCAAAGAAAACTGAAAAGCAAATCAGAATGTTCTAAGAACCATAGGAAAGATATTGTGGCTGGTGTTTACAAAGCAAGCGGGGAATGAAGTCCATTAGCAGTCTTTTTAACATCTTTCCAGAGAGTTTTAAATTTTATTCTATAGTTGAACAGTGTGAGGTACATCATTTAGCATATACTTAAGCATGTGACCATAATGTAACCAAATCTTTACAGTAACTACCTTTGGGAAGAATCTTAAGGAGTGGTTTATTTTTAAAAGCATTTTCTTATGGTGTTTTAATTCTGTAGGAGTGAAAAACAAAGTGTAATTTCCCTCAAAAATCCACACATTTCTTTTATATATATCTATAGAATTTTCATCATGAATTTAGTTAGACTATATATTCTTATGCTCACTTGTAGGAAACCTCATTGGTCTCTTGTTGTTCATCGGAGAGAAATGGTGGTGGGTAGGAGGAAGATAAGAGACAACAGCTGGGTCAGGGGGAGTTACCTCTCACCTGCTGGGCAAGAGGACTGACTTCAACAACAGGAGGGGTGTTTATTTTATACTTTTGCAAAGTTAGTATCATGAGAGGTAATGTTGCCTAGCAACTAAGGACTCTAATTGTCCAGGCAGGATGTTTTTTTCAATACCCAGGTAGCTTGACTGCCTTAGGCACTCTGGCGCTGTCCTGCTCTCACACATATGGCCAATAGCCAGCTCCAGCGGCTCCCAACACTCACTGTAGTTAAAATACTATTTGGATAAATATATGAATGAAAATGAAATGTTTTATTCTCATTTGCAGCTTTTATAAGGGTGGATATGCTTCTTCCATGACTTCTTCCCTGTAGTTCTGGCTTCTGGCAGAGACTGATGAGAATTATAATGTTATTGGATGGAGCCAAACTCAACCTTGTGTATTTCATGAAGGCGAAGCTCACTAATGTGTCAGCAAGAAATCAATTCTGATGAATTAAATCCATAAAATTTAGGAATGTGCAGTCTGAACTAATACAATAAGTACATACATTATTTTGTAATCTGAAGAAAGAAAAGGACTAACCACCCGTGGCGGATTGATACGTTTGGGGCAACTTGCAACCCGCAGCTGAACTAAATCAGCGTGGTGCTGGGAGTGGGAGGCCCACCGGAGGATGGTTACCAACAACATAAAAGCAGAGCTGGAGAGGAAGAGGGCGTGCTGTTGATCCTTTTGGGGAAGCCCGCTGCACTAGGTTTCCTAATATGAACTTGGTTGTTCTCATTGGAAGATCTTGGGACCTTGCTGTTGCTGAGGATGGCTGTGGTTCTTTTCTGGGGAGCTCTGGTCCTTACTTTAGCATTGCTTCCTGGCTTCAGGTCAGATCCCTCGGCTTGCTGGCACAGATACTTTGTCCCACTGGTGCAGACTTTCTAGTTTCCACCAAAGGCCCCATGACCCTTGGGCTTTCCCAGTGCAGATCTGTGAAACAGATTTGCATTGTAGTTGGCTCTAGGTCTCCAGCTGGACCCATGGAGGACTCATGGAGGACAGCGCCATGAGTTCTAGGTCTTCAGCTGGACTTGTGTAGAACCTTGCCATGGGATCCAGGCCCTCAGCTGGATTCTTTAGGTCTCTAATGTGTGGACAGATTTCCTGTACTTTTTTGCATTTGACTCTTTGGGTGAATATTATAAAATAATCCCATAAATTATGTGTGCTCTATTGTAGTTTCCCTTGTGAACCCCGACTATAGAAATGCCTTACATTTAATCTAGCACTATCAATTGTACTTCAAGTTAAGCCTAAAATCTTTAGAAAGTTTGTTGCAAATAGGTCAAGAAATTAATTGGAGTTCTGGAGCAAGTGGGTATTCAATGGGATTCATGAAACAATATTTTAACAATGTTGGTGACATTGATTTTAGAGTCTATGGTACTCACGGATTCTCAACAGTCACACTTTATTATGTTATGTGTCAGGAACTACCTGCTTGAATGTGTCAAGGACTAGGAAGTACTGTTAGATTATACCTTTTCAAATCAATTTTTTCCCATTGTGTTAAGAAGGTCTAATGATGTATTCTTGTGTTAAACTGTCACCTTTTTGAGCCCTGTATTAGAGTCTTAAAGAGAGAGAAATGCTGTTGATATTAAAATTAAGTAGCAAAATGTAATGCTCAGACATTTCAAATTACATTGGCATGAACCAGGTACCATCTATTTACAATCTCATCTTAGCATCTGTAACTTCTAAGTACACAGCTCGGGGACATGAGTCAGCCTGCCCATTTAAAAACAATTCTAGGGATCACTAAAGTTAACTCAATGACATTTCTAGAGATCACACAAAGCTCTTACTTTATTTTTACTTCAATTTATGCTCTGTCTGTCAGACTCAACCAGTATGAGAGAGCCTTTTTTAACATCTACTTTATTGCCTTTGGCAAAGTGCAAAAAATGGGTTTAGAGAACAGAAAACATTATTACCTATTTCTAACTTAATATTCCAGAAAGATACCTAACTTAGTTCTGTTATTACTAAAATAATTTAGTATTTACAGGAAATTTGCTGGATTACTTCCTTTATTTAATAAAATTTCATTTTGAAAAAAACCCACAATGGTTATATGCCTAGCTAATGAAACATAAACACCATAAGAAATGTGTAATCTGAACACTCTGTCAACCTTGAAAATTGTGTCCTGCTAAAATTAACCAATAACTAAAAATTATCCTTGTGATACTATGGATAAAGTAGGTATAATTTTATAAGCATGTGGCTAAAGAAAAAGGAATATAATTTAAAATCTTGAGACACTGGGACAAAAATGGTAGATTGCTGTTTCCCTTTCTCATGCTTTATTATGTTGCTACAATTCTGTTTATACATTAGGTAAGTCACTTATTCAAATCACTTTACAGTTAGTTACAAACAATTATTGATCCTCTACTGTTTTGGTTACTTTTTTCTCATTGCTGAGACAAAACACCCAACACCCGAATTGAAGGAAGGAAAGGTTTATTTAGCTTACAGTTTCTGGAGGTTTCAGTCCATACTTGGCTGGTTCTGAGGCAGAGTGGCACATGGAAGAGGGCAAACTGTTCAGGGCAGCAGAGCACAGCAAAAACAACCAGAGCAAAAGGGAAGAATGGCTACAAGCAGCCTCCTTTTCTCCCCTACATTGTAAACAGCCTACCTCCACCCAGGGGGTGTGTACCTCTCACATAACCTCCATGCCCTCCACTTCCACAGGCTCAGGATATATACAAAGTAAGCACCCTGGCTTCCTGCTGAATCACTCAGTTAAACCCCTAGACTCCCCAAGTTGACACAATGTATCAACCATAACAGCTACTATACCTCCTAAATGTCCATGTGTTAAAGACTTGGTTGACAGCCTGTGTTGCTACTGTGAAAGCTTTAAAAGTTAAAGCCTAAGTGATGTGTAGTGGTGCATGCCTGTAATCCCAGTGCTTTGGGAAGCTGAGATGAGAGGTCCGTTAAGTTCAAACCTAGATTGGGCAACTTTGTGCCTTAACAAGAAACTAGCCCAAAATACAAATAAAGACAGATTTGAGATGTACTTTGGTGTGAAGGTCCACAGCTAGACACAAAAATAAAAACAACCCTCCCAACCCCTCAAACAACAGTGAGACTGTTGAACACCCTTGCTTGGCACACTCATGAGGGGAATATTGGGGCCCTAGTACTTTCTTTTTTTCTTCTGCTTCCTGGCTGCCATGAGGTGAACGAACAAGTCCCCTCTGCAGTATATGCTTACCATGATGTACTATGCAACTATGCAGCCACAGGCCCAAAGCAAAAGTGCCAAATGAAGATGCACTGAAACTGTCAGCCAGAACAAATCTTTCCCTTATTAAGTTAATTACCTCAGATACTGTGTTTCAGTAATATAAAGCTGACTAATACAGACAGCATTGTTAGCACAATGATTAAAAACACAAAGTTATACCTTTCATAGAATTTGCTTTCTATTGAGCGGGATATACAATGCAAAAACATGTGATAAACTGGACATAGTAGTGTGTGCCTGCAACCCCAGCAGCTTTGAAAGCTGAAGTACAAGTATTATAAATTAGATTCCAGACTGGACAACTTAGTGATGTACAGAGACCTTGTCTCAAAAATAATAAATAAATACATTTTAAAAAAGAGCTCGAGATGTAGCTCAGTGCAAAGTCCCTCAGTTTAATCCCCAGTACCTGTGAAAATAAGGCAAAACAAAACCACCAAGAATCCAAACAAAAAACAACAAAAACTGGTATAATTGGCTATGTTACTTGGCTCTTCTAGAAAGTAGACATTAAAATGGAGGTAATAATGAAGAGATTTATTGAAAAGTAACCTTGTGAAAGAAAAGGAGAAGAATCGGAATTGGGCAGAGGTCAACCATGGTGCTGGATCTGACACTTTTTCTACAAGTTCACAAAAGAACTCCTGAGCAAAGAACATCCATTAGAAACGGTGAGTGCTCTGTATTCTCACATTGCTCAGCCATTGGCTGAAGTTGTCTAGATAAGAGCATCACCTGTACTCAAAAGCTGTGCAAGGTCTAAGCTGTGCAGTTCAAAAGCTGGGAGCTTTTGGCCTGCGGGGTGCCAGTCAATCCCATGTTACTTTCTGGACAGCAGCTCCTTTCCTAGAGGAAGATCTGAGAGCAGAATCTGTTTGTCCGCTGTAATGGCTAAGGATAAATAAGAGAAGTGATAATGATGTGGGAAGGTCACTTCAGGTAGGGTAGGAGGAAGGCCATTGAAAAATGCCATTTGAGCAGACACGTGGAAGATCGTTTCGGTCATCATGAGGACTGGGGGTAAGACATTCCAGAGGAGAGAGAAGATAATAGCAGGAAGTTTGTGGCATTAACAGCAAGCTAATGTGACTGAAGAAGAAAGAACGATCAAAAAGAAGTAAGAAATTACAGTGGGCAGATTAGCTAGTACAATAAGGGTTATGGTTAGCATATTTCCACAGTATCATGGACTGCCAATGGAAAATTTTGAACAGGAGGGTTCCGTGACCTGATTTAAATTTTTAACAAAATCAAATAGAGAATTGTGACTTGCAATAAGTATTAGGGATGGGGTGGTAAGAAGATGCAGAAATCAGAAATGTATGAAAATCATCGCCTATTTATGGGTTTAGAGTAGAGAATGAGGACAATAGAGATGTCAGTGAGAATTCCTGAGTTTGTAGCCTCACAAGAAGTGTGAGCAGAGGAACAATTCTGTGCTCCTCATTGGGAGATAAATTTTATTATGGGTGTCTTGAATTTAAGATGCTTAGTAGATCATTAGTTGACATGTAAACAGTTAGCTCCTAAAAGAAGAAAAATGGAGATTGAATTTGAGGATCATTAGCATAGAGACAAAATTTACAGCAATTGGCTAGGTCACCTACACAAGGGAAACACAGAAATGTATCTTTGATTAAACACCAGAGGCACTCCAAAATCTCAAAGTGAGGACTCAAAAAAGGAGCTAGCAAAGTATACAGACAATAGTTAGGTAGGAAGAACAGCAGTATATCCTGAAGAACAAAGCATTTTTTTAAGGGCAATAATGAACCATGTCAAATATCGCTTGGAAGGCATGTAAGATTAGGACTGGTTATTGACTTTTGAAAATGGTAAAATGAAAATCAACAGCAGCTTTGACAAGAGCAGTTTCACTGAAACAGCAAGGATGAAAGCTTTGCTAAAAGGCAAGCTTAAGAAAAAGGGAATTGGAGGCTGCTAAAAGAGAATCAGAGTGTGTGTGTGTGTGTGTGTGTGTCTGTGTGTGTCTGTCTGTATTTGCCCCTACAAGAGATTGCTTTTCAAACGTAACAATACATCATGGCTTTTGGACTACATTCTTATTTTTACAGATAAGCTGTCTGAGAAAACTGGTAAAGCCTGCCAAAACACACCATTCTGTAGTTTTAGAATACAGGTAGAAATAAACAGAATACATTTTTAAATTTTTTGATAAATAATTTTAGAATTTAGGTAGTACTAAACACTAGGGGAAAAAGTTGTAGAAATTTTCCTAATGTAGAAGTCATAACCTTGGATCCTGGATCAAAATTTATCAGTATCAATATAAATTACATAATAAAAATTATGTAGGTATTCAATTTAATTAATTTTTTTGTATCTACAGTTAAACCAGTAGAAGAAAGGTTAATTGATAGTTGGTTTCACAATTGCCTTGGACTCATATGATTGCCTTTAGATTATATCCGCATATATTATCTTCCTTTATATTGAAAATGAGCCTAAGAAATTTTCTTAGATATGACATAATTGAAGCGCCGAGCTTGAGGTATCTAGCTCAAACTCAGATACCTAGTTTCTGACACAGAATTTGCTTACAAGTCTGACATTAGGCTCTTGATTACTCTGGTATGCAATACTACTTCTTCATTTAAAATTACCAACAGCTTAAGAGAGGCAATCATTTATGCCCTGTGTGACACCAATCAAATTTCTGAGTACTTCAGAATGGATTTCAACCTGGTAATTAAAGACCTAGCAATTACAAATGTAAATTAAGGTCAAAGTTTTTGGTTTTCCTATTCAAAAGTGGTTGGTTAAATAATTATAACAACTGACCTAATTAGTAGAAATGAGTAACAGTAAAAATCTTTTTGTGGTGCTATATATATAGTCTATGCATATTCTTAGCATAAAAATCAACTTGACATTTCTTTTTATACAAATTCAATTATATGGCTGTTACCATGTGTAAGACCAAATATATATATACATATATATATATATATATGTGTGTGTGTGTGTGTGTGTGTGTGTGTGTGTGTATAATTATAGAATTTTATAAATTCTGGCCTTTGAAATAGACAGAGAAGAATAAATTTTAAATCGGCATCTGAAATACATCAACAGTGATATAAAATATGCATGTTTGACATTGGTACACAAGCAATGCAAAGATTAACACATTTAGTTATGACTATTTAAAATACTGAGCTGAATCTATAGTATAAAGCCAATTATGAATATAATGTTAAACTAATTTTGATTTCCAGAGTTATAGCCATGATTACTTAGGTAACTGCAAAAATATATAACTGAGCTGAATTTATTAAATGAAAAGTTTTCCTTTAGATCGCTGGTTTTTCCATGTGTAAAATGAGAATGAAATTTAAGGTAACTTAGAATTGTGTAAAATTAAAATTTTACATCAAAAGAAAAGGTAAGGTAATTATGATATTTTATTCACTAAATATCTTAAAAATGTGTGATGATGGTTTATATTTTATTGTACACTTTCCTGCATAAAACTGAATATGCTCTGTGTTCTTAGTAAATTCTGAGAATTTTTATGCGCATTAGATATTAGAAGACATTTTTATTATATTTGCTTCTATTTAGTGAGAAAATAAGCACTACTAGAATTTTTCTTAATTCCAAGATAAATAGAAATAAACCCTTGATTTCCTTGTGTCTTGCTTAGTTATTTTAACGTGGTGTGAGGCTGTGGTAGTGCGTTTGACTCCGTTCCCTTTGCTCCTACTCAGAGCGAATTCTGTTTCCTAATTGTTCAACTGAGATGAGATCATGTCACTAAATTTTCTTGGAAACTTTGTGAGTGGAAGTGAAGTAATAAGAGGTGCTACCTCTGGACCTAGCCCTGGATTTGTCCCACTACTCTCTTACGTGTTCATTGTGCAGAAGCAACCCCAATGTGGCAGCACCCAACTTTACTTCTGCAGAGGAGAACAAGGCACCCATGAACAGTGAGCGTGCCTGAAAGGGCCCGGGCTTCCGACTGGCTGTAGACAGCAGGAAAGACTATTAGCCAGCTGTTCCCTTCAAAAATCACTTGAGAGAGATCTGTCTTTTTAATGCCATTCAATTATCAATTATTGTAACCCTTTTTTATAGCAGCGTAGCCTAAGTAATGCACACTGAATTGACCAGATGCTGTGAGAGATGCAATAGGTCCAAGTGTTCGCTAAAGTTGGCAGATTCCAATGAATCCATCTATACATGAGTCATGTTCTCTGTAATGACAACAACCTCTGTAGCATCATTTTTCTTGCCCTCTTCCTTAGCTCTTTCACAATGCAAGTATATGTGGCTCAGCCTCTCATTGGTGCTTGGTCTGTTTACTTGCACTTTCCCTCCTGATAATGCTGCTTTCCTAAGTGCAGGAGGGGTTAGTTTCTATTGTCAGGACAGCCAGGAGAGAGAAGTATACACTGAATTTTTCCAAGACACTTTTAAGTAGAGTTGATTGATCTCTTTTTCTTATCTTTGCTGCTCTCACTTTTGTGATCAAATGAATCTAAAGTATTCCAGAATTTTTTCTCTTTACTTTTTCTATCTCCAGTAATTTACACCAATTCAGATTCAAATACAAACTTAGTGACGTAATATTTTTTTTCTGCCTAGTACATGTTCTGTGTTGTTCTGAGTAAATTCTGAGAAGTTTTGTATGATTATGTTTCTCTAATATACAGTTACATTATTATAGTGTTTGGTCTTTTGTACACAATGCTTCATAAAGTTTATGTTTTTATATTTTTCCATATAATATATGTCCCTTCCTAATCTAGTCTTCCTTATTTTATAGAGGAGTAAACTGAGATACAGAAGAAATAATTAGTTTAGTTGATTGAGCCAATTCTCTAACTCCAACTTTAGTTTTGGAATAAGGTAGCGGAACGTACACTGGAAATAGGGAGAGCTGCTTAAAGGGCTTGAGGGAAGAACAGCAAAGGAAAGGGATGACGCGTTGCCTGTGGGCACCTGGGGAAACTGGCCCTGTTCGAGGTGACCTAGGTTTGCAGGCTGACTGTCTCCTTGAAGATGACTGTTCTCAAACACCCTAACATGGATAGACAGTTGTATTGTAAAACTGGTTGAACAGTTGATGATCCATGTTCTTAACAGTACTACTATGGTGATATCTATAGTGTGTCTCACTAATTCTCAAAAGACAGCAAGGAATACTTTTTCTTAGGGCCAGCTCACGGCTTGGGTCTTGTTTCCATCACCGCTACAGATGTGGAACTCTATCATCTTCCTGTTCTCTTTAGCTGCTCTCCGGGGTCTCTGTGGGTTTTATCTCGTACTAATTAGAGTGTAGGAGGCAGTGAGTATGTGCTAATACAGTATCAGGATAGAGAGGAGACCTGTACAAGAAGCATGAAGAAAAAAATCCATTGTAAAGAATCTAAGAGATGTCAAGTTATTTCAAAAATGGAGCAAAGCATTTTCTGCTTTCTTTTCACAGCTTATCAATATCTTCATGTAATAATTGGTAACAAAAATTAGTTAGAATTGTGCTGTCATTAGTAGTTAACAAAAAGATAATTGTATTAGGTTTCTAAGGCTATTATACTAAAATATCAGATTGAGTAGCTTAAACAACAGAAAATTCAAAAAACCTATTATAAACAATGTTAATAAGAAAGAAAAATGAAAACTAAATGAATTCTATCGGTTTTGAAGCTATTAAAAACACAGTGAAGGAATTATTTCTTTCAATAATTATGAAAGCAAGAAAATCAGAAGAAGTTAATAGAAGAGATACAAATTTTAGGTAAATTAGCAGCAACTTCCCAAATAACAGAAATTTATTTTCTCATAATTCTAGTGGCTAAAGTCTGGAATCAAGTCTAGTGGTGTGGTCTTCTGTGACTTCTTTGGCCATGTCCTTGTATGCTTGTCCTGTTATGTTATTTCTGTCCTAATCTTATGTTTTTGATAAGGACACAGTCATATAAGAGTTTTTCCTAATGACCCAGTTTTACCTAATTTCTACTTTAAAGTCTCATCTCTGAGTAGAGTCACATTTTAAGGACCAGAATGTTATGACCTCACAGTAGCTAACAATAGATGCTAGCTATGAATCTGCACTGCTCTAGACCCCTTTTGTGAACTGACTTAGATCTGTGTGAAAGTGCCTGAGAACTAAATACTATTATAAATTCCATTTCATGGTGGTGAAAACTGGGGCACAGAGAGGTGAACTGACTTAAAAAGTCACCATGGTGCTGTGTGGCAGTGTAAAGAACGAACAGAAGTAGCCCAGGTTTTTTTGCAACCACGGGGCTGTTCTGTGCTCATTGAGCACATTAAAGGATGAACACATTAAGACAGGACCCTCAGTTCAGGGGATGACTTCATGTTTCGGCTTCCTTCCTTTCAGAATGCCATCTGATCTCTTTGCGTCACCTGAGCTGCCGCCTTGTGAGGAACAAGTGACAAGATTACAAAGAGCTCTTTTGCCAATAAGAAGGACTAAATAAGTGTCCACTGTGAAGGTAATTTAATCAGTAGAAGAATGTTTTCCACTTAAATTTGTGGGCAGCTTGGCTACTCAGCTGAGACTTCAACATGTGAAGTAAAGAAGCGCACACAGTGTGGGCAAAAGTCCTACTATGTGTTGCAGCAAACCTTTCTGGCTCCTCTAGGAAACTCAGCATGGTACCAAGTGCTCCCCAGCTTTGTGTTTCTGGTATAATCTCACACTATATGAAAGATTAATTATTTTCAAATCATTCGAAGTCAAGAAAGAGAAACGTAGTGCTTGACATCTGGGGATGGTGTGACAGAGCTCTAGGCTTCAGCATTATTTGAAGCTGGTTTGGAATTTACAGCTAGTTGTTTTCTTGTGGAATATAAATAATCTCATCAAACATCAGTGTCAGAGAAGGCCGTTCTGAGACCGACAGAGTGAGACAAAACAAGGCCACTTCCTCGCATTCCTAAACATGAGAAACAAGGTGACTATACTATCCACAAACAAGATGTCACATCTTCCTGGCTAGCAGTTACTTTCCCAGCTACAGTGTTGGTCTCATTCTAATCTGCCTTCAGTGTAGATGAAATTTACAGAGATACCCACATACAGAACATTCCTGCTTCCTTACACTCCTCAAAAGCACCCAACCAAAGCTCAAGACCTATGATATATTGTTCATAACATCCTCTGTATTTGTTTTTTAGCATTGACATAACAAAATATCAGACTCAGGGACTTCAACAGCAGAAATATATTTTCTTACAGTTCTGCAATATGGAAGCCCAGGATCACTGTTTCTTGAGAAGCCTTGCTGTTTAGCTTGCAGATAGCTACCCTCTTGCTGTGGCAGTATAGGGTCTTCTCTCTGTGCTCACATAGATCTGATGTTTTTGTGCTCAAGTTTCCTCCTTTTACAACAAAAGCAGTCAAATAAGGCCCCTTCAAAGACTCATTTTAACTTAATTATCTCATTAAAGGGTTTAATCTCCAAATACAAGGATGTTCTGAGGTACTGTTGGTTAGAGTTTCAACATAGGAATGTGGCAGTGGGTTCAGTTCAGCCAGTAAGACCTTTCTGCTGAGATGCCCTGCATTTCTACAGGTATTCCCCATCACTGCAGTGTATAATAAACCTGACCTGTTGAACTACGGGGAGATTCTGGTGGTGGTTAGTGGAAGGGCATTGACAAAGGCGACACAAATACCCCACCAAACTGTGGGGAATTATGCTACTATTTACCCTAGTGATGAGGATTTAAAAACGTATTTTTGGTTAAGAATGTTCTGAGGTTTTATTTTTCCTTTCAGAAGAGAGGCCATCCAAATAGAAACCATCATCACTAGAAGAAGAGGAAATCCTTTTTTGTGTAAGCATAATCCATTTTACTTTTAGCTTTACAGATCATATAGGCTGCAGGAATGTTCCATTTACATGTATTTTTAGTGTATCACTTACTTTTGCTTATGGAAGAGATGGGGCATCCCACACTGTAGTTTGGATTTGAAGCATCCTCTACAGGACAAGGTGTTAGTAGCTTGGTGCTATGAGGAGGGTGCAGAACCTTCAGGAGGTGGCACCTAGTGGGAAGTTTTCAGGTCTCCGAGAGGAAGGTACTTGAAGGGGTTAGCAGGAACCTTGCCACTTCCTGTTCCTCTCTTTTTTCCCAGCTATGGTGAGCAATTTGCTCTACCATGTTCTGCCACTATGGAATGCTATCCTCCCTCACTAGAGACCTAAAAGCAGTGAGTATTCATGATTGTGGACTGGGATTTCCAGAACTAAGAGCCAAAGAAGGCTTTCTCATTGTAAGTTGCTTATCTCAGGTATTGGTGACTAACTAAGCTGACTAACACATTCAGAATACCAGACATGCCACCTTGTTGCCAACAGTGTCACGCATGATTCAGTACAAAGCTCTAGTTCTTTATATTCCTACCTTCCTCCTGCCCACAACAGAAAGGTGAAAAACAGAGGTTTCTACCGGCATGAACCCCATGTAGTTGCCAACTGCCAACCCACTCTTCTCTGTGCCTTATGCCTGTGTGGCAGCTTGAATGATTGAATTAAATGATAGATCTAATTAACTCTCAGAACTTTGCAAGCTTCTAACGGGAAAATCTGCTGCTTTTGGCTCATTTTTTTTCTCACAGAAAAGTACTTTATACTTATAGCTTATTACTGTCTGGTAATTTATACAGTAGTTGCCTACACACACATACACATTGAACTAATCTTATCCCAACACCTTAATTCATGTGCCCACAGTCTAGGGCTTGAAACTTCCTTTCTCTCAACATGGTTGCTTAGCAACCTCTGCACGGTGTGAACAACAAAATGACTTGTTATTGAGTGCTAGGAGAGATCTTTTCAAGGAACACTGAGCCAGGAGTTCCATATGTAAATGCTTTTCACTTATACTTTGATGGAAGTATAGTTAAAGTAGGAGAATTAGAATCTGATTGATCAGAGGAAAACAGAATTATTCCAGACCAAAAAGAAATGTTGAAATGTCAACTGTCATGACAGGTTCATTGACTTTTGTCCTTTGTTGAAGTGTGAGTTTCAGTATTTGAAATTTCAAATGGTGTGAGTATGGAGGTTTATTTTTAACACACACAAATTCCCTAACATATCAAAGCAACAGTCTTACTACAAATTTTGCAGGAACTGGGATAAAGATGTATCTGATATGAACACTATTGCAATGAAATTTCATAAAACGTGTAAGTTCTTTTTTCTCATGGCATTCAATAAACTACCGTGGTTTCTGGTTCAGGTATTTAACCTGCTTGAAGGTACAGTGGTCAAAAACCTCAATACCTTAGGACTGTACTTATCACAAGAACAATTTATAATCTAAGAATATAATTGCAGACAGGGAAGGAGCTCAGCCCAGGGAAGTGGCACCTGAGTGGCCCATCTCTGGACCTTTCCACTGGCAGGTGAGACTTCCTGTGTGGAAGCAGCCCCAGGCTTTGTAGTCTTCTAGGCTGGGAGGTGAGGCTTGCTTTCCCCCAACCAGCTACGTGAAGATCCCAGAGCAGTGGCCCATGTCTGGCCACCAACAGATCCATGGCTGAGGCCCACATGCTTTCAATCCACAGCCTGGAGATTCTGGTACCAAAGGCCAGCATTCCCCCAGCAGCACAATTATGGTCTGAGATGTGCACCCCAGCAATTACCTGGGGAACCTGGGCCCAGTGGTCCATGATCTGCTATCCCATCTTGGGATAAGTTTGTTATCCAGGTAAACTGGGGTCCCTAGAGTTCTTTGGTGAGCAGCCTGGGTAGCTTGTAGCTCTGCACTTTTCATCTGACATCCAAAATAACATGATGAGACTTCTGGTTAGATGGCGACCAGGTAAGCAGCAGAGAAAGATCCTCTTGGAGGATCGCCATCTAGCCACTGGAATATAGCAACATGAGAAAGACAAGAAGGAGAGAAGTGGGTCCTCTGGTCCCAGGAAGGATTTGAAATGAGAACTGAAGCCCTCAGGAAGAGCAAACAAGATCCCTCCCTGAGGAAAAGGTTGGGCAGCTGCCATGGTACAGTTAGAGGAAGAGGAGGAGGAGGAGAAAGAGGGAGTCACCACCCCATACACACCCTCGGCCCACTCCCTCATTCCTACACTCACAGCTTCAGCTTCAGAAGCCTGTGCTTGCAGGAGCCTCCCAACTTGGCCAGAGGAGGGTGGAATTACGAGAGCTGGGCCAAAACTGGAACAGAGAAAGTGCAGCCTGGAAAATAAGCAGCAGCAGTTGGGAGGTGTTGTCGAACCCAGCTTGATGATGAAGAGGTACAACAGCCACTAAAGCAGAATGCCCACTCTGCAGCAACCTGCTCTAATCAGTGCCCTGAGGCAAGCCAGAGACAAAGCAACCAGTAGACAGCCTGCCACACACAATTCTGCGCCTGCCCCAAGGCTGTGGCCTGCCACCTCTCTCTTACGAGAGCAACTACTAGCAGAGAGCATCAGAGAGCAGAGGCAGCGATCCTAGGGCCACAACAATTCCCGGGGATCCAGCCAGTGAACAAACAGGAACTGGAGCACAACAGTAGGAGTGAGGTACAGGTGGAGGTGGGCCAGATGCCGCACCCCCTTCTCACTCCAACACCAAGCAGGAAGCGCGATCTGAGGCACTGGGCTCCAGCTCCCACCCTGAACTCCCTCTGTGAGAACTCTGAGACTTGGTGCCCCTCCACCCAACATGTGTTCCTGAAAAGCAACCAGCTGAGTCCATGGGCTTCAGGACCCACTCTGAACTACTAATATGAGCACCAAGAGGGACTTCATACCACTTGCATATATGAACCTTGTATGAACCCATAGCAACAAATTATATGAAAAGCAGCAGTCCTGGAGACCATGAGATGACAATATACTCTACACAGAAGACCTGAGAAACTCCTCCAGTTGTCTCCTAGAGCTAATAACTAAACTCAGCACACACCCTGGACTACCTCAGTGAGCACAGGTGGGGGAGACCTCACGCCACTTGTGCCCAGCATTGTAAGTATGCCCGATGACCAGCTGTGTAAGAGACAGGGAGCAGGACCACTGGAGAATGAGAGAAAGTGGGAGGAGATGAAGACGTGGAAGTAGAGTGCAGACCTGGTCCTCTAGCTGGGCAGGGATAGCCTCTAAAGAGTCACAGGTGGGCTGCAGCAAGACACTGGTGGCCTATGAGGGGAGGCCAGGAGACATGACAGAAAGCTCAGCAGCCTGTGGGGGAAGGGGTTCCCTGAAGGCTATATGAAAATCCTGAGGGCCTGGACTGGGCCCTGGGGCACATGGCAATGGGATGGAGCCTGGTGGTCCTCAGGAGTGACCCTGTGCACTCAACCAGGCCCCCTGGCATGCTGCATTGGGACAGAGCATGTCAATACACAGGAGCAGCACTGGGGACCTGATCTGATACCTGAGGGTCTTGAGGGCTTGTCAGTGGGGTGCTGATTATAGTGTGCCTGGGTCCCTTTCTGTGTATCATCATTGAGGTTGGGTGCTTTTCCACCTACTGCCATAGTAATTTGTGTGCACCCATGTGTGTTGCAGCATAATTTGAAGCAGCCATGTGTCTTCCCAATGTGAGAGCCTGCGGGAATCAATAAAACCAAAACTTATAGTTATTATCATAGGGAAGATGAATGATTAGGTGGGAGAACAATAGAGATAAGGATGGAGAAAATTGTTTGATTAATCTTATGTGCCTTTATTTGTATAACTGAGTAACAAATGTGAAGATAACATTATGTAATACAGCGATCACTGTTAATTCCCTACTATCTTCCCTATAATTTTGCATTTCCTTTATTGTTTTTGTGTTATTCTAGTTTATGTCTGTTTGGTTGCTGATATGTTTCCATTATTTTGCCTTTACTATTTTAAAAATAATGACAAGACATGGGAGCAAAATGCAGTCTCAGAACTCAACTCCGCCCAGAACAAGTCCAGGATACACTGACATAGGATAACTTCAAAGCCACATACCTGAAATCTCTAAAATGATCGCATCTGTAGTAAAGAACAACTCCATAAGGCCATGGAAGAGATCAGATCAGAAATAACCTCTCAGGCAAAAAATGAAATGTCAATAATAATGAAAGAAATGCTCCAAACATCTAGAGAAGAAACAGGTAAAAAAATAGATGAACATAGGCACTAGATGGAAATGTTACATGAGCAATTTAGGAATGAATTATAATGCATGAAACAGACTCAAAGAGATTTCCAGGAAATCAAATCTTCCGCTGAAAGTTTGCAGGACTGCTTGAATGAAGCTGAAGATAGAATTTCAGATCTTGAAGACAGCATAGCAGCTAGCAATCGTGAAAGGAAGGATCTCCTAAAATCAACAAGGATCCAGGAAAATGCAATCCAACAGCTGCAAGATGAGGCAAAGAGAGATAATATCCAAGTAGCAGGAGTCAATGAAACAGCAGGAGGCAAAACAAATGACATAAAAAGAATATTTGCAGAAATTTTTTGAAGCATGGAAAATGATTCTGATGTACAGGTAAATGAAGCATATAGAACCAAAGTAAAACCACACCCAGACATACAATAATCAAGATCTCAGATATCCAGCAAGAGAACAGAAAATTAAAAGCTGAGAGAGAAAAGAAACAGATCACCTATAAAGGAAAGCCCATCAGAATCACGACAGACTTCTCAACACAAACCATGCAATTGAGAAGAGCTTGGAGCAAAGTATTACAGGTTCTGAGACAAAACAACTTCCAACCCAGACTGATGTATCCTGCAAAACTATCCTTCACATTCAGTGGAGAAATAAAATGTTTCCATGACAAAGAACAACTGAAGAACTTCATGAGTGCCAAGCCAACTTTACCAAAAGTATTAAAAGATATTCTAGACAGAGAAAATAGAGACAACCATCTCAAGAATAACAATAGAAAGGAACTGTCAAACAGAGCAAGCAATTAAGCAGATGGCAAAAATAGGAAACCAACAGCAAGTAAATAACATGACAAAGATAAGCCAACATATAGCAGTTATAACCATTAATGTAAATGGCCTCAATTCACCAATCAAGAGAAATAGACTAGCGGAGTGGACTAAGAAACAAAATCCCACAATATGCTGTATACAAGAAACACACTTAAGTCAAAAAGAAATCCATAGACTGAAAGTCAAAGGATGGAAAACAATTCTCCATGCAACAGGTTCCCAGAAAAAAGCAGGGGTAGCTTTTATGTTTGAAGACAACATAAACTTCAAACCAAAAACAATCAAAAGAGATAGAGAAGGTCACTACATACTAGTTGGGGGAAAGCTGCAAGAGGAAGAGATAACCATCCTAAACATGTATGCACCAAATATTGGAGCACCAAGCTATATAAGTCAAATCTTAACAGACATGAAAAACCAAATAATCAATAACACTATTGTAATAGGGAACCTAAACACCCCTTTGATGCAAATAGACAGATCAACTAGACAAAAATCCAGCAAAGAAATAACAAACTTGAACCAAATCAGTGAACAAATGGTCTTAGTAGATACATACAGAGTGTTCCACCACACATCAGAATACACAGTTTTCTCAGCTGCACATGGGAGTTTCTCTAAAATAGACCACATTCTAGCCCATAGAGCATACCTACCTAAATGCAAAAGAATTGAAATTATCCCATGCATATTATCTGACCATAGTGCAATGAAATGGAACATTAATGACAAAAGGAACTCTAAAAATTCCATAAACAGTTGGAAATTAGACAACAACCACTGGTTCACAGAATTAAAAATTCCTATAAATGAACAAAAATGTAAATACAACCTACTGGAATCTGTAGGATGCCATGAAAGCAGTTCTCAGGGGGAAATTTATAGCAGTGAACTCACACAAAAGGAAAACAGAGAGAGAACAAATAAATAGCTTAATGCTGCACCTCAAACTTTAGAAAAAGAAGTACAAGTCAAGCCCAAAGCCCAAAGAAGGGAGGAGATTATAAAGATCAGGGCAGAAATTAATGCAATTGAGATGAAGAAAACACTACAAAAAATAAGTGAATCAAAGAGTTAGCTCTTTGAAAGAATAAATAAAATTGATAAATCCATAGCCAATCTTGTCAAAAAAATAAAAGAAGAAACTCAAATTCACATAATAAGGAAGGAAAAGGATGAAATCACTACAGATCCTACAGAAATTCAAAAGATCTTTAATACCTACTTTGAAATTATTTACTCCCATAATATAGAAAACTCAGAAGAAATGGACAGATTCTTAGATATGTACATTACCAAAGTTGAATCAAGATATAAAAATACTGAACAACCCAATATCAATTAATGAGACTGAAAATGTAACTAAAAAATTACTGACAAAGAAAAGCCAGGGCCCTGATGGATTCACAGCAAAATTCTCTAAAATATTCAGAGAACATTTAATGCCAACACTCCTCAAACTCTTCAGTGAAATTGAAAAGGAAGCAATTCTCCCTAACTCTTTTCTGGAGGCAAGTATTATGCTGATACCAAAACCTGAGAAAGACCCAGCCAAGAAAGAGAACTATAGACCAATCTCCCTAATGAACATAGATGCAAAGATACTCAATAAAATACTAACAAATAGAATGTAGCAAGTCATAAAGAAATTAATACATCATGACCATGTTGGATTCATTCCAGTAGTGCAGGGATGGTTCAATATTCACAAATCAATTAATGTAATATACCATATCAGTAGAGCCAAAGACAAAAACCACATGAGCATCTCAATAGATGAGGAAAAAGCTTTTGAAGAAGTTCAACGTGCATTCATGTTAAAAACCCCAGAGAAAATAGAAATAGATGGCCTTTACCTCAACCTGATGAAAGCCATCTATAACAAACCAACAGCCGACATCATACTAAATGAACAAAAACTGAAAGCTTTTACTTTAAAGTCAGGAACAAGGCAAGGATGTCCACTGTCACCACTTCTATTCAACATAGTTCTTGAAGCATTAGCCAGAGCAATTAGACAAGAGAGAGAAATAAAAGGAATAAGGATAGGAAAGGAAGAAGTAAAGTGATCGCAACCACTGTGGAAATCACTATTTGCAGATGACATGATACTTTACACGAAAGACTCCAAACACTCCACAAGAAGACTCCTTGAACTAATTGACAAATTCAGCAGAGTAGCTGGATACAAATTCAACACCCCCAAATCAATAGCATTCCTATACACAAACAACAAGCAGACTGAGAGAGAAATTAAAGAAACCATACCTTTCACAATAGCATCCAAGAAATTAAAATATTTAGGAATCAATCTAACAAAAGAAGTAAAAGATCTTTTCAATAAAAACTACAGCACTCTGAAAAAAGAGATTAAAGAGGATTTCAATAAATGGAAAAATATTCCTTGATCTTGGGTAGGAAGAAACAACATTGTGAAAATGGCCATACTACCAAAATTGTTGTACAGATTTAATGCAATTCCCATTAAACTGCCATTAGCATACTTCACAGATCTGGAGAAAACATTCCTTAAATTCATCTGGAACCAGAAGAAACCCAGAATAGCAAAAGCAATCCTGGGCAACAAGGACAAGTCAGGTGGAAGTACAATCCCTGATCTGAAAGCATACTACGAAGCTACTGTAATAAAATCTTCATTATACTGGTTAAAAAACAGACCAGAAGATGAATGGAACAGACTGGAAGACGCAGACAATCACAAACACGCTCAGCCACCTAATCTTTGACAAAGGGCCCAAACAAACTCACTGAAGGAACGATAGCCTCTTTAGTAAATGGTGCCAGAAAAACCGGTTTGCCACCTGCTAAAGACTGAAAATAGACCCAAGTCTATCACCATGCACCAAATTAAAGTCAAAATAGATCACAGATCTCAATGTTAAAACAGAAACACTAAATCTATTAGAAGAGAAATTAGGTAAAAATCTTGAAGACATAGGAGTAGGCAGAGAGTTCGTGAACAAGAACCAAACTGCATGTGAAATACTTCAAAGAATCAACAACTGCGATCTCATCCTCCTGAAAAGTTTCTGCACATGTAAAGAAATCACCAGCTAAGTAGAAAGAAAACCCACAAATTGCGAAAAAATCTTAGCTGACTATCCCTCAGAAAAGGTCTTTTATCTAGAACATACAAAGATTTAAAAAACATGAGCCCTCCTTCCAAATTCAAAGAACAAATCCAAAAATGGGCAGCTGAGATGAATACTCACTTCACAGATAAAGAAATACAAATGGCAAATAAATACATGAAAAAATGTTTAACATCATTAGCCATTCAAGAAATGCAAATTAAAACAACACTGAGATTTCACCTCACTCCAGTAAGAATGGCTATCATTAAGAAATCAAGCAAGAACAAATGCTGGCGAGGCTGTGGAGAAAAAGGAACTCTTCCGCACTGCTGGTGGGAATGCAGACTGGTAAAACCACTGTGGAAATCAGTTTGGAGATTCCTCAGCAAACTAGGTCTTGAGGTCCTATTCAACTCAGCCATTCCCATTCTGGGTATTTCCCAGAAGATTTGAAAACTTCATATCCCAGTGATGTATGTGCACCCATGTTTATAGCAGTGCAATTTGTAATAGATAAATTGTGGAAGCAACCCAAATGTCCATCCACTGAAGACTGGACAAAAGAATTGTGGTACTTTTATATAATGGAATATTAATCAGCTATAAAGAAAGATAAACTCAAGTCTTTTATAGGTAATTGGTCACAACTAGAGGCAAAATAAATAAGTGAAATAAATCAGACCTGCACATGTAAACAATGTATTGTCTCACTAGTGTGAAAACCTGAAAGAGTGAATAAAAACTAGGATGTATGGTAGACATTGTGAAATGAGAGGAAAATGCTCAAAAATAAAGCACAACTGGGATGTGGGAAAGGAGAAAGGAAAGAAGGGGAAATTAGGTATGTATGTATATACAGGATAGCAAACAGTGGTATTGCTGTTTTCTACAGCTTTACTGAAAGGAACAATTAATGATTACTTCTTTGATCAATATTGCATGTCTCTATTTGTTTTCCTGAGAAACAACTTTGAAGATATCAATATGCAATACAACAACCATTGTTAGTTTCCTACCACTTTGTCTGTAACTCCGTATTGTTTGTATTGTTCTTATGCTATTTTGTAAATTGATGTCTGTTAATATGTTTTCTTCTTTTATTTTTAAAATAAATTAATAAAATAAAATAAAAGTCTGATTTTGTGGCAACTCTAAGCTGGAGGAATCCAGGTTGAAAAAAGCATACTTTTTTTCCTCTTATTTAAGCAGGATGCTATTTGCAGGATTTGTAGTGCTGAAAACGCTAACTTTATATCCATTGTCTGCCTAATGCACCTAATTAAAATATATGCACGCAGAGAAAATTCCTTATTTCTTATGCAGCACGCTAGGGAGAGTTTTCTAGCACTGTACTTTTCATCTGATTGCATTATACCATGCTTTTTAAAAGCCATGCACTAACAGCCTACAATATTTTTAAAGCACTTTTTTCCATCTGAGCTGCTTATATTGTATCTTTTGTAGTTTCAGTTTGGCATAAAATACTGTCAACAATATTTTAGTCTATTCTGAATTTAGGTTCTGTCCATTAAAATTTTAATTCTGAAAACAATTTTATTGTTAATGGACTACTAATGATGTTTTGAGACTATAACATTGATAAGCTGAGAATCTTACATTTTTATAAGCAGAAGTCAAGAACAATATTTTGCTGATTCTGGATCTTATGTATGTAAAATCTGTAAAGTCAATGCCACGTGAAATCAATCACTTAGTGGGGGAAATCATAACTAATATTTCTTGAGCACATGCTGTGTGTCACTTATAAGGCTCAGATCAGGCCTCACTCTCCAAGCCCCTAGCCTGCTTACCAGAACATGCGCTACTCTCTGCAGGGAGCTTGGCTCAGCACTGAGGCTGTCATCTGCAGACACAAGAAAAGATAGGACAAGGAATCGCATAGGTCCCAGGACATCTGGGGATATTTGGAGCCTTCTGAAAATTTACACCAGACACTTCAAGGCCTTTACCTACTGAGGTGCAAGACAATCAGAGGACTTTGACCAAAGATGTTTATTAAAATCCTGCCATATAATGTCCCTGCCTTCTTTCAATCCTTATAAAAGGGTCCCACTTCTCTTTGTTTACTACAGGCGGTCTTTCCGCTTTCTGTCTGCCTGCACCCGGACATAACAAATCTCATGCCTTGTTGACTTCACACAAGCCTGGTAGTCTCTGTCCCTTCACCGTTTATTGTACCAGTATCTAGTCACACATTATTTTCATTTATGCAATTCAGCCACAAAGTGGTATTATTGTGTGACTGTTTTTTTGGTACCGGGAATTGAACTCAGGATCTTGCACTTCCTAGGCAGGCACTTGTGCCGCTGAGCTATATCACTGGCCCCACTATATGAGTCTTAACTGATGTAGTCAAGCCTCAAAGAAGTTGGAAAATTGAACCATGTCACACATAAGTAGCAAATGGTATTCAAATCTGTCTGCCTGAATGCTCTGAATTCATTTCCACCATGCCATTCTGAAGCTCAGGGAGCTAATATTTATTGACTATAGGTTTATGTCAGGCACCGACTGGCAGGTTTTATATCTCTTATGCATAATATGGTAATGTGCTCTATATGTTCCAAAGAATTTTGGGCCATAGCTTCTGAACTCCAAGGCCTTGTTGACATTTTAAAGGGAACATTAAGATAGCAGAGCAGAAGTGGAGGCAGCTGGTAGAGAAGCTGAGCAGAAGGACATTACCAGTCTTTTTAGGTCAGCTCATAGTTATCCAGCAAACGTATGTCCATTTGTGACTTTTTATTTAATGATCAGTGAAGAGTTGGTTTTGTTGTGAGTTACAAAGCTGCTTTCAACTCTATAGTTTCATGACTTTTTCAATCATGAGTGACTGCTACAAATGAGTATATCCCAGTTTTACCAGTGGGTGCACTTGTGATTCTTCTTAAATTAATTACTTTCTTTTGCATTCAAGTTCCTCTGCTTGAAAAACATACAATGTAGTCGCACCTAATTTATGGGTTGTTGTGGCAATTATATGGTAGCTGAAATGATTAATGGTGATTAAGTAAGAACTTAGAACATTTTAATGTTATTTGTTATTATATAAACACAGTTTAAAAATAGGCTCTATTATCTTAAAAGAAATTGAAGTTTAGGTTGGTTGATTAACATGGTTAGAACTTTAATAATCAAGTTTTGCCTGTGGGGATGTGATTATAAATGCTCACAGATCAATCAGAAAAGCTGCAGTGAGTAGTTACTGAGCACTAGCTATGCATAGAAAATTGCTTGTGTATTTGAGGAAATGAATGAATGAAAAGATGAAAATACCTGTCCTTGTAAAAGTTATGATCATTGGGAGAGGGAAGGAGACAAACAACAAACAGATAAATGAACAACAAACAGATTAAGAAATATATCCCAAGTGAAAAGATTTCCCAAATTAATGCAGTTTTTAGGAGGGGGGAGATTTTTGTACTTTACCAAGTGATCAGTTCATTACCACATGGTTATAATTTTAAGGTTTTTTTTTTTCCTAAATGCTAACTCTCATGCTGATGACTGGGTAAGCATTTTTTGGGGAGGAGGTTGGTGCCGGGAAATGAGGGTACCTAGCGCTTTGCACGGAGCTGTGCCCCAAGGCTTTCTATTTATTTATCTATTTTATTTTAAGACAGGATCTCACTAAGCCCCTAACTTGCACAAGCTGGGGTTAGGCACTTTCACACTTCTTCTTTTAATAATTCTTAGGATAACTTTGTAAGAGGTGTATTTTTTAGTCCTTCTTAGATGAGATAAAAGAGGCTCATGAAAGTTTTCTAATTTGCTTACACTGAGATACTGTACCTGGAAGTGATAGAATCTGGATATAAATTCAGCTCTTTCTGACTCTATAGCCATGTTCTTCATTAGTAGGAATGATGTCTATTCCTTCCAAAGAGCTATTTTCCCCCTTGGAACAAAGACAAGATTATTAGGCTCAGGATATGGCTATGCAATTTTCTTTATAGTATGCCTTTCTTTCTAATGTTGAAGAGTCCCTCCTCCCCCCAGGCAATATCAAACTGGTGGCAAGAAAGATTAGGAGAGAAAACTAGGAAAGAGCAGATGATTGAGTCTATGGTTCCAGAAACAGAGCCATATTAAAAAGGTGAGTTGTACTTCTGGGAAGATGGCGACCAGGTGAGAGGCAGAGGGAAACTCTCCTAGAGACTGATCCTTTGCGCGTGGGTGCCCGGTCCGCAGATGCGAAATTCCAACTGATCGTGTTGCTCTCCGCGGCCTGAGCATTAAAGGGTCGGCTGGATAAGCCGCGGAGAGAAGAGGGCAGATCCTGAGAGCTGGGCGCCCGAGGCGATCGGCGCTGCTCTTGGGCCGCAGCTCGGCTGAATCCGCGTACAACCGAGAGAGCGATTGTGGCGGGACGGACCCTCCCAGCTCCTGAACCTGATGGGCTCGGAGGCGGCTGTAACCAGGATTTGTTGGAGGCGGTGGAGCAGAGTAAACTCAGAGAACGGGCTTCTCGGGCAGACTGCGCCAATCTGGGCAGCGGTCCTGGATCCCGCTCAGAGCCCCGCCCCCGCAGCCGGCGCCGTGCGAACTGTGGCAGCTGCGGTCCGTGGCTCCTGCGAGAGAGCCAAGGAGGCGGAAAAGTGCCAGGGAGCGCCAGGATCTCCTGCCGGCACGGATCTCGGAACGGGAGAGCTGAGTGAACACCACAGCAGGATTTCTGAGTCGGGAAGAAGCTCGATCCAGGGAGATACATCTGAGCGGCATTCCTGTCTGCACGATCCCAGGGTGAGTTGATTGGGCGCCCTGACCGGTTTTTTCTGAGTCGGGAAGAAGCTCCACCCAGCGAGGGACATCCGAGCAGCTTTACTGACTGCAAGATCCCCAGGTCAGAAGAGCTGGCTGGGCGCCCTGACGGGATTTGTGAGGGGGAGAGGAGCTCCACCCAGGGAGGAACACCTGAGTGGTCCCCTGCCTGCAAGGTCCCTGGGGTGGCGAGCTGTTTATGCGCCCCAGCCGGGTCTCGGGGTAGGGAGTAGAAGCAGAAATCTCAGCAGACAGCTTAAGGAACATTCTCCCAAAGAGAAGGAATTATTGGAGCAGCCTCTGCAGCAGACCTTTGCCTGCTGAACTGCCTGGGGAATTTATAGCTCCACATTTTGAATCTGATACCCAAAAATGGGAAAACAGAGGAACAAAACACAGTCTCAAAACTCAACCCCACCCAGAACAAGTTTTGAATGAGAGGATACAGGGGAACCAGGAAGCCACATACCTGCAAGTTATGAAACGATTGCATCCGAAATGAAACAACTCCAATAGGCCATAAAAGAGCTTAAAGCAGAAATAAGCCACATACCTGCAATGATCTCTCAGACAAAAAACGAGCTGAAAACAATGATTGAAGAAATGTTCCGTACACATAGAGAAGAAATAGATAAAAGACTAGAAGAAAATAGGAAACAAATGGAAATGTTACAAGAGCAATTTAGGAATGAATTACCAAGAATGAAACAAGTCCAAAGAGAATGCCAGGATTTGAAAAATTACACTGAAAGCTTGCAAAATCGCTTAAATGAAACCGAAGATAGAATTTCAGAAGTTGAAGACAGCATGGCAGCTTATGAGTGTGAAAGGAAGAATCTCATAATATCATCAAAGACACAAGAAAAGTCAATCCAGCAGCTCCAAGATGAGGCAAAACGTAACAATATTCGAGTTATAGGAGTGTGTGAAACAGCAGGAGACCACACAAACGATATAAAAAGAATATTTGCTGAAATAATAGCAGAAAATTTCCCAAACAAGGTAAAAGATACTGAAGTTCAGTTAATCGAGGCATATAGAACCCCAACGATCCATAACCCAAAGAAAAACACACACAGGCATATAATAAAGATCCCAGATACCCGGCAAAAGAACACAATATTAAAAGCTGCGAGAGAAATGAAACAGATCACCTATAAAGGAAAGCCCATCAGAATCACAACAGACTTCTCAACGGAAACCATGAAATCAAGAGCTTGGAGCGGGATATTACAGATTCTGAGACAAAACAACTTCCAACCCAGACTGATGTATCCTGCAAAACTATCCCTCAAATTCAATGGAGAAATAAAATATTTCCACGACAAAGAACAACTGAAGAACTTCATGAGTGCCAAATCAGCATTGCAAACAGCACTAAAAGATATTCTAGACAGAGAAAAAAGAGACCACAATCCCAAGAATAGAAATAACTCCCTAAACAGAACAAGCAAGTAAACAGTCAGCAAAAGAAGAAGAACATCAAGTAAATAACATGACTAGAATAAGCCAACATATAACCATGATAACCATTAATTTAAATGGCCTCAACTCAAAAGTCAAAAGGAAAAGATTGGAAGAGTGAATTAAGGAACACAATCCAATGATACGCTGTATACAGGAAACACATTTTACTCAAAAGGAAATCCACAGGTTGAAAGTTAAAGGGTGGAAAACAATCCTCCATGCAACAGGTCCCCAGAAAAAAGCAGGGGTAGCTATTATGTTTGCAAACAATGTAAACTTCAAACCAAAAACAATCAAAAGAGATAAAGAAGGCCACTACATACTCGTTAGGGGAAAGCTGCAAGAGGAAGAGGTAACAATCTTAAACATTTATGCACCAAACCGTGGAGCACCTAACTTTACAAGTCAAATCTTAACAGACGTAAAAAATTAAATAACTAATAACACTATTGTAATAGGGGACCTAAACACCCCTCTGACACAAAGAGACAGGTCAACTGGACAGAAACTCAGCAAAGAAATAACAGACCTGAACCAAAAGTGTGAACAAATGGACTTAGTAGATGTATACAGTGCTCCACCCCACAACAACAGAATACACATTTTTCTCAGCTGCACATGGGTCTTTCTCCAAAATAGACCACATTCTAGCCCATAGAGCATATCTACCTAAATGCAAAAGAATTCAAATTATCCCATGCATATTATCGGACCACAGTGCAATAAAATTGGAAATTAATGACAAAGAGAACTCCAAAAAACACATAAACACGTTGAAATTAGACAACAACCTACTGTATAACCGTTAGGTCACACAAGAAGTTAAAGAAGAAATTAAAAATTACCTACAAATAAATGAAAACGCAAGTACAACCTACCAGAATCTGTGGGATGCAATGAAAGCAATCCTCAAAGGGAAATTTATAGCAATGAAATCATATACAAAGAAAATAGAAAGAGAGCAAATAACCTAATGATACACCTCAAACTCTTAGAAAAAGAGCAACAAGCCAAACCAAGAGCCCAAAGAAGGGAGGAGATTATAAAACTCAGGGCAGAAATTAATGCGATTGAGATGAAGAAAACTCTACAGAAAATTAGTGAATCAAAGAGTTGGTTTTTCAAAAGAATAAATAAAATTGATAAACCCCTAGCCAACCTTATCAAAACAAGAAGGGAAAGATCTCAAATTCATGCAATAAGGAATGAAAAGGATGAAGTCACTACAGATCCAAAAGAAATACAAAAGATCATTAATACCTACTTTGAAAATCTGTATTCCCATAGGATAGAAAATACAGAAGAAATGGACAAATTCCTAGAAAGGTACAAATTGCCAAAATTGAATCAGGAAGGCGTAAAAATCCTGAACAACCCAATATCAATTAATGAGATTGAAAACGTCAGTAAAAACTTACCAACAAAGAAAAGCCCAGGCCCTGATGGATTCACAGCAGAATTCTATAAAACATTTAGAGAAGATCTAATGCCAACACTCCTCAAACTCTCCAATGAAATCGAAAAGGAAGCAACTCTCCCCAACACATTTCTGGAGGCAAGTATTATACTGATACCAAAACCAGAGAGAGACCCAACCAAGAAAGAGAGCTACAGGCCAATCTCTGTAATGAACATAGATTCAAAGATACTCAGCAAAATACTGGCAAATAGATTACAGCGAATCATAAGGAAAATTATACACCATGACCAGGTAGGATTCATTCCAGGAATGCAGGGATGGTTCAATATTTGCAAATCAATTAATGTAATACACTATATTAATACAGTAAAAGACATAAACCACATGATCATCTCAATAGATGCAGAGAAGGCTTTCGAAAAAGTCCAACATACATTCATGTTAAAAACCTTAGAAAAAATAGGAATAGATGGCCTCTACCTCAATCTGATCAAAGCCATCTACAACAAACCAACAGCCAACATCATACTAAATGGACATAAACTGAAAACTTTCACTTTAAAGCCAGGAACAAGACAAGGATGTCCATTGTCACCACTCCTATTCAACATAATTCTGGAAGCACTAGCCAGAGCAATCAGACAAGAGAGAGAAATAAAAGGAATAAGGATAGGAAAGGAAGAAGTCAAACTATCACTATTTGCAGACGACATGATACTCTACATGGAGGACCCCCAAAACTCCACAAGAAAACTCCTGGAATTAATTGACAAATTCAGCAGCGTAGCTGGGTACAAAGTCAACACCCAAAAATCAATTGCATTCCTATACACAAACAACAAACAGACTGAGAAAGAAATTGAGGAAACCATACCTTTTATAATAGCATCCAAGAAACTGAAATACTTAGGAATCAATCTAACAAAGAATGTGAAAGATTTATTCAGTGAAAACTACAGTACTCTGAAAAAGGATATCGAAGAGGATTTCAATAAATGAAAAAACATACCCTGCTCATGGTTAGGAAGAACTAACATTGTGAAAATGGCCATACTACCAAAACTGTTGTACAGACTCAATGCAATTCCCATTAAACTACCATCAGCATACCTCACAGATCTAGAGAAAATATGCCTCAAATTCATCTGGAACCAGAAGAGATCCAGAATAGCAAAAGCAATCCTGGGCAATAAGGACAAGTCAGGTGGAATTACAATCCCTGACCTGAAATTATACTACAAAGCTACTATAATAAAATCAACCTGGTACTGGCTAAAAATCAGACCTGAGGATCAATGGAACAGACTGGAAGATGCAACCACAGCGAAAAACCCACTCAGCTACCTAATATTTGACAAAGGGGTCAACCAAACCCATTGGAAAAAAGAAGGCCTGTTTCATAAATGGTGCTGGAAAAACTGGCTTGCCTCTTGCGGAAAACTGAAAATAGACCCCAGTCTATCACCATGCACCAAACTCAGGTCAAAATGGATCACAGACTTCAATATTAAAACAGAAACTCTAAATCTATTGGAAGAGAAAGTAGGTAAAAATCTTGAAGACATAGGAGTAGGCAGAGAGTTCATGAACAAAAATGAAACTGCAAGGGAAACACTTCAAAGAATCAATAATTGGGACCTCATTC
>PVLD010001682.1:0-96647 GCA_004027595.1 Dinomys branickii
AAAAAAAAAAAAAAAAAAAAAAAAAAAAAAAAACAAAAAAAAAAAAAAAACTTGTGGACCTACAAGTTGCTGCCTATAGATTTAGTTTGAAAAGCACTATTCAAGGCATTATTTAACCAACATTTCAAACCTTTTAACAATTCTTTCTCAATATGTTTCAACTTGCCAACTGAGCCTTATATTGAATTTAGTATCTGAATTTTATTTCCAAGTCTCCCCTTTCTTGTGAGGGTCTGCATGATACTGAAAACAGCAATTCATATTTCCTGAAACTCTTTCCCCGAGGGGTTTCCCAATTTATTTCCATTTTTTCTTCTATTCAGAATAGAAAAAAAAAAGGTCTCTTGAAAGCTGCACTCACTAAGTGCTCATTCATTAACAGGTGCAGCTCCGTGGGTTTTACCACCAACAGTGTACATTTCCCAAGTACCAGTTACATGTGAGCGGGACTGGCACAATTCTTGTTCTAAGCAGTCAGTAATATTTATTGTAATTCTTTATGAATAGTTCACTACGCTTACTTTCTCTGAAGGGGATATTGTAAAGGTATAAATTTGTATTTTTCATTAAGCATGTGCTATTCTGTTGGGAAGACTAGGAGAATGCAAATCAAAAGATAATCAGGACAAATGGATGAGTAAAGACATAAACAGCAGCGGGAGAGAGAAAAGTTGGAGAGATTCAAGTTTAAGTAGGATCTTGGAAGAAAACTAGGTTTGAGCTTCACAGAACAGAGGCAAGAAGGTATTCCCGGTGGGAAACATAAAAGGTGGGTGAGAAATCTTATCTGCAGAATAAAGATTAGAGCAGCCTGGCGGAGTTAGATGTTCAGAGAAACAGTTCTCCAACACTGTGTGTGAAGACCAACGCTATAGACCTTGGACTTAGGCTGGGTATCTGAGCAGGCTGCAGTGAAGGAGGCAGGGTCTGTACGTGAGTACTCAGCACTGGTGGGAGGTTTAAGAAGGGAAGGAATTTAAAAGGTCAATCCAGAGTCGTTCCTGGCTATTGTCCCCTACAGTGAAGGACTTAGAAATGGATGGTAGACATAGAATTGTCCTTTACTTACAGCCATTTCCTCAGGAATAAAGAATACAGGGCATGAGATGACAAATTGAAAATAGCTGTGAAACTGTTTCTCATTTGAAGACAATGCTTCTGCCCACGGGGCTGGTGGGCCACCCAGTAGATCAAAAACTGCATGGTTCCTCTGCCTTCGCATTTGACCCCTTTTATCTGTTTACCATATCAATTGCTTAGAGCACTGTATTTCAGTCTCACCACTATTAATGTTTGAACCTGCAAATTCTTTGTTCTGGAGGTCACCCCATGCATTATAGTATGTTCAGCAACATCTCTTGCCCCTATCCACCAGAGGCCAATAGAAGCCACTTTATCCTGCTCAAATGTCACGATATTGCTAGATATCCCCTAAGGGACAAAAATCGCTCCCCAGTACAGAACCACCGTCTTTGAGAAAAATAGGTTATACTTTTAAATGTTACACATTTGCAGTCTGAGAGGAGAGATCTCTCTTGCCTTCTGCATGGTAAGATCAATCCTGGCTATGAGCCTCGTTGAAGACTGGAGGAGTCAGAGAACCACAAATATAAACAATGCTATTGACCAGGCTTTTTCATTGGTCTTTTTTATTGATTGTTTCTACCTTATTGTAGTATCCAACAATAATGGGAAGATGCCTATTCATCTAGTGTATTGTCTCGATGTCTTCATTTTCCTAGGAAAGTCCTGGTTTACATATTTTCCCTTTTTCTGTCTACTTAGTTCCCCCTTTCACTGCGTGAAGGGCCCTAGGTTGGACAGATGATGAAATGTTCATTCTAGTAAGGAAAAGTCAGTAGAGCAGTGAGAGAACAACCAGGGATGCTAAGAGAGGGAAGGACAAGGGCAGCCTCATCCTCTCGGTGTCCGAGGTACTGTCTACTGGGAGAGACGCTGGAGCTAAGATTTGAGAGAACGCGAGGAGTTAACCAGAAAAGGGAACGAAGGGAGAGGGCGCAGCGTTTTACAGGGTGCTACACTGACACGGATAAATTGAAGACCAACAGGGTAAAATAAAAATCCAAAAGTCGTTTTTACAAACTTGACTTCAATTTTAAATCTACCTATCAAATTGTTATCCTATCCTGAAAAGTGAATAGTGGCATTTTGAGGCTCTCAATTCTAAATATGACCAACATTTATCTGGTGTAAAAGTGAGAGGATTGATGGTTATAAATTGTGCAAGAGAAGGGGTGGGTCAGTGTCCTCCTACCAGCTTGCACGTGTGGTGATATTAAAATGCTCCCATCACCTTCCTTTCTTTTTATCTGAGTGTTTGTACCTGAGACATAGCTACCGAAGGCCCAGCACACCATTACATATATAGATTTCAAAGACTTGGAAAGAAATCTTATTTCAGCATCTCTAGTTGGTTTTATTAAAAGCAGTTTAAATTCCCCTGCCTAGAGCAGTTTGGAATTATAGAGATGGTCTGCAGAAATTTACATTTTAATTGAGGCAGAAGACAAAATAGGTCATGGTGCAGCATTCACACATTACAAGAAAGAATAAATAAGATATGTATCAGTTGGGAGAAAAGAAATGACTGGTCGTTTTTCACTGCCTTCTGCACTTAATTTTTTCATATGGCAGGGAGCTGAGTTAGGCTCGCTAAGCAAAAACAATTTTTTCCAGTCAAAATGTTTACCATCTCAGAAAGGCCTTTGAAATAGTTTCACACTGTGGGAAAATATGCAGATATTCAAGCAGGCATCTATTTGTGTGTGCAAATGTGTGTGGAGATGTCTGTAATATAAATATGGTATCTCAAATATCTATCAAAATAAACATGTCTCAATGAACTCCTTGGAAAATTAAAGTATAGGGAACAACAGGCAAGTTACTGGCAAATGCAATCTATCTGTTAAACACTATAATTTGAATAGTCACTTTACAATTTCATAGCAATAGAGTATAAGTTTAATAGACATGGCATTTTACTGAGAAAAAAATTCTAGGGAAGTCTTACCAAACACAAGGAATGTCAGGTTTTCAAAGATGAGCATTTATCTCTAATTGCCTTCAAAAATACTTAGTTCATCATTCATTGCGTATTGGTTCATTCATAGAAAATCAAGTTGAGAATTCAGTTCTCATGAAAGAAAAGTGATATGCATAGAAGGCATACTATGATGAAGACCTGTTAAAGTTATGGTTAGTACCAAAGATGATTTCTAGGAATCTGCTGTAATTATTTACCCCTTTTGAACCTCCATCCACTTTATACTTTCTTCATCGATGCTTTTTCCTAGGCATAATTATAGATAATTGTAAAATTCAAAACCAATAAACAAGTAAATAACACCTTAGTGTGATTAACCAATCATTCCTTACAGAGGCATGTATCCTAATCACGCTACAAAGAGGAAATGTATAAATCTTTATCCTGGAGCATGTGCCTCTCCCAAGTCATGGAGGTCAAATGGAATCTCCACATTCATCTACTAAAGCTTATCTCAGTTTGATTTTTTTTTTTTTTTTTCGGGACCGGAGATCGAACTCAGGGCCTTAGTGCTTAGCGGCAAGCACTTAGCCCACTGAGCTGTACCTTCAGCCCCTCAGTTTGATTTATAATTTGACTGTGACTTTCTTTTTTTCTACTTGAACTTTAAAATGACAATGTTTTTAAAAAAATAATGACATGCTTTCATCTTATCACTAAGATTACCCTTTACTTAATCATGTAGTGCTTATTAAAGTTGAAGAGACCTTGCTTTAAAAGATACTAATTTTCTTTGCCACAGTTTAGATCATTGTTCTAATTTCTGTTGATGATTTTTTAAAAGTTGTGTTCCAGAATGGTGATTTCAGGATGTTTTTTCTCCTTTTGCTCATAGTCAGTTCTTATTTATTTATTTATGTTTCTGTTGTGACCTCTGTCTGCCTCTCCTCGGCTCTACTTTCTTTCTGATGTTTCTCTTTTTTTTTTTTTACATCCACAAGCAATATTTCAAAGAGGAATCTGTAAATTGAAATGTTTGAGTTTTGTTAACATTGATGGCCATCATTTTGTCACCATATTTATTTAATAGCACAACTATAATTAAATTTTGAAGTTTAAAGTTATTTTCCTTCAGAACTTAAGAGACATTGCTTACTGTCTTTTTAATTTCAGAAATGTGGATGAAAAAATACATTGCCATTTGATCCTCGTTCTCTTGTACATATATAGCTTTCCCTTGGGGAAGCTTTTTGAGTGTTTTATGAATCTTTGGGGACCTCAAATTCATAGATTTATGAGCAGGTGAAGATATTGCTGGCCTTTTAAACACATAATAACCACTTTATTTTGAAGCGTGTTTGTCATTTGTTTCAGTCTTAGGTTTTATAAAATTATGTTTTCTCCGCCTTTTCATGCTATTTGTCTTCTCAGAGTTTGTGTTGAGTGGGTGTGGGCGCCCTGGGGTAGTTCCTGTGCCGTCAGCCTGTCTGTTATCACTTCCACTCGCTTATCTTGTTTTCAGTCCCAAAATGAGATGCCTCAGATTCTTCAAATGAGATGCCTCAGCTTCCTCAAATTTTCTGCTAGTTTCCTATTAACTTTTCAACCTCAAGAGTCTTTGCTTCTCATATTTCTTAGTACTCTGCTCTGGTTTTATAACACTGCAACTTCTTAAATCATCAATGCCACTATGGTTCTGTTTTGTTCTTTGCATTATCTTAATTATTTTCTTTAGGCTCACCTGGGATCTCTTGGATTGCTGTTAAGTTTTCTAAACATGTTTGGTGATGATTGGTGTTTCATCCACATTTATGAAAGAAATAACACCATGTAATATAAGTCTGTCAATATCCAAAACCTGTTTTTTTCTTGGTGCTACTACTGATTGAAGCCAGGTCCTTCATACTGAGCTACCTGCCCAGACCTTTACTATTTTATTTTGAGACAGTGTCTCTCTAAACCACTAAGTTGCCCAAGCTAGGCTTGAACTTGCAATCCTCCTCTCTGAGCCTCCCAGAGCACCACCATGCCCGGACAGATCTTTTATCCCCAGAGGTTACTCCACTACAATGTAGAACAGACCAAACGCATTGGTGAATTGTCTGGATCCCCAGTAGTGTACTCCAAGAGTTAGCAGGTGTATCTGCTGAAAAACCAAGAAAATGAGACTGGCTTAAAACTCAGTCCAATCTATGAAAATCATGTTTATTTCTTTATACTAATTTTAGAAATTAGAGGAAGTCTTCTTGGTGATGTTCACTCAGCCAGTACCAGGCAGTGGCGAGTATTAGCTGGAACACCCATTCCTTAGACTTTCCTCATTTCCTGCTCTCCGTGTTTATGGGGTCTTACTGTGTCCATGTTTTACACAACAGCTCCCGTCATCTTAGGGCCTTTGCCTTATGAATGGTTCAAGTCCTAGTTTTACCTGTTTGGTGTAAAACTTCAATAGGATCTTACACACTTTTTCTCTTCCAGACATCTGTCCCAAGAAAGTTGCTCCATGAAGACCTAGCCACCCCCTCACCACAGTTTTTGCAGAGCTCTTAGGAACTGACTTTTGATATTTCTCTTAAAGTTCCAGTATAATTTTTCAAAGGGGACAAAAGAAAACTTTGGTCTGATATTTTATACCATAAACAATTTTAAGTTGTGACCAAGTATTCTTTACTCCCTTACTCAATTGCTCTTTGCTCCCTTTCTGTCCATAATCACACTCTGTGTAAGAAGCAGTGAAAACGGTCAAGGTTCCCACAGGACAGGAGCTCTTTAGTTCTCTTTCTGCATCTTTTCTCACACCATGACTACCAGAAAGAAGAGATGAAATCGAAGGCTGGACACAGTGGCTTTCCTGAGAATGTCTTTAGCTTGCAGATACAATGGTATCAAATTGCTTTATAACCCAAGAACATCATCTTGTGACTTTATTTGTTGACCGCACAACCGTTTCCCAACTGTCCCAACGATGTCTCTGATATCTCCCAAGGTAAAATTTATTTTTTGGTCCTCAAGCAGTCTTACTCATTTCAATATACCTTTTTTAAATGACAAAATCTTGAACGTGGAGCGAGGAAATGGGCTGGGAAGCCCACATGGTGGATTCTGTGCACGTGACTCACTCCATTCTCAGAATCACAACCCTGGAAAACCAGACAGGACTTTTCAGCTCTTTTTCTAGGCTATTCCCAATGTTGCTCCTGAGTTCCCTACTGTACTTATTACACTCTTCTTAGTTTTTGTTGTTGTTGTTGTTGTCTTTTTGAGACAGGGTCTTGCTATGCATTTCAGGCTGGCTTTGAGCTCACTTTGTAGCCCAGGCTGGTCTTGAACTCACAACAATCCTCCTGCTTCAGCCTCCCAAGGGCTGGGATTACAGGCGAGCACCACCACGCCTGACCCTACACTCTTTTTTGACTAATACAACATGAACAGTACTTCCAAGCTGCATGAACAAACGCATTTCATATACTTATTATCTAATGCACTTCATTCTATTAATGTAACAATTTTTGTTTCTTATCGATATTGCCCAGAAAGAAGCTCAAGCTATTTCACTATTAAACATGCCAAGATTTATAACCTTTTAAGTCAGTACAGGAATTTAGGTAATTTGTTTTTTAGTGTTTATTGGTTAAAAAATATTGTGCTTAGTATTTTATGCCTTTGTACTTCATCTGAAAACTAGTGTGAAGAATCTTGGGCATTATAGAATATAGTATGTAAAGAATTAGAATCTGAGCAATGGCTTCTGAAAGCAAATTTTGACCAGAAATCTCTTACCTAATGGTAGAATTCCAAGGATTAAGTAATTGTCTAAATTCTTGGTGTTCTGCAAAAGAAAAAAATTGTTCTTTTATTTTATACAGCTATTGAATAAATTTAAAATAGAAAGTCCATGCAAGATTCTATTCTATATTGAAATATTCAGATAATTAAAATATTTTTTTCATTCTGAGACGATTGGTCCTTTGTAGATGTAACTCATCAGATCAGGGAGACATCCTGTAGCAGGCATTCATGTTTCAAAAATGAAAAACTTCTCAATCATTTACCTTACCTTGCTGCATACTCAGTTCTCAGTTATGAAACCTTTGGTTGTAGTATGTTAGAAATTGGTAATCTCTTGTTTAAAAATATATGATGGAATATATGTTGTGCATGATTAAGCATTGCATTCAAATGATTGTTTTGGTAGCTTATTTTTTACTTCTGTTTATGTATTACACATAAAAGAGTTTAATCTTCCCACTAGGAAGGTGAAAGATGTAAGTTGTAGATCAGGACATTTTCAATAGTGTTTATATATGTTATTAAAGTGGGCTTGATTGAAAAAAATTGTACTCTAATAGACCATAGTGGAAGCAAAGCAATACTTACTGTTGTTCAATCTGACTGTTAAAGTGAGATCCACTATTGGTTTTGTTTTTACAGGATGATTTTTTTAAAAGTTCAAGCAAATCTCCTTTATCACCGGCCAAGGCACTATATTGTGTAACAAATGGCTGTTTAAAAAAGAGACACATAAAAGAAAACATAGCTTCTACTTGAAATCTCTTAAAAACATGACTGCAGATCCTTATAAATGCTATTCTTTAGTTATAATAAGGTGGAGAGATAGCATGTTCAGTTTACATACCTAATGTACACAGCTTTAATTTCCTGTTTTGATCATAATTTTATTTATTGTAATGCAGCGTATAAGATAGTTTCTCTTCTATGGTCTTTAAACAGTTAGTCATTGGGCATCATGAAGACATTTTATCCTGCTTTCTTCTGTTTTCTTAAAAAATAGACAAACAGTCCCAGGATGTAGCGTAGTGGTAAAGCAATTGCCTAGCATGTTTAAAGCTCTGACTTTGACCCCCAGCACAGACATACATACAGGACATGAACCTTGGAAATGCACACATGCACTCCCATAATCAACTCACCATCTCCACCCCCGTGCTTTACAAGTCAGTTTTTTTTTTAAATAATAGCAATGATGAAGTTTCTCACAACATGGCTTACATTCTGTATAAATTAACATATCAGATGAAAGAACTACTTCTATGTGCACCACTAGGGCCACAGTGACAGAAAACCTTTTCTCAAGCTATGTAGGGACCAGAGCCTATGACACCCTCTGGTCAGTGCCCTGTAGTTGGAGACAAAGATCTGCAACCACTTGCCTGTGACCAGACAGCCCTGGAAATGTGCAACAAGTTTGCCTAAATGCTTGGTTCATGTTTAGTTTTGGAATATTAAATCATTGTTGGATCCACAGCATATGTCTTTTGGATAAAAGAAAAAGATACCACAATCTCTTATTTTAGAGTATGAAAATTAATGCTGAGGGGGCTGGGGATATAGCTCAGTGGAATAAGCGCTTGCCTAGCAAGCGCAGGGTCCTGAGTTCGATCCCCAGTACCACAAAAAAAAAAAAAAAAAAAAAAAAAAAACCTAAAAGAAAATTAATGCTGAGATGTGAATTTATGCATCCAAGATCTCCCAGAAATTTAGTGGTAGAGACCGTAGTGGAATCTCAAACCTTAATTCCTAGTTCAGTGATCTTCCCAGTGTACTAGCAGTTTTTTCAGAGTCTAAAATGACTCTCTGGCACTACAGTTGAAAAAAATGATATGTGAAATTTTGTCAATTAATCAATTTCCTTTTGTGGTATTAGGGGCTGAATCCACAGCCTTCCTAATTGAGCTACATCCTTAGCCCTTTCTAAATTTTTTTAAAATTTTGACTCAAGTTTTCACCCAGTTTCTGAGCTGTGACTTTCTGCTGTCCTTCCTCAGGCTCCTAGAGTGCAGGGATCACAGGTGTCTATGACCAGGCCTGGAAAACATCTTTTCTTCCCCCTCTCTCCTACGTTTAATACTGCATGTCATTTCTGTCTTACCTACCTATGTACATATTCATATTTATAGGGTCATAATTATATGAGTGGTAGTTTAAGCAGGTAAAATTTGGTAAGAAAGTGTTCCTAACTGGGTGTGGTGGTACATGCATGCAGTCCTAGCACTGTAGGTGCCTGAGGCAGAAGGATGGCAAGTTTGAGTCAAGGCTGGAAAACTTAGTGAATTAATAACATCGTAGCTCAAAACAAAAATGTAAAACAATGTTTTAGGACTTAGCAAGGGCTCTGGGTTCAATTCCTGATACCATGCACAGAAAGAGAGAGGGAGCACAGAGAAAGAGCTTCTATAGAAATGAACATCAAATAACTTGAAACACACCACAGTGTGCCTCATTGATAGTAAAATAATTCAAGATAACACAGTAACCAAAACTATTACACATTTTAATGTGCTATTCTAAGTCTGAGATACATACTAATTAATTAAATATGTAAAATACATCTTTCACAGGCATTATTGAGGAGGATATTGATATTCAGTCAGGTTAACTAAATTTCCCAAGATTATACAGCTAGTATGTAGGGAAGACAGAATTTAAACCCAAGGACTGACATTTGTGAGGATAAAATATACTTGTGAAAATGTACCTATATGTGGCTCAGTTACAGAACTACTTCATTCAAGAAACTTTTTCAGTTTCTTAAATAGACACTGCTTTGTCCTTTCTTTTGCAATTCTAAAGCCTGTGACATTTATGAGCACAATTTAAATACATAATTATGTACGTCAACTGCGCTGGTCTCCTGTGTTTCTGATTTACACTGTTATTACTTGCCTTTGAAAATTTCTTACGAGTGTGAATCTTGTTTAATATTTCTCTTGTATTTTTTAAAATATCAAGGTTCTTTTGATAGAGTAAGTGCTACCACATCATCTTTGATATTTTGAAAAGCATTTTAAAAATGTTTTTTATTATAACACGTGTTATGGTTTGTATCTAGATGTCCCCCCAAAGCCGCATGCAATCACAGTGTCTTTTCCTCTGAGGTGGCTGAATCTAAAGTGTGTGATTGATTTGTAGTGCAGTGCTGGGATGGGGGGGGGGGATTACTGAGCAGTGCACTGACTGGATTGGCACCAACCTAATCATAGTAAACTGGACACAATATAAAGGGCAGAAAAAAGCTTGTCTTTCCTTCTTTTGTTGATTTGCTATCATCTTCCACCATGGACTGTTGCTTCTCTGCCATGTGCTACCCTGCCTTGGAGCCAGCTGGTTATGGACTAAAACCTCCACAAACTGTGAGCTAACTAGACCTTTCCCCCTTTAACTTTGTGTGTCCATTAGTTTGTCCCAGCAATGAGAGAAAACTAACTATAACATGTTTGCTATATATAATGGTTACATTCATCATGGGGAGTTGATACATGGACACAACACATGTTTGTACTTTCTATGTTTAGGAGATTAAATACAATGTAACAATAGATGTAGCTGAGTATTGGCTGTTCCTCTGTCTCTTTCTCCAGGTGGTTTCTTTAATTAATCCTCACCCTAAGTATTGCTCCAGCTCTTAAATTGTGCTTCTACTCTTTCCTGAGTGAAGTAATTGTTGTTAAGTTTCACTTCCTATGTGATTTCACCCGTCCCTTTGGGCAATCTCCCTAAACTTTATATCCACTCATATTATCTCATTTAATTTTAAGATCAGTACTGCAAGATGCTTAAGTAGATCATTTTTAAAATGAACTCATGATTGCATTTTCATAGTAAAAGGCCAGCTTCTAAATTGTGATGGTTGATTATGTCAGTGTGAGTAAGGGAAGCTCAGTTAAGTTGGCTCAGTCTATACTGTGGAATGTGGACAACTCACCTGAGGGCGGCTTTGCCCCCCAGGTGTTATAAAGGGGAAATGAAAGAGGGTAGATCAGCCTCTTCAGAAGAGCTTCAGTCTTCACCTTCTGCTTAGACATCATCATCTCCCGGCTTCCAGCACAGACTCTTTCAGCACAGATCCTTCAGCCTCCAAGTGTAGACTTCTCAACCTTTCAAACCAACCTTAGGGGACTCCTGATACTGACTGGTGTGGGACACTTCAGTGAGCTCCAGACTTTTGATCAAACCCTTCAGTCTCCAGCATGCAGACTCTCTCTGCAAGCTTCCTCATCTGACTCTGTGGGTGGCCATTGTAAGCCAACCTTGCAGATTCTTGCATATTTGTATGTCTTGTGTTATATGTGGCAAGCATTCTAGTATTCTCTAGTGAACACTGACTGAAACATCAATTTAATTTCTGTTCCTATGATACACTTTTCAATAATAACACCATTTGTGAGAATTCAAAATTAGTGCCCATTTGAATTAATTCAGTAGACCTTTAGAGAATACTTACAGTATGCCTAAAACTATAGCTAAGTGCTCAAGATGAAGACACTATGTTTCTATTCCTTCCAAAGTTAGTAACTAACTAGTAAATGGTTATGGTCTGAGATAGAATATTTTACCATAGAAATTTTTACTGGATGTTATGAAAAAGAGCATTTAGGTGAATGTAGTCCTTAAAATTTACTAAGCAATTTAATACACAAGTTTCATTCTTAAAATAACATTTTTACCATGTCATTATTATGGCATATAGATTCTAGAAGTGCAGTGACAAGCCTGAATCACTCCCTGATTACTTTTCAGATGAGTGGTAGATACGTGACTGTCATTTTCATGTTTTCTTCCTTTGCTTTCCCAGCCCACAGAGAGTATATGCTGTATACATCTTTGAAAATCCCCACAATATACTATATAGAACTGGATAAAAAGAGCCCCTCACCAAATGTTTGTTCTTTGACAAGCAAAATTAAATGTAATGCATTGAGACTATGTGCAGATAACTTCTCACCATTATGAGAATTTGCCAGTATCCCAGCTAGAAATAGAACCCATCGCCTCATCCTTTAGAAGTACTCAAACACGTGGTGGCTGAGCCATTTTCTGAGAAGTAGATAAGATTTATGCCGGTTGTAGGGTACTTGAATAAGTGGCCTCTATGGTTCCTTTCAGCTTTGCATCTTTGTGCTTAATTTCCCTCTCATGCCTCTTCCTCTATGAGACGGATACTGATTTTTATCTTTTTCTTTAAAGAGTTGAGATCCACTCTCTTAAGCTACATTCTCAAGGGAAAAAGACCTGCTATTTAAGACAGTTGTGCAAACTCATTGTCAGTCAATAGAATTCTGGATGCACAACTCACTTGAGCCTGTTCCCTGATGGCTTAATGTACGACATCTCATGTAGAATGAGTTTATTACCACTGTCGACATGATCTCCTGTTACCTGATTGAACCTAGGAGCAGTCTTTTTTCCTATATAAAGGTTTCAGTTTCCTTAAAGCTAATTAAATGTAGCTAAAATTAGAAAATATCTTTGAAAAGGAAAAGACAATTGTTATGTGACATCTATTGAAACCCATAAAACTTTGAAGAGTGGCTACAAGGCTTGAGAGCATAGCTGTAGGAAGGGTATGAAAAGTTCTTTTGTGGTTTCAATTTTACACGGAAGATTTTAAAATGTACTCTAACTCCAATTTACAAGACTGTTTGGCAATAGAAAAAGGAATGTGCTTAGTAGTATAAAGAAATGTAAGAGAGAGCACACAATAATGCTAGAAAAGTCTGACCCATGTGTAAAATGGAATGTGTAAAACTTCCTCCCTCAACAACACTGGCCATCTCAAATGTTAATAATATCAGTAACTGTGAAAACTTAATTGCATTCATGAGTCTTGATATGATGACTAAATTTTCAAAGACATTTGGGATAGAAAATAGTTCAGAGTTATGATATGGCATGTTTCAAGTTTACAGTTGAATAGAGGTAAAAACATGAATTAGGTGGATTTGTTTCTGACTTCTATTCATACATGTTTGCAGTATATAACGATGACACTCACTGTGGGGGATTGGTACATGCAACAACTCTCTTCAATTCCTCTCCCTCCACCCCCTTTTATTTTTCTAGCATCAGATTCATTTATAAGACCTTGTAAAGTTAATTATCATATATACAGATTGGCAACCAGAACAATAAGCCAGAGAACAAATACATCTTGTGAGAAAATTGTAGTAAATCAAGGTATTCTTTTAGATATATTGTCCACTGGATTGCAATACCTTATTTTTCTCTTTTCTCCTATTGTCTGTTATGAGAGAACTCACACAATATTTAAGCTCATGTGACTGAGTTGCTTCACTTGACATTATAATCTCAAGGTGCATCTATTTTCCTACAAATGATTCATGTTTAACTTTTTTATATCAAAATAATACTTCATGATGTGCAAATTCCACATTTTTTATCCATCCATCTGTTGATGAACAGGCAGGTTTTCCCAAGATTTCCCCAGGAATTGTGCTACTATAATCAGGGGTATGTATACATCCATGTGGTATGATATCGTTAACTCTTTTAGGAAGACAAATAGAAAGGTAATAACTGGGTGAAATGGAATTTCTAATTTGGCTTTTGAGGAATTATACTGATTTCCATAGTGGTTGTATAAGTCTACACTTCCAGCAACAGTGGAGAAAGTTTTTCACTTTCCACTGGCTGTCCAGCATTTGTTTTTGGTTGATTTCTTCATGGTAGCCATTCTTTCTGGAGTGAAGTGGAATTAATTTGTGTTTATCAAATGGCCAGTAATATTGAACTTTTTGTCATATATTTATTGGCGGTTTGTATTTCTTCATCTGAAAAGTATCTATTCATTTCAAATGTTCAGGTTTTAATTGGGTCTTTAAATTTGAGCAGTGGACTAACTTTTTTAGTTTTTATATATTCTAGATATTGGTCTTTTGTGTGAGGAGTAGCTAGCAAATATTTTTCCCATTCTGTAGGCTGTCTCTGTTAGTGGAGAAAAAAAATTTCTCCACTGTTGATGGAAGTGTACACTTATACAACCACTATGGAAATCAGTATGAGAATTCCTCAAAAACTAAAAGTAGAAATTCCATTGTACCCAGTTATTGCCCTTCTATTTGTCTTCCTAAAAGAATTAAATATGTCAAACCACATGGATGTATGCATACGCTTTTTAAGTTGATGAAAACCTATTTCTTTCTTCTTGGTATTATAACTTACATGATCAGGATTTTGTTTGAAAGTTTTTGGGAATAGCCATCTTCAAAAGTTGTACATATTTTGTCTTCCAGTAGGTTGTTTCTGTTCTAAATGCTTAAATCTTTGGTCCATTTTGACTTTACTTCATGGTTAGAGATGTGGATCTCAGTTAAACCTTTGACATGTGGATAGCCAGGTTTCCCACCATCACTTCTTCCAGTGAAGGGATTTGTCCCCTTTGTCAAACATAACATAGTCTGTTATTTCTGTGTGTTTTATTCTGCTCCTTTCAGCCACAACCCTTTTCTTTTATTTTTGCCAATACCATGTTGTTATTGTTTTCTTTTTACTGTAGCTTTTTAGTATAACATAAAGTTCAAGATTATGGTGCCTTCCTTTCCCCCTTTGCGCAGAATTGTTTTTGCTCTTCTACGTCTCTTCTGGTTCCTTATGAAGTTTAGGGTTGCTTGCTCTAGTTCTGTATATTGATAGTTCGATTGGGACTTCATTAAATTTATATAATGTTACAGCAAAAATCAAAATCGGGTCAAACTGCAGGTGATCAAAGAACTCATTCAGAACAAATGGAGTTTTAATTAACTTTAATTTAGAGCCAATTGGACTGTTCATTGCTCCCCATTCCCGATCAGAGAATGTGGCCCTTAGCTGCCTTTGTTCTCACCTTATATACTTTTTTGGTTTCCATGATAATAGATTGGAATGTTTAGGCCTGGCCACAGTTGTTCTCCTTGCACCATGTGATGAGGTCAGGCTCTGGTCACAAAGATATATACTTTAACAACTCAGGCAAGGAGAAGAACTCCAGGACAAAGTCAGAACTGCAAAGTTAACTCTTTATAATCCCTCCAGGATGTTTCTCAAGACAAATTCTGAGGCTTGTCTATGTCTTAAAATGATGTGCTGAAAGTCGCCACCACTTACAGTCCCCCCCTCTATGACATATTTGTTTTTCTTTTTAAGAAATACAATGTATGTCATATGACGGCGGCCTGGGCTCTGCTTGACAAAGATTGGAGTTCTCCAAAATGGGGATTTCCTATATTATATATTGGAATGATGGACTCCATAGCTTGTTGGGCACAAGGAAGGCATAGAGAATCAAGTGTGGTCTGGCTAAGTCCAACAGGGTCCATCTGAGGGCGCTTGAGGGTGTAGCTGCAGAGGTGTTTTTATTGACCTGTTAGACTGGAGGTCTTTCCTACTGCTGCAGCTAAAATATGACTAGCATTCTCAGAACAGAAGTAAGAGACACAAGCATTTTAATATAATCAGTCCATTGTAGGATCCATGAGAGGTCTGTTGGCAGCAGACTTTTCCATGGGCTTGAAGAGCTCTCTTTTTTCTCATCATGGCCCTATGTTCCAGGATGGCATCCACAGTGGTGTTTTATGACCTGTAGTACACAAGCATACTCTTGTCCCCATGTTCCTAACTGTACTGGTACACCTTATTTATTAATTTATTTTTTAATCTATTAATATCTTGTAGTCATACTTTTCTGTTGGTTGTTTAAGACCAAGCTAAAGTGAGACCTGTACTGATTAAAATTAATGTCTTATTACCTATCAAGGTCAGTTAACTCTCCTCAGGATTTACCTCGGAACCATGCATAGTACTTCTCAGTACTTCTGTCAGTTTCAGCCATCAGGATGAGCCACGGCCTTTGCTCGACCAAGTTGCTTTCTGTGAAAGCTTGGCAGACCTTTTCTCCTGGTGACACTCCTTAGGCATACTATATACCATACAATTATTTTTATCTGTGGTCCCATAATCTCCTTGATCAGAAAGTCAGGGACTCAACCGAGTTATTATGTTGCAGTAGAGGTTCTCTTATACCATGGGTGTTATTTGACCTCAGGAGGCTTGGCCAAAATATTGGTGCCCTCTAAGCCCATTTATCTTTTTAATTTTTGGTCTCCAAACCTCAGTTGTTAAACATCCGGCAGAGATTAATGACATTACACTGTAAGTCCCTTGAAATATAAAGTACAGCCAGAGACCTTTTTATTTTATCAATCATGGATGTCCTAGTAGTTGAATCCCTGTGGAATATTAGCAGACAACAGTTATATAGTTCTACAAAGAAAACTGGAATCAGAAAATCATACATAGCATTGTTATATAACAAGCATGATAACATTTTTGTAGCACAATAAAATAGCCCTTTTAGTTATCATTTCTACCTAATACAGATGGAGCTTTTATCCAACATTTTTAAAACAGGATGTCTTTTAAGAAATTTATAACATTGTCTGGGCTGTTTACATTGCATATGTTTTTGTTAAAAAAAAGTTATCGTTTGAGTAATGACCTCATGTTGCCCTGACATGAACTTCTTATTACAAATATCTGCAACACAAGGGAAAGTCAGATGTCCCACATTATATAAACAATTCCCGTTTTACATTTTAGAATACATTTTGTAGGCATGGATACACTTAATACACCATGAAATTAGCAATAACAAATTTTCATTATTATCTTTTTAATTTAGTTTGGTACCAATAGCATATTTTAATCAGAAAACCTTACTGTCTTATTTTTTAAAATTTAACCTTTTAACAATAACCAATGTAAACATATCACAATAATATATTTTGAACAATATTTATTGAGGTGTCTCCCATAAGGCTATGGAGATTATTTGTGCTCCTTATTAATGAACAAAAACTAGTTATCAGTCGGAGTCCTGTATCATAATCTTTCTCCACCCTAAGGGATTTTTATTTAATTACCTTAACCCACCTTTGTTTGTCCTATAAACATCCATTCATAGTTAGACACATCAGTTTTTGAACAGTGAGAGACTCTCAAGTTATAATACATAAACTACTATATTTATGACATTTATAAAACCAATTTTAACATGATTTTGATTAGCCAGCAACTTGGTAGAAGCAAATCTGTAATCTATAAACCAAATTAGATTGCAGACAATTGTCTCAAAAATCAAAAAATGTAAAAGAAGAAAAATTTTTGGGCTCAAATAAAACAGCTATTTACAGATTGGACAGAGACAAACAAAAACACATACACAAAACAATTTGTTTATGAATTCAGCGTGCATTCAAATATATTTTGGCCACATTGAATTATAAGTTTACAATTATAAGACTAGTGAGAATTTTATTTTTGATAGGTCACTTAGCAGAGATCTTTTATAAAAAGAATTTGGAAAAATAAAAGCCTTTTTCCTGCAATTAATATATTTTTAGTATTTATTCCATCTTAAAAAAATATCAGCAACTTTCGTGTCCTTCCTGTAGCTTCCAGCTTAGACACCACATTTGCATATATTATCGCATAATCAGACCTTTTAAGTGTTCCTGTGTTCTCTCTCTGTAAGACTTACTATAATTCAGGTTAATATCACTTATGTAGGCTTTCTCCTCTTTTTAATAGCATTTGTGGAATCCTTTGTAAGACTTTACATAGCAAAGATATATCTAAAGAAACTATAAGGATTTAAACCAGTCATTAGGAGCTGTAGTTGGTTAGCAATCCCAGTTGCAGTGCCCCTATAGAAAATGAGCAAGCATTGACATCTCTTACGTCTTGTAATAACCTCCATTACCTGATTTCTTTGGAATAACAAAGTTCTAATGAAAGTACAGACATATTTACCCCAGTATCAATTAGGTCTTCAAAACATTATTTATCTTTATAAAACATATAGAACCATTTTAGTTATTTCTTATGTAAAATAAATTTGTTTGTGTAGTGTTATTCTGAGGATCTTGTCTTCTCATGAGGTCTTTGCATTTAACAAAGGAAGGTTTAGCTCTAGGTAACAAAATCAACTGTGTTATACATTCTCTTTGTTTAAAGGCCCAGAGATCTATGGCACAAGAAAAGCTTGCATCTTACCTTGACAATTACCATCAATCACATTAGGCACAATAGTTATCCCTTCTAACTTTATATCACCTTTTCCCATTACAAGATCAATTGTTCCCTTAAAGAGAATTGGAGTGGGTTTTTCACTCCAGACAGGAGAGACTCTGTAAGCTGCAGGCAGATCTCATCCTATACTTCGGAATTCAACAGGCATATAAACAAACACTCATTATTAGCAATTTGTTAAGTTATTTATTTATTTTGGTTGTTTATCCCTGTAATATCTTCTAATTTCTGCAGCTTGTGACACCTTTGTCAACTTACATAGGTCAATGGGATGATGAGCTGCAGAAAGAAGCTGGTTAAAAAGCCTGATGATTTTTCCCATGTTTAATCTCATTTATTTCTCAGTTTAACACAACAGCAGCGATTACAGCACCGTCGAGCAGCCCTGCAGGGTCAGGACCTGTTAAGCTTTTAAGTAAACAACTGCCAGAGGTAGAAAAGGCAGGAGTATGATCAGAGCTCCCCCAATTTATGCAACCAATTCTATTGTGATCTCAGAAAGCAGGCAGACTAAAGGACGCGAGTGCACTGAACGACACGAGCGTGGCGGGGTTAACACAGAACAGGCATTTTAAACAGATAGACAGACAGGACAAATGACAAGATCCCGGGAAAGGTAATTTAGTTCTCCCACTCGTTTTTCCAATTCAAATTAGAGACTTGTTTGGGACAAAACAGAGAGCCAAATTCTCTCTTGGCACTCTCCAGAGAGATGAATGTCTTCCTTCTCTCCCAGCTGCCTGCTGCAGAGGGTAAGGCCTGCGCCTACCATGCTGCCATCTTCATGCTCCCTCCTGGCTCCAGAGTGTGTGAAACAGAGCCTGCTTCTCACATCTGAGAGCAGATGAACAAACCAGACTGCTTGAGACTGCTTCTCACATCTGAGAGCAGATAAACAAGCCAGCAAGATACCAAATACCAAGGGCCCTTTCCAAACCAAACCCAGTCTCAAGAAAGATAAGCCAATTAGAATCTTACCCAGTCAGAGAGTTGAAACTCCATTTGTCCTTTTTTGCAGCCACAGCCTCCGGGCCTTAGCCCTCCCCAGATGGCAAGAGCTGAATTCATCTGGGGCACCGAGACATACAGGAGAGGGGCAGGGGTCCAGAGGCCAGGGTCCCCTGCAGAGCATCCCGGATGAGCCCCCAAATGTTACAGCAAAAATAAAAAATCGAATCAAATCCCACAGGAGATCAAAAGAACTCATTCAGAACAAACGGAGTTTTAATTAACTTTTTATTTAGAACCAATTGGACCGGTCATTGCCCCCCGATTCTTGATCAGAGAATATGGCCCTTAACTGCCTTTGCTATCACCTTATATACTTTTTTGGTTTCCATGGTAGTAGATTGGAATGTTTAAGCCTGGCCACAGTTGTCTTCCTTGCACCATGTGACGAGGTCAGGCTCTGGTCACAAAGATAGATACTTTAACAACTCAGGCAAGGAGAAGAATTCCAGGACAAAGTCAGGACTGCAAAGTTAACTCTTTATAATCCCTCCAGGATGTTTCTCAAGACAAATTTTGAGGTTTGTCTATCTTAAAATGATGTGCTAAAAGTCACCACCCCTTACAATAACAGTTTTGGAAGAGTAGACATTTTGACTATATTGATTCTATCTGTCCAGAAACAAGGGATACCTTTCCATTTACTAATATATATCCTCTTCAAGCTCCTTTTCCAGAGTACTATGATTTTCACTGGAGACGTCTTTCACAACTTCCAACATCACCCTAAATGGAGAGAAGCTGAAGGCTTTACCTCTAAAATCAGGAACGTGACAAGGATGTCTTGTATTACTATCTCTGTTAAATGTAGTTCTTGAAACATTACCTAGAGCAAGAAGACAGGAGTAAAGAGTAAAAGCCATAGAAGTTAAATTGACTACTTGCAGATATCATGATTCTCTGCATGAAAGATCCCAAAAGCTCCACCAAAAGATTCCTAAAACTAGTATCCAAATTCAGCAGTGTAACAGAATACAAACTCAATGCCCCAAAGTCAATAATCTTCCTATACACCAATAGGAAACTCACTGAGAGGCAATTTACCCAAAATATCCTTCCCAATAGCATCAACAAAAATGACATATTTAGGCTTTAGGTGAATTCTTAGTCTTCCCAGGAAATAATACAGATAAAGGCACACAGGTCTGTATTCTGTTTCATGTCAGAATGAAATCATTCCCTTTCAGAAATAAAATAGCTCCCTTTTTTATAAGTGCTAAGAATTTCATGATTTTTTTCTAGGTGCCTCTTGCCAGACATTCTTTCCCTTCTCTTTCTGTCATTATTTGCATTAAAACAAATAAGATTTCTTTGAATCAAAGAAAAATTTTACATAACGCTTTGCTTTAAATGATCCCACATTGCTGCATGGAACATGTGTTGTCCTAGGGTTAGCCAAGCTGGCTGTTGCTTGCCCTCACAGGGCAATTCAGCTCAGTAGTTATATCAATGAAAACGAAATTCTGACTTAAGTAAGTAAAGCTAGCTGAATCCGGAATAGTCCAAGTGCTTAAATCTCTTATGGAGGGCTGAAATTAAAATTTCCCATCAGATTTTCCATAAAAAGCAACCATCTAGAGCCTTCAAGTTTCATTGCCTTCTCCTCTTATCACTTGAATTTATTGACACAATATTCTCTTTAAAAACTATAGATGAGACAAGTGAATAAAATATTAAGTTCTGGCAAATCTTTTTCAAATTTTCTACCAATATAAAAATATGAGGGTAGGAAAAAAGGAAATATATAATTTTGACTCTAATTACCTATTTCCATTGGGAATGTGATACTCGATTTATAGTTTTTTTTTTTTTTAGCGAGAAGAGAAAAAAAACATACAACAAGAAAATGGAAGAATCCTATGCACATTACAGTTGGCTAAGTGGGTGATTAGCTTTCTTGTGGAACATGAATTTATGATACTTAGATTTCAGTGCACCAATGTGTAATGTGAACATGGGTGGGCTGACAATTAGTCTTATAAAGTCAGAGTTATATATGTCTTTTGATTTGTAGCATGGAAATTAAATTCAGTTCAAAAGATAATTTTAGACAAATATCTTAATTAAATTTTTTTGATTCTTCTATTACTTGGCAACCAAAATTCTGCTAGTCTCTTTTTAATAGATCTGACAAACTGGTTGGACACTGACACTTTATTTTTCACATTCATAAGCAATTTGTTTGTGTTTCTTTTGAGAATGGGAATTACATTTTTTTGTCACAGTTTTCCATTTATCCAATAATAATCTCACCAACAAGTAAGAAAAATTCCCCATAAGACATGCATCTCTTTACCAAACGTGGTTCTCAGTTGTAGTTTAAAGGGATGGATACAATTTTGATACATTGAACTTCTCTATATCTTATGTACTAACTAAATTAGCATGAATTTAATTGGCTTTAGGAATATGAGAATTTCTTGATAATGTGCTATGATAATGTGCTTTGATAATGTGCTTTAGGGAAACAAGTATTAGTTGTCAGTTATTATTGTGGACCCAGAATTGTAATAAATGACTCTGCATCTATTGTGGATCCAGAATTGGAATAAATGACTCTGTGCTTGACAAATACTTTGTGCTTCACTGACATGGTCAGGCTCACTCATAGGTAGACATTGGGATATGATTTTAAAAGATCAAGAAAAGCTAGGAAACTTGGACCTGACTTTTATCCCAACTCAACTAGCAGCTATAATGCTTGAAAAAAGTGAAAAAATAATACTTTCTGGCAAATCTCTCTCAAATTTTCTACCAAGTTAAAAAGAAGAAGGTAGGAGAAGAAGAAGCATGCCATTTTTATTCTGGTCTTATTTGCATAGTCTTGTCAGATGGATGGAAATTCCTATGTTCTTTGTGGTCTTTTCTCTGGCACACCACAGCCTTGACAGTCTCCTTCCTACTTTTAACTTTGTTTTGTTTTGCTTTGTTTTGCTTGGCATTTTGATGAAGTGACCACTGGTTCATGCTGGACTTTGTTCCCCATGGTAACAGTTGTTACAGAGTAATAACTGTTCCTACTGCTTTCACTAATGTTTAGTTTCATCTGTGATGGTATTCGAAAGAGTTTGCATATTTGTGCCTGCAAGTGGAAGCTAGGTGGGGAGGGGGGTTATGCAGGAGCCTGTATATGAGAGAGTGCTGGTAACTCCTTGCACAGCAGTTTGGCATGGAATGAAATCACATAATGCACACATCAAATCCTCATTATTATAAACCTGCACCTTGTGATATTTTATTCTCTAAAATTGGACTGATTTGTCTAATTATATTCTAGTCACATTGCTTTTTAAGAGAATGATGATCACTTTATCAGCGTTGTGTATTTGAGAAAAAGCTACATGAATCTTTTGGGGTTTTCCATGTTGATTCAGGGAAATTTTAGTTGTTTTTTATGCTTTTCATGCCTCTGTATGTCAGTGAAAAATATATGTTTAAGAAATTCTAGAAAGTATTTGTCATACTAAAGACTGCAAAGGGGACAAATACAAGATGTATCATTGAAGACACGAGCAAAATATAGATCACATTTGTCCATGAAGAAGGTAATGCTGGAATCACTCAATCCTCATGACCCACCTTGATCTTCACTTAGGGGCTAGCCCCAGTGAACTCACTATAGGAATCTGTCTCTTTCTGGTCTAATTAGAATTCTGTTCTTCAACAGTGGTTTAGGCAGATTTTCAGATTTCCCAGTATGTAGATACCATAAATTTGGGTAGGAGAGTTCTGTATAATAGACTTTCTGAACATTTGAGAAGGTTCTAGAAGGCTAAGCTCAAATATAAATTACCTAAATGAAATGTAGTTGGCACATAAAATCCTTCAGTTTAGAAAATTCACATTATATAATGGGAACAGGGTAAAAATCATAGGGTTCTTTAAATGTAACCCAGTTGAGTCATTTTTTTTATAATGAATATTAACTTGGATAACTGTTTTGAAGTTGTATATTTTGAAGTATAGTTCTCAAATAAGAAAAGAAAGAATCTCACTTTTTCTGAAGTTAAAACAAAACATAGAGTGCCCTCAAAACTGATTTTATGAAGGCCATGAGAATAATAGAATTTGTACTCAGTGTCTTACTAAATTGTGTGCTTTATTTTGTTTATAGCTTATAGTTGCTTTGTTTATAGTTCTGTATCTTCAGTAGGTTCTTTTGTTTCCTTGGGACTTTATGTTCTTTCTGGAACTTTCCTCCACTCCATCCCTTGGACATTGCAATATTGAAATCCAGCTCAGGTGTCACCTCCTCAGAGAAGCTCTATAACTCAGTCATAACCTTGTTTATCAGATTCAGCACTTCTGACTGTTACATTTATCTGTTATATTTAACAGTGTGTGCACCTGCACCTGTCCATTCTACCAAACCTGTACTGTCGCAATGCAGTGCCCACTTGCCATATCTAGTGATCTAAATCTAAATTACATGCAATTAATTTAAATTTAACTTTATCAGGTAACCTGATGCACTTTACACTCTCATTGCCTAGTGGTCTCTGTATTGAGCAGTACAGATTTAGAGCATTTCCACTATCGTAGAAACTTCCTTTGGCTAACATAGCAGACTGAGAACCTTCCCTTGATCCCCACAGCCCCATCCTCTGGGTTAATTCATAGCATGTGGAAGACAGCTATTAAGTGACTACTGAATGAAACAGACCTTAAAGATAATGGGAATATAATCAGACTTTGAAGTTACTCCAGACATAAGGATAGGATTTCTAATTTGAGTTTAGAGTAAAAATCATTCTTTTTTCTATCAGCCTACTGGGAAAGGGTGCAGATTTCCTTGTTGGATATTGAGCTCAACCTAAAATTCAGAAGAGTGAAGCCAGGTGATCACCTTGCTCTTCTCCAAGATAGTTGGTTCTTGTTTTGTGGTAGATATTGCAACTCGAAGAGAATAACTGAGACTCAGTTATTTTCATTAGTAACTTTGTAGAAGGTTTTGTGAAATTTTTGAGAAACTTACACTAACTGTCATATGTCATCTTTGACTGTCAGCAAGGATCCATGCTTTGGTTGAGAATATAAAAACATGTTTTCCTAGATAACTTTCACTGAAATTAATCTAGCACTAAAATTTTCTATTGGTTTCTGTTTTTGTTGTAAGGAAAACTGCCTGAAAATAGAAAACTAAATTAAAGCTTAAATAACTGTCAGATAAGGAGCCACTAACCTTAATAAACAAATCATAATTAAGGAAACAATGGTAAATCAGACTTCAGTATCATTGGTTCAGATGTATTATGGGGAAAATCACACATATTTTTTTGAGCTCTCTTTCATATAACTAAACTTAACTGTGCTTGGGGGTTTTACATAGAGTAGTTATTCTGCAGTGATTTCAGACAAAACTGAGTGCAAATAGGTCTGATTGTTTTCAAACTTTTTCTGGTTAGTGCTATAAAATCACACAGATTAATTGAACCATTTTAAGAAGGTATTTTCAGTTTTGGAGGAACACCATTGGGGTTTTTTGTATTTTTATTTCTTTTCTCAAAACACCATGGTTCTAAATACAAAACAACAGCAGAGTCTCAAAATAAAGCATGAAACAGCTGAAACGCAATGGATGTTTTCATAGGTTCAAGGTCTTTGATGTACTAAAAACAAGAGGGAAAATGCACTTTTTTGTTTTGCAAGAGGTTCGATGATCTTTAAGACCAAACATTTCATTCATCTGTTGGAGGATTCCCATACCTTCTCTTATTTAGAAGGCACTTCTATGCTGATGGGGCCTGCAAAAGTAGCCTGAGAGTATGCCTGAGGAAGGGATTCAGGGGAGGAGAATGTACACTTGAGTTTCGAATAAGGACCTGGGCCTAAAATATGACAAAGTTCCAGGCTCCTCGTTGGCTAAATGGTTTGAGACACATCTGTTCTTCCATTCCGGATTCAGTTTCTATCATAGTAAAATGGAGATGAGAGTATCTTTTCTTTCAAAACTATTAGAGAAATAATATCCTTGATCAAAGGATTACTTTTGGGAGAAACTGGACTGTTCTTTACTAACCATCATTTGTTGAATTATCAGTAAGCATGCATTGTGGGTTGTGTGTTACTCAGAAAGTTTGTTGAAGTCTTAACCCCTGGTACTTCATTTTGTCTTTATATAAAAAAGAGTCTGAAGATTTAACTGAGCTTGTGCTTAAATAGGATAGATCTCTGATCCAGTGAACTTGTGTTCTTGTAAGATTCACAGGCCACAGAGAGAATGCCCCGTGAAGAATGAAGCAGATAATAGAGTAAGACAGCCATAGGACAAGAAAAGCCGAGGACCAGTAGCCACTGTTAGAAGCTAAGAAGGGCAAAGAAGAATTGCACCCAGTATCTCAGCTGTCACGACTAACACCTTGGTATCAGAGTCCCAGTCTCCAGAACTGTAAAATAATAAATTTTATTATTTTAGGCTATGCATTTTGTGGTACTTTGTGATGTTAGCTTGGGGAAATGAGTATTACACTCAAATTGGTCAATATCCAGGTTCTTATTGCTAAGTGAGATATTTATAATTCAGTATGTTAAATAGAAACATAATAAATTACATGGAACTAGATTTCATAAGATCGTGTAGCGATCTTCCTTGATAAGGCTTCAGTCTTCTCTCATATTATGCCAGCATAACGATTTCAAGTCATTGTTTTCTTACTTACTTGATAACTCAAAAATGACTACAGGAACAGGGAGAGGGTTGGCATCAATTCCCTGCAATTATAAACAAAATTTGGTGTTTGCACATGTACTATTTTCTGGAAGGAAAATTCTAAAAAAATTTATCAGATTCCTCAAGAAGAATCTAAGATCTCAACTCTCTTTAATCACATAGGATTCAAAATATTCACTATGAGTCTTAGGTACTTTCTTCCCACTGGGACACAGTACCCAATTCCCACAAGGTAAAGAAGAGTTTATTTTGGCTCACAGTTCTCAGAGGTTTCAGCCTGTAGTTGGCTGGTTCCAAGACAGGGAAGCTGGGCAGAGGATCATGATGGAGGAAAAACAGTTCATGGTGTGGCGGGCAGGAAGCAGAGAGATATAGAGGGAGTAGGCGGGACATATACCCTCCCAGGCCACACCCACAACAACCCACCTCTTCCCACCAGGCTTCACCAACATCACATCCAGCTGTAAGCTCAGCATTGAACTAATCCAGTACCACGTAACCATGATCCAAAAAGCCCCACCCCCGAGCACGCGAGACTCTGTGTGTGTGTGTGTGTGTGTGCCGGGGGTATCTAGATCTAAGCCATAACACCATGCTTAATAAGTGGACTGAATTCATTTTAGTATCTAAAATCCAAAAGATCAACAGCTCAGTGGCAAGGACTGAGTCAGACAGATGAGTGTTGCAGCCAGCTGACAATAGTTTATGAAAGTCAGCCTGGTGAATTACCAGGGCTTGGCAAGCCAGGTATTACACACGGTCATTATTAAAATGAAATAATACATATATTTACTTTTAAATGTATTATACTAAACACAAGGTAATAAATACTTATAACTGGTCACTCCTTGTTTTTTTTTTTTTTCTATGTACCTATACTTCTTTGGCTACAGTAAAAGACAGCCCTAGAACAAGGTAAAATAGTGCCTTTACTTATAGGAGAGTTCAGAAAGGTTCTGAGGTGGGAGTGCTTGAAGCGCAGAGTATAAAAGAGTTGTATTTCATCCAATTACAAACTTGTCAAGGAAGAATATGCACCGTCTCTCTTATAACTTTACATGACCAACGATCAGTTTATAGCCACCTCAAGACATTTTTCCCCTCTCTAGACCGAAGTTTGCATGATTGAGTTGCAATTTATGGAGATTATAAATTGCATTTTGCTCTTGAAATATAACATTGTCTTACTGGTAATTTTTCTAAAAAGTGCCTATACAGTCTTTCACTAGCACAAAGACGTTTTTTGTTTGATAACTTTTTCTCTGGCACTTAAATCATGCACTTAATTTGTTTATGTTCCATTCACTATTGTCTTTTTTTTTTCAAGAGCGATGAGGTAGGGTGTACCACAATGAGTTAATGAATTATGCCTGCGTAGGGTCTGGTTCTGGGAAAAAATCTTCCCTTTGCCTCCATGTTTCCCAGCAGTTTCCTTTGGGGCTGTTGTACAGGTATAACCACAGGATGAGAAGCTCACTGCAGAAAGCTAGCACAGGTGTTTCCAGGACTTTTCTGCAATTTTGTGAATCTCCATTATCTCACAACTGTCTTTTACAATTGGAGTAAATTATTAAAGTGATAAAAATTATTCCTGGTGTTTTCCCCAAGAGAAACTCAATTATAAAAACATTTTTATTTTTATGATTTCTGTTACCCAAGAAGAAAAGCAGATGAATAGATTTTCCTGAGATATAATTTGTTGCTAATACTACTGTCTAAATTTGACAGCTAATATTACTCCTCTACCCCTGCTTAAATTTCCTTTAGTTCCACAGCTATGCCCACTTTGACATAGTCCATGCTTAGGTCTCCTTCACCACGCAATACTGAAAGTATCTTCAAGTTAGCACGAACCAGAACTACCACATGATGTACTGACCCCAAAGATATTGCTGTGTCTGGGGAGAAGTAATTAGTTCTTTCATCAGGAACTGCTGAATTTAAATTTAAATATGTATAAATTTTTAAAAATAAAAACATAAAATGCTGCACATTAAGTAGACAACACAAGAATTATGACTTTTTATATCATACAGCTTGCCTTTTTGAGATTATGGTAGTGTTGCTATACTACCCTCCATGGTGAAAAGCAAAATCTGTAGTAATATCTGGGATGAACAAATAATTCACAATAGACCTTTTAGCTTTTGGTGAGAGTAAAAATCAGCTCACTCATAAAACGGTCAGAACACTGCACAGTTTTCCTCCACATCTTTCTTCCCCTTTAAGAACTTTAATAATGAGCACAACAGATGTTTAAAAAACATTTGTTTTTGAAGCAGTCTTAGCCTTGAAAAGACAGATGGGAAAGTTTGGGATGCAGATCTGCACCTGATACATTCACAGGAAGGCTGAAGGGCTCTCCAGGGTGTGGAGCTGCACTGGCAAATGGCGTTTAGAAATACTGGGAATAGAAATGGACACGATCAAGTTTCCTTTCTGTTTCTTTCTTTTTATGTTGCCAACATAGAGGAAGGCTGCCTGTCAAGGCTTCTCAAAAAGAGAAAGGATGCTCTAAAGAGGAGTCATGCTTTGGAGGAGTCAAGGGTAACTAGCTTTAGGGAAGACAATTGGTACTGTGCTCAAAACAACCTCCGCAGCCTGACTCTCACTAGGCTGAGTAGACGGGATGTGACTCAGTGTGCAGATGCAGGTTCCCTTCTGTGTTGTCACCTCTTGCGCCCTCAGCCACTTGGCACCTCAATGGTCAGACCTTGGGTAACTAATTAAAATGCTGCAAAAGTCACTAGTCTTTAATTAAATAATGGATTATTGAAGGCTAGCAGTTCAATAGATGATTGAACATGCTGTTAAATTAAGAGGTCTCTTCCTTTTGGATGTATGATACACGTTATACCTAAAAACATGGCCCTGGGGTCACTGACAAGTTACCTGAAACTGAGGACAGAGCTTTGGGCAAAACTCCACTGACACAGTAAATTAGGTTAAATGCTCGCATTTTTGAGGGCACAAGGAATTATTTATTCTTTGTGTTACAAATAGTTTTTACAACCAACAACTTTGGGTAGTAGATTAATTTAAGTATAATGTTATTTCAGAAGAAAAAAGTGAATTTTATGCCATATACCAGTGCCCTCTGCTCAAGAATACCATATTTTAATTTAGTGCATTTTAAGGTAAAGGCATCTTTATTGCAGGTGACTTTCTGGAAGTTGTTCTTCAAGGTCAGTTTCTTCTTTCCTTCCATTAATCTGATTTCCTGAGCTAGTACTAACATGTGCATATGTGTAAATGATGTGATTTTCCCCCTTGGATTAAATTAAGAGAAAGGCACACTAGAGAACTTTCTGTTCTGTAGTAAAAAAATGATTTAAAGCAATTATCAATTTAACTGAATAATAAAATGTTGACACTGGAACATTTGGAGGACTGATTCCTACTTTTTAAATTTAACTGTACTATAGATAAGAAATTATTGCCAAAATTTCCTATATAGCTATTATTACAGTTAAACTTAGGATAAATGCACAAAAGCTATGTAATATGATTTTTAAAAAATTTCCATTCCAAATTCATTTGGATGTGATGGGTATTTATAAGCACCATGATGTACTGTACCCTCACAGCTTCCTCAAGTATTTGACCATCAAGGCCCACTGTACTGTCTCTGCTGTGACTCACAAATGGCTCAGTGAAATTCCCATACATCTTCTCCCATGGCAGAATTTGATGATTGGAAAGCCAGGTATTAGTCAGTGAAGCCATGACATAATCACATGAAAACTCTTAGATAATCTTGTCTATAGGGTGGTATTTGGGGACTCTTGATGCCATTTATGTGCTTTCAATCAACATAAACAGGTAACTATTGTAGATTTTCTAGGCCTTATTTCCTGATTCTTTACATGAACATTTACTTTTGTACATATAAGGAGTATAGAAAAATTGCAACTCCTTCCATGGTTCACAATGAACAATTACATTTTGTGTCCCCAATCTGCTTAAGTGAGATTTGTAAGTCATGTGAACAAGATTTAAAGTCTCCAGTCAGGTGTCTTCTGCACGAGTTGGTTAATTAGAGTAGTCATACCTAAGCATGGCAGAGCTTATGTAATCTATTCTTCCCTCCTGTATCAATACTAAATATAAGGAAAGAGTATACATTTTTAACCACTGAAAATGCAATTTTGAAACATGAAAAATTAGGTCCAGATGGAGAGACTTGCAAAAGATAATGATTTTGGGGATACCTTTTTACAACAAAGATTTTTAAAGCAAAAATAAGAAGTTGAACATAAATAAACATATCCACCTACAGCATAGAAAGGCCAACTTCAATGATCACGTAGGAATGTTAAACTGTATAGGATATACACTGTGTGGGGTGGTATACTCTTGTAATTGTCAGTACTTGGGAGGCTGAGGCAGGACAATCCCCATGAGTTAAAGGTCAGACCGGGCTACACAGAGTTCAATGCCAGTCTGAACTATATAGTGAGAATATGTCTTGAAAAAATAGAAATAAAATAAAATGAAACTGCACATTCTGTACTGTTAGTTTTGACTTATTTAGAAGTTGATTATTTGTATAAGTCATACAGGAAGAAAAGACAGATGTCAAAACATCATGTAAGCGTAGCTTTTTAAATTAGTGTCATTGTTACCTCTGACCTGCTCTGACCTTGTCAGTTCTGGTGAGTAGAGCACTTACATGTTGAACCCTGTCAGTAAATATCTGAGAGGTGAACAGCTTCCAACGGCATGACAAGGTCATGACGTTTTGCAGCCTTCCCTTCCTGTAAATGGTAACTGACATGGATCCTGAAGAGATTGGTTTGTAACACATGCTGTGCAGCTCAGCCTCTTAATCACTGTATGGCGATTTGCAGTAGACCCTGGTCTGATAAGTAGGATTCCAGGGATATTTTTAAAATTTAAAAAGCACTAAAACTCCACACAAGTGAAACAAAATCTTTTGTACTCCAAGCTTCATATATAGGACAAACTTAGTTGCATCTGGCATTATGGAACTTAAACACCTACTCTTCATTGGAAAAACCATAATTCTGAGTTGTAATGGTTATAATTTAGAGAAATGTGGTTACTTGTAGAGATGAGCGAGCTGACAATGATAAATTTTATAATAAATTTACGGTAACTTTGTATGTGGGTGTCAGACAATTAAATAAGCAATCAAACCAGAAATAGAATTAATTTTCTTTGAACTGCCAGCTCTGTGGAGAGCCCCATTACTTGGCAAAAAGAGACAACTTATAGGAGAAATCCATCAAAATATATTGTCTGGAACTAAATAAGAGCTGAGGAAGCAACTGTGTTTACAAGCGAAAGAAACCTAATTTGGAATCAAACTCAACTATTAACTTTTAAGTAAAATATGATGAGCATCAGAGACAAGTTGTAGCGTTGAGAATGGAAATGAAATCTATTAGTTTTTAATATTTACTGATATATATGTATATAAAATTATATTTCTATATAATTATATTATATATATACACATACAAATGTGTGTATGTATGTATATGTGTGTGTGTATCTATCTATCTATCATCTATCTATCTATCTATCTATCTATATATATAATTTTTCCCAGTATGGTATGGGTATGGAAAAATTTCAGTTCAGCAGCTGTAAAATTACAATCAGAAAATTAACATGAATTTTAGAATGATCTTAGTGTTATATAAAAGGGAATGTGGGGATAATGGCCAATGAGAAGGCTCCTACCTTAAAGTCATGCCCATTCAACTTTCTGATTTAAAAACCTTTTATGGTGCTTACTTTAGCAGCACATATACTAAAACCCTTTGGCAAATTCAAATTATACTGATTTTTGACCACCACACATATAGATCTGAGAACTCAAACTGAAAACGTTCATTAATTACTTGACCAATTTACCTAAAGTTACATAATATAAAAATGAGAGAGATTTTTCTATTTAAAGATTGAAGGCATTAATTATCATTAGCACTAGTGCATACTATTACTAAAGAATACATCTGAATCATAGGTATAGAAATATTTTTAGGGAGTTAGTCTAAGAAGTCTGACTATAATAAATAATTTTTACATTTTTAGTGATATTCTTTGAATTTCTTGATTAAAGCTGCTCTGGTAATGTATTTCATTCAGTAGACTTGGACTAGGATTTCACGTTTACTGATAGCTGACACTAGTTTGCTTAGTTCTTTGCTGACTCATGGCACACTTTTACCATTAATCATTAGTATCCATTCTGTTTAATTACCCTTGTGTTGCTATCTCAGTAATTTCTACTTAATTTTCTTCCAAGAAGTAGTTGAAGTTGAACCCTTTAACCACTTGTATTGCTCTAGGATATGCCACTCTCTGGCTGGTAGCATTAATCTGTTCTCAAAGAATGTGTTCTGTGGAGAAATAATTACAATTTTCTCATTTTTTATAGCAGGTACTTGTAGTGAGAAGCTTATTTAGTTGGAAGTGCATTGTCAGGATTTCAAATATATCCATGTTAACTGTGTAGCATTCTCCATAAGTGTTAAATATATCAAGCTATGGAACATTTTTCTAAATTAGCTACTGATTGTCCCTATTTCTGGAATATATCATTATACCTTAATAAAAATTGCAAACAAATGGATGGATGAATATATTATACTTACAGCTATTAGTATTAATTGTAAAGTATAAATTTAGTCAAAGTTGCTCAATAAAGTATCAGTACTGGGTCTGGGGATATAGCTCAGTGGAATAAGCGCCTGCCTAGCAAGCGCAGGGTCCTGAGTTCAATCCCCAGTACCGCCAAAAAAAAAAAAAAAAAGTATCAGTACTGAAGAAATAGTATCAACTTTGATAAGTGAAAAAGTAAAAGTAATAACATAATACTGTTGCGTGAACAGGTTATAAATGAGTTTCTACTTGAATCGATATTGCAGGAAGTACTAAAAACAACAGCTACCACATACTAAAACCCACCATTTATTTCCCTAACCACAATATTTAGACATACTAAACAATGTAACATACATGGAAAAAGTAGACTTGAATGCCTGGGTTAGGATAATGGGCGAAGAATATTATAATTCAACTCATTTAATAACCGTCTTGTCATTCTGTGGATTCTTCATCTCACAATATCACAGAAAAATATCTGCACATGCTGGGAGGTATTATCTGTATCAAAACTTGTCATATTTTTGAGTCTATATAATGAAGCATGATGTACCCATCAGAAAAACACTTAAGAGCTGCCAGATGTCTACTGCTATTATTCTCTGATGACGGACACACATTGTTTCAAATGAAAGGTGACTAGAACATAAACAGAAAGGATATTCTTCCAACTCCAGAATCTTCAGTCCCTGTATTAAAATGTTCTTGGTGTGACCATCTGAGGCTTGAGACTGATTATATGACAGTGTCTGTGGGGTGGCCAACCTCCTCACTATGTCCAGTATGCAGTTAGGGAATTAGCGATGGAAGTGTCAGACAGAGTAAAAGTGCATAACAAAGTGAGAAGTAGAAACCTTAAGAACTCTTAATTCACATTTGAAAAATAGGGAGACTTTTCTAAAAACCACATATTAGAGTATCGTGAGTATGTAACCATGTGTATATGCATGATGAAGTCCGTCTGTTCTTCAAACGTGTTAGTACCACAATAAGTAATGAGGTGCAGTAACAAGATTATTAGCCAACCTTTTTGTGAATAAGTGATTTTGCTAAAAGTTTCTGTTTAAATAATTTGGAAATTAAAAAAAAATCACATCTTCAGGTCATCTGAACCCAATCAAGTTAACCTAAAGGTTAACTCAATCGAACTCATCTGCCTATTTGTTCATCAGGACAACACTTCTGTTGCTGATCTAATCGAGTCTTGAACTTCGTTACTGAACCCCAGAGTGACTTCTCTAGGTAGCTGCAATGAAACAGCAGGAGCAACTCTGGGAAAACATGTGACAGATGTTTCAAAAATCAAATCCATCACATATTACTACTTAAAATTCACTCAAATTTGATTAGACCCACTCCTGTGATCTTGTCTCATACTGCTTTTGTTTAGTTTAGTTTAGTTAATGTTGCAATTAATCTTTGCAAAAATCTAATTCATCCTCAAGCTTCTTTCATGCCATGATCTGTTTGTATAAATCTTCTGAAACAAAATACCCTGTCTAATTTGATCTGTAGTCATGATTGAAAATAGTGAGTTGATATTGCTTTGTTTCTACAGTAATATAATTAAGATACCCATGCTTTTCTAATTAATTTAATCTAAAATTGCTCTGGCTAGTAGATATCCTAAAAGAATATAATGAATTGTTTTTCTATCTTATCTCTGACATTAGTCAAGGGAATTAATTTTACCAAGTTTGAAACACATCCAATGTTTATTTGACCATCTAGAGTTCAATCTAATACAGACTTGTCAAATATTATCCATAGTTTATTAAAGAAATCAATATCATGAACCATTTTAATAATCCATAAGTATAATTAATAATAAAATGATGCATTATTATTTATAATTATAATATGTATTTGTTTTATATATCATAATATATAATAAAATTTATAAATAAACACTAATACACTTACAATTGGGCATAATCAAATGCAGTAAAATATTTACTACCATAAGTGAAATATATATATTACATATAGTAGTACACTAGGGTTTATAAATGTATATTCTATTAGTAATTCTTTATAAACTTCTATTATTTTCTAGTTACACAAATTAGGTGCCCTCAACATTGCCCATTGTAAGGAGAACATATAAAAATATCCACAGACTAGAAATTGAATAAATAGCCAATTCATTCTGAATAAGTCTATTGTCAGCATAGCTCATGCATTTTTTAAATAAAATGAGAATGCAGTTATTTTGTCAGTTTGGGGAGTATAAGACTGAAGAAAGGAAAAGGAGTGACTATTAACTTTTTATCTTAGGGGCTGGGGATATAGCTCAGTGGAATAAACACCTGCCTAGCAAGCGCAGGGTCCTGAGTTCAATCCCCAGTACCGCAAAAAAAAAAACTTTTTATCTTAATGTTATGTAATGATTATTTTAAATATATAGTATTAAATAGTTATTTACAGATATATATTTAGGATAGTAAGTTACGGAAAAATGTTAAAGATCTGTAGCCATGAAGGAAATGCAGAGCAAAACTACATTGAGATTCCATCTTACCCTAGTCCGAATGGCTATCATCAATTATACAAAAAGCACTAATTACTATTGGTGAGGATGTTGGGCAAAAGGAATCCTATGCTATTGGTGGAAATAAAAGTTAGTCGAGTCCCTACAGAAATCAGTGTGGATGTTCCTTAAAAATCTAAAAGTAGACCTACCATTCTATCAGCTATAGCGTTCCTTGGTAAATAGGCAACAGAAGTAGTCAGCAGACCACAGGGATACTTGTATACGTATATTTACTGCAGTAAAATTCACAAAAGCCAAGATATAAAACCAAGCTCGGTGCCCATAAATAGATGAGTGGCTAAAAAATGCAGTACAGAATATGTACACAATAAAGTGTCCATCCGTAAACAAAGAATGCAACTTTGTCATTTACAGAGAAAAGAATGGTTCTGGAGACCATCTTGTTAAGTGAAGTCACTTACACTCAAAAGACAAATAATGCATGTTCTCCCTAAAAGGTAGACTCTAAAGAAAAATGACGTGAAAGTAGACGGGGGACTTAGTAGATGAGAGAAAGCGAATAAAGGGTGGGGGGAAGGGTGCACAGAGGGCTAGTAGGGGAGATTGGGAAGATCAAGATTTATCATATGCATTTAAACCCAATGTCTTGTACAATTAATAAGCACTAATGATTTAAAAGGAAAAATCTGAAAAAATGTACATATATACATACAAAAATTAGAGAAATGAGCTATCCTAAAGAAATATAACGAAGTGTTTTTCTTTCTTATCTCTGACATTAGAATATATAGCACCTGCCAAAAATGTATACATATTTCAGGAAAAGAACAACCCATATAAATACTTTAATACTAAATTTATTGAGGCATCAAGAAATTAATATAAGTTAGCTTTGGCCTCTACAATTACAAGTCATGCTTAAAGTGGGTGGCCACTAGCTTCTCAGCATTCATTATTATGGCAGATTGCTTGCTGCGGTAGCCTTGGCCATTGAGAGGCTGCACTACATTTTCCATCTCTTCCCTATGAGCCAGCAATGTAGGAGGTTTTCTGTGACATACGACATCCTTGAGGGTCCACTCATAATTGCACTATTTCAAAGACTGAGGCAGGAAGGTTGCATGTTGGAGGAATGCCTGAGCTACATAGGGTGAGGGAGATCCTATTTTAAAAAGCCAAAAACAGAAATAAAAAAGCTTTATAAAATGCTTGGGTGAAAGCATATACAAGAATATACATACGTAACAGTGAACATCATGTCAGTTGCTGGCTTTAGAATATTTCGTGGTGTGTTAATTGTAATTGAAAGACCTCAGTAAACAGTGGTATTTGCATCTCATGTAATCTCTTTAAAATACCCTACTTAGAAACAACTTTTTAAATCAGTTTTTAAATATTTTAATCACATAGTTTATTACCTAAAACATTTTTTTCTAAAAATGGAATCTGTTTCCTTTTTTAAAATTGTATCCAGTACCAGGGATTGCATCAAGCCTCAGATTGAGCTACATTCACAGCTTTGTTTTGTTATTTCAAAATTTGAGAAAAGAGTCTTGCTAAATTACCCTGACTAGCCCTCAACTTGAGATCTTCCTGCTTCACCCTCTCTGCGATAACTGCAATAATAGGACTGCAGGATTGTGCTTGGCTAATTTTCAAAGATTTTAACTTTTGACTATATTTCCCCCTTTATATTTAAAGTGAATATTTTAATACGTTTGCTCAGAATGTATTTTTTCTGATTTTTCAAAGGTGTTACAGCTTCAGTTCAAAAGTAAAACTTTCACAACGGAGTTTTCAAAATTAGTTCCCTTGGGCTGGGGATATATCTCTGTGGAACAGGATCCTGCCTGGCAAGTGCAAGGTGCTGAGTTTGATCCCGGTACCACTGAAAAAAAAGTTTCCTTTAAAAACCTTTTAAACAAAAAGTTTATTTGTAATAAAACATATGAATGAAAAGTCTTATAATACTGACTTAAAATAGCTACGTGAAAGCAATTTTTGGCGGAGAAATTAAGTTTTCAATTACATGTTTGGAGAAACACTCAGGTTAATTTGAATTCATAAGTATCCTGCAGCTAAGCAGGAATTGGATTAAAACCCCTCCTGTTTATATTCGTGGATTCTACCTTAATTCTCAAAATGAAGAATAATTGTTATATCTATACATTTTTATGGAACTGTAGAAATGAAGATATCAATTTGAAAACTAGTTGATAGTTTTACTTTCTTTTTAAAAATTGAATTAAATTTTTATTAGTACACGTTTGTGGTACAGAATATTTACATATCTTGTGTAGAGTTGGTACATGTACACAATACACCTCAATTTCTGTTTTTCATCTTCTTTCCTTTCTCGCCATACCTTGCCCGTCTATTTCTTGGTCCTTTTCCCCTTGGAGAAAGATCTATCTCTTTTATTTCCTATTGTCTCTTTGTTATTTTGCTTTTTATTTATAACAGGTTTCTCCTATAAGAGAAACTGATATTTAAGGCTGTATGTCTGATTTATTGCACTTCTTAAATTATGGTCTCAAGGTGTATCCATTTTTCTACACATAACTCAGAGTTATCTTTCTTTATAGCCAAATAGTACTCCAGTGAGTGTGAATGCATTTTCTTTATGCATTTATGTATTGATAGACCTAGAGGCTGCTTCTAAGACTTAGATGCTGTGAACTATGCTGCTATAAACATGGGGATGCATTTATCCCTCTAATATGATGTCTTTAACTCTTTGAAAAAGATACCTCAAAGTGGAAACAAATGCCTCCTGCATGGTCTACAACTTTGACTTCCAGGTATATTTCACAGAGTCGTGAGCAGGTATATACCAAGCCCTCCAAATGCCTCCAAGAAGAATATTCCTAGGAACATTATTAAAAGATACACAAACATGAAAATAAACCAAGTGTGAATTAAAAGGAAATGAATTAATTTTGATAGAATCAAATAGTAGACTACTGAGTAGTAATCAAGAAAAATCTGTAAATTTGCACAAACAACAAAATATTATTTGGAGGAAAAACCTTAAAATGTTAAATGAGGACATATTTATATAAAGCATGAGAAGAGGCAAACCTAATGATATTACCTCTGAGGTACAGATTTTAACGAAAAAAGGATACATAATTTGTAGGTAAAAATTTTGTATCTCTGGACTTTTGTAAATATCCATGCCTATATATAAATATTAATCAAGCTACATAGTTAAAATTAATACATTTTGCCAAATGTAAATTATATCTCAATAATAAAAGACAGTATTGATGTGACAGTGAAGAAATCATCATGTATTCATCAACAGTGATTATAGCAAAATTTCAAATACATAAAGGCCTTTAGTGCTGAGACCAAATTAATTTTGGCCCGACTACCCTTGTCTTCTCTTAACTCTTATTTGTAGCTTCTTTAGGGTTTGCTTTTACCATACAGTGCACATTCCGTCCAAGCGCAAATGCACTGCCAAGAGAAGAGGGAAGAAAGGAAACAAATGAGAAATCAGGAGTAATTGTGTGCAGCACCTACCCTGCACTCTGAGTTTCTGCATTTGAAAACTGGTAAAAGTTTCAGCAACCGGCATAGAAACAATCATAGTTAGGCATTTATACACGACAATACTATACAATCTCCTATAATATTTGAATGTCCCTCCTGGCAACATTAATGGAGTTAATATTATATTTTAACCTTACTGCACCATGGGTCTCTGCCTTGAACTCAGGTTCACTGGTTTCAAAGGACTTGTACTTAATACCATACTATTTTGTGCTGTGAAGCTAAGTATAATGATGGTCTAACCAAAAGAGCTGGCTATTGTGAATCAATCTAAATTTGAGTAATTGTAGTGAGTGAGACAGATCAGTTATTTATTAGCAGGTCAAGTACTGTAATTTCTTAAGCATATATTTGAAGTTGACCAGTATTTTGTAAAATGTGATTATGCTCTTTAGATGTAGGGAATTGAAGTAGATTGTTTCTCTGCTTTTCAAAGATTGATTAACACTGTGGAATATGAGGAAAAGATGCAAGAAAGAAGGAGAAAATCATTTTCTTATGTTCTAAAGAAAGGATCATTGGATGTGATCCAAAGATTAGCAAAGATAATGTGTAAAAGTGACATTGATGATGCTGTACAAGCATCTGAAGTTAAAAAGAGGAAATACTTCTTACGCTGAAATGAGAGTAACTCAGAAATGACTTCATGGTGAAATCTGTATGTTACAGTATCATAGAGAAATTAAGTTATGCACTTAATTAAAGTCCTGAGGGAGTAGAAATAATAATCCATTTTTAAATGATTTTCCCCAAGGTCTTAAAATTAGAAAGCAACCAGTTCTCTGGTAATAGAAGGAAAATGCTAAATTATCATACTTTCAATTCCTTTAGAAATTTAGTAAAGAACTAAAAGATTCATTTTACAATTACATTTAGATCTAGAGCATTATTTGACTTGATTTTTCCTGTAGATAATTTTCATGATTTCTGGGTAATATTTGCAGGTAAATAGTTCAACAAGGCTTGTTTATAATTCATTTAAACAAGTACACCAAAATGAAACTTTATTTATAAAATTATATCCAGCATAGGCCACATATGAAAGAACACGGAATCTTACTGATCTGACCAGCTGGCTAAAATCTTGGAGGCAAGAGTTCTGAGAAGAACATAGCTGCAGTGAAACAGTATTAAACCTGTATTAATGTGACTAATCTCAGGGACTCTGAATAAATGTATTTCAGATTTCCTACAGCTTAAATTTACCATTATTTGAATGATAAAAATTAATCTTAACTCAGTGTTACTTAGTGGTTGGTGGTTTTACACATGTCTTATGTCTCAGTATTATTGTATGTGTGTGTGTGTGTGTGTGTGTGTGTGTGTGTGTGTGTGTGTTTAGGGGAAAATTTGAAATACTTTGGAAACTAATGAAAAATAGTGTATCCATTTCTGTGGAACTTGATAAAAGCTATACCATAATAACATTATTTTCAACTGTGCATCAACAATGGGGATCTCTAGAGATTCACTGTTATAATAAATAATACTTATTATTTGTGAGATCAAGTTTAAAAAATTCATTTAAACAAGCACAATAAAAACTTTTCATAGTCTTAGAAAAATAAAATTCATAGTCTATATATAAAGCTCTTACCAATATTGAAATATTTGTTAAAATTTGAATATTGGCAAGTCCATGACTCTTTCACCAAAATATGGGGAAAATACATGATGAATAATTTCATATAACTGGTAGAACTAATTTAACATGAGGATCTGCATGATGAAACATAAATATTTAATTTCACTCCACAGCTTAATAAGAGAGGTAGTAAAGGACCAAACAATTCTCACCTTCAAAAGTATATATCTCCTTTATAAAGGTCACATTATTTACATTTTTTTATATCTCCCATTTCTTGGGTTCTATTAAAGAGGGAAATATGCTGAGAGGGAGAAAGTTTGAGGACCAGAAGTCTAGTCACAAGTAAGTTCTTAATCAGAATTTATTAAAATTTCAATTTAGTGTGCAAAACTACTGAAGCAGAGAGGCAAACATTTCAGCATAAAACACTAATGAGGATGCGGTGCCCTAACAGAGCAAATGACATAGGAAATGCCTTTGGGAGAGTGGGCCCTGATATTTGGGTGAGAACAAATGCACCTGATGATGACTGTCCCTGCTTTGGCTATAATTCTGAAAATCATATGGTTTGAAGAGTTATATTAACATTTTAGGTAAGAATAAAATTGATCAAACCCTATGCTGTGAATTTACCACTGCATTACCTGCTAGAAATAATGAAAGTTAAATATATCACCTAAAAGGCATGAACTGCCAAAAAGGGACTAAATATATAGTGTAAACTTTATTTTTCTGTCTATTTACTTCTGTTGTAGAAGTGAAAGTGTTTTGGCTTTTGAGATTAGACAAATACTGTAAGGAAAAATGCTATAAAATGGAACACTTTTGCAAATGTGTAAAATTATAGCAGAAATCAGAAAAATTATATAACTCTCATTTGCTTTCAAAAGAGTTTTTCATATTTGTCATTTAATATTTGAACCTAGGAAATTGAATCAAGTATTTATGGTAAATTGATTTTTACCAAGACATGTTTCCTGGTTGGTAAAGATTTCCTCTGTGAGAAGGTAAGAAACAGTTACTTCAGGGGTCTATTTTATATCAGTGTACAATCGAGTACTTTGAAAAGTGGTTTGCAAAAGGTTCTTATTCACTTTAGTTTTATGAAAGGAAGTGTGATCTGTAATCATGATAGTGTGTTCTATCTTTTAAAGTTGAGTGGAGAATTCGCAAATGTTTACTCTTTATTACTATGCTTCATAACATAAATGTATTTTCTTTGATTCAATTTTATGCATCAACAATTTATAATGAAAGATAAAGTTAATAATATGCCCTGAATCATTAAAACAGATACATATTTCAAATAGAAAACTTACTATACTTCACCCTTTTTAATAAAGGCTAGTTTCAATGGTTTCCTCTCCAGTTATCTAATTCTTATTTTAATAAAGAAAGTTTAGACACACACCCATGCACACACACATCTTAGAAGTTTGAAAATTTCTTCACTAGACCTACTGAGTCTTAAATTTCTAGTTACTGGGTACAGGAGAAAAACAAATTGGTATTCATAATTTTCATAAACATACTGATAAAAATTAGGGACATTCTCTTCCCAGGAAAATGTATACATGTTCTTCCATAAAATCTGTAAAATTAAAAATTTAGTACAATAATTTCATATCTCTAAATCCATTCTTTACTGGTAAATGCAATATCATTGACCCTTGGTGTGCCAACAATAAGTTTTGGTGTTTTTGTTTTTTAAAATACTGCAGTGTCCTTAAATTTGTTCATCATGTAGACTACATAAGTTTTCTCATGTCCATTCAGGCAAGGAAATGTCTTAGTTTTCATTATCTATTCTTCATCCTCATATTCAGTGCATGTGAGAGGCAAGCATTTATCCCTGTAGAGAAATAACCTGTCCTCCACTGTTTCATATATGTTCTTATCTTGATCTTTAATGACAGATCAACATTAATAATGTTGTCAATGATACTAAGAACCCTGAAGAGACTGAAAGCTGCCGCTATGTCATCATACTTAAGCATGATGAACTCAACTTTTAGTTTAGAAAAAATGTATTGAAATAAATATTAACAAACTAGAGTTGAGTACACTGCAGTATCAAAGTTTTAACTGCCTTGACTTTACCAATTCTGGTGCAAGTATCTCCTTAGTTGTTCGCAACCTGGCTTCAAGTGTGTTGTTTTTTTCACAAACATGATTTTTACAATGGAGATAGCTGAAAGCTTTTGGTAGCACAATAGGTAACTCCAAAATTTAGGATCTTTTTGAACAACTAATTTCTTCTTTAACATTCATTTGATCCTATGCCTCTGATAATTGGTATAAAGGCTACATTTCCCTCTTTTGCTTGCATGGTTCATTGGCATTTAAAAATACAATACCTTCTAATTTCTCAAGAGACATTGGCGTTAACCTTGTGTCTTGAACAGTAAATTCTGGGATAGGAAATTTTCTATCTGGAAAAGAAGACTATGCCATTTCCCTGCAGTTGAAAGAAGTCTATGCTATTTCCCTGGAATTGAGAGAAGACAGAGCCATTTCCCCAAAATTGAACACTTGTGCTGCTGTATCTGTACATCCAATGTAGACTCTGTTCTTGATGTTTACAAGCTCTTACCAGTGCCTCTCATCAGCCTCTGCCACCTCCCTTTCCCTTAAAGCTTCCTGCTTTTCATTTATGAAGCACTAAGTTTACAAATTCCAGGAAATATGGTGTCTTATGCAATGATATATTACAAATTTTCTGTTTACTTAAACCAGAAATTAATAAGCTCAGACCTGTGGTCGAATTGAGCCACCATTCACGTTTTCAAAAAAGAATAGATATATAGGATTATAGCCATGACCCTTTTTTAAATTCTCTGGATGACTATATTTGTGCTAAAATAGCAGAGCAGAGATCACATGGCCTAAAAAATCTCTGCACTGACCCTTTTTTGGAAAAAAATCCTGCTTGGAGCCTTCATCAAACAAGGGATTATTAAGTGTGGCTTTAGATAACATACTGGTACTAGAGTGAGTCAAGGTTCTTGGATACTAGGAGTCACAAAATATTATTGTGGCCACATGCAGGTGAAGTAAGAATGAATCCGGCTTAGTGTAGGTAAAGGGGAATGAGGGAGAAGGTGGGGACTTGGTTTTCTTAAAAATGTATCTATTCCCCAATCCAGGCCCAACTTACCTTACTGGATTGTGGAACACATAGTGCTTTCTGACCTTTCTGCTTTTTAAAAAAAGAAGCCAGAAATTTACTTTCATAGGTGAAAATCTCAAAGAAAATTAACAATGTTTTTGGACAGTTTGTGCTCAGAACAAGGCAGATTTTTTGACCTGAATTTGGCTGCAGATGGTCTGTTTAAGATCACAGCTTTAAAAATATTCAGCTCCTTTTCTGATGTTAAGATTAAGTTTTATTGTAGGGTGAAGGAGAGATGAACAGATTTTCAGTGCTTCTGTGGAGCTTTTAAAAAAATATAATAAATTTCAATACTTGTATTAATATGTTCATAAAATTAATATGTATATTTTTGAGTTGGTATAAAGATGTTGTCTATACAATTGAATCTGTGACAAAATTTATTTGGAACCAGCAATAGTCATGGAGAAAAAGTTCACATGCTATTCATAATCAATGTTATATGTTCTCTGCCCTCGGTGTAAATGTTCCAGTGACCTGATTAGCTGTGGGTGAACACTGGCCAATACTTATTGAGAGTGAAGTACAGTGAATACTTTCATTGGATCTATAGGCATTTCTGTTTTAAAATACTATCCAGTCAAAATTTTGCATTTAGAAGGACATGAGATTTGTAGAGAATAGTGAATAGGTCAGAGTCCCCTTTTCCTTTAGCTGGAAAATTGGGTAGAATTTAATAAAGTCGCTAATATTTTAAAAGAGAGGCAAAGTTTAGGGAATAGCACATGCAGAGTCCCTGAAATAATAGTAGTTCTCACCATTCATTGCCACAGCTGGATGGGCCAGTGTGGGCAAGGATCTCAGAGTGGGATTTCTGTGGCCAACTGACAAGAGCTTTTCGTAGAAAAGCACAGCTGACTACCTGTGGAATAGAAGCCAGGGACTAGGGAAAAATAACCCTAGCCATTCTCTTCCACTGAGGAATTCATTGGAGGCCTGGGGAAAAGGGCGCTTATTGAGACAGTCCAGGAAGATCAGCCTGCAGGTACACGGAACAAGGGATGAACAGGATACTGCCTCTGACGCTACCGAGTACTTCCCAGGGACCGAGCACTGCCCAGTGGCTTTTCTCTCTGGAGGCGTGAAGCATTCAGTCCAACCTTTGAAAACTGTGTGGTCCAACCAAAGTTGAAAGCATTGTAATGTAGGAGAAGCATTGGAAGATTTTTTTTCCATGAAGCATTTGATATGAACGAGCTGAGAATGAATAGCTGTGCTCAGAGCATCAGGTTTAACGACCATTATTATGTCTTGTTTCATTGTGTGTCTGAAGAACTGGAAAGTGAAGTGAGGATGACAGACATAGCAAAAACCGAACTACTGGCCCCGTTTCTAACCTCCTCTGAGAGGTACTGAACAGAGAATTGCTATTTCAAATAAACTCGCATGTGTATCCTTTGAATGAAGGGTTTCCGTGGACAAGATGGTAAGTCATGCAGTTATATATCCGACCATTCCTCAGGACTGATCTCAAATTCCAGTTGATTGCTTTAATCAGACCATACTCTTCCAGGTGCTTTTATAATATAAGGAAATAAAGCACTTCACTGTTAACTCTAGTGACAGGCAGCCTGATAAGGAGAATAAACTTGGATGAATTAATGGATGTTTTACAGTTCTGGAAAACCTTAGTTAGTGTTTTGGGTACAACCATCAATTGGATCCTGGCTATATTGAGTTTTATCTAACTGTATTCAAAAGTCTAGGTCTCAACAATACATAACTTTATGCAATTTTAGTCTATGTGCTAAAATTTGCAGTGTTGGCTTTGGTAGTTTAGCTGTAGATAAAATACTAAGAAACCTCTACATTTCTAGTTGCTTTCAGGTTCAATTATTAATAATAATATTCTGGCTTATACATCTATATTAATTCATCTTAGTATATGAATTTAACCACTTTTCTGTTAAAAATCTCTTCACAGTTATGGTACATAAGTTTGCAAATAACTTCTCAGGGACATAGCTGCAATTGAATGAGAAAGATTTAATATGAATAAAAATTTATAAGAGGTTTTAAAAAGAGTTGATCTAAAATTATATGTTCTTATTACACAGTGGGGTTAACAATGCAGGCCCTAGAGTCACAGTATCTGGTCTTAATCCTACATCTGTTAAGTTTCTATTTCCATAAATTGTACAGGTTTATGTATTTCTCTGCTGCATTGTCCCCATCAGTAAAGCGGGAGTAACAATACCGTCTGCCTCATGTTAATCGCAAACTAGTCAGAATAGTCCCAGGTGCATAGTGAGTACTCATTCAATTTTATCAATTATTAGGCTTTTGCTAAGGTATAGATGTAAATATCCAATGTTAAAAAATCAGGAAAGCCTTTAGAAAAAGTAGGAATGCTGAATTTTCTTGAAAATGATTATACTAAGGTGCATAAAAATCAGAATTTGTCATTAAAATACAGACTATTTTCCTCCTTTTAGACTAGTGGTAGAATTTCTCCTTTATATGAAATAGAGATTGGTCAAAAGTACCAATAAGGAGATTACGAACCGAACTGTTTTTTCTTTTCTGGTGATTTGTGAAATTCAAATGTGATGAATAGAGCAAATCCTGGGGATGAAAACAAAACCGTAAGTTTTGTGCTCTCAGTGCACTGCAGTTCCTGGGAGCTGCGTCTACACGTCTGTCCTCAAGTTCTCAAGGCAACGTTCAGTGACATCATCCTAAGTGGTCAAAATAGGCGATGGAAGAAGCGTGCCATGCACATTCACTGTGCTGTGAGTCCACTCCTTTTTGGAGAGTTACTTGTTACATTGTAACAGCACACCACTCCCTACACCCTACACTGGACAGGTTCCATTAAATCTAATGTGCTCTAACATCTTTTGCTAGTTTGAATAAGTCGTGTACCGTAATAATAACTATCTAACAGTATAGAAGCATTTATAGTACAGAAATATGGAAAGGCTAACCATAAAATATTGCTTGGGAAATAATGATTTCAAGATTTTTCTAAGAGTGTATCATTTCTCCGTTTCCCTTCCATCATGGACTTGATGCTCAGTTCTCTTTTATAAACTGCATTTGTATTTACATATAACCCTCAAACATCCTCCTGAATTTTTTAAATCTTTGTAAATTATGTACAATACCTAATGCAATGTAAATGCTACTGTCAATAGGTGTTATGCTACAGTAGATTGCTTTGAGAATTAAAAAAAATATTGTCTGTACATGTTCAGTAGAGATATAATTGTTTTCCTCTGAGCATTTTCTATTAACATTTGGATGAATCCAGTGACAGAGAACCTGTGGAGTGGAGACCTGGCTGTATGTAGTTTTATAAGCAGGCCAATATTTAATAGCATATCTTTTCTAAAGAAAAGTTTCTTCATAAGATTCTGATAATGCAGTCCAGGTTTTGGCAGTATGTAATCACAGGTAAAAACTGGAGCTTGTAGCTAAAGCAAAATATTATTTAAAATATGCTTTGCCATTTACCAGCTGGATGATTTTCAGCAATTTATTTGTCCTTTCTGGTATTGTGATCTTTCAAACAGATGTTTACAATAATAATATAGAATTTATGAGCCCTTAAGCAATTGTATTTGTAGAGGTTACCGCAGACCTAGGAACTTTAAAAGTTGCCAGTTCACATGGACCTACTGTGATTTACTTTGTTAGGATGGTATTCAGATGGTTGAAATCTTGCTAACTTGGCTACTAGTGTCCCCAATTCTACTTGCTTGCTTAATAAGTGGAATTACTTCCCATGTGCTAACCTTTAAATTCAGTCTAAAGAGTGAATTTATAAATTATAGTTCCGATGAGTAAATTTTGCTGCATATTTTATTACATTGGAAAACTTTTAAATTTCATAATTGGACTGGGTAGAAAACAAAGAATTGGCAAAAATGCATCTGAGTGAAAAGTACATTTCTAAGAAAAATCTTAATGGAAAAAATTGGTTTTGCCTTGAGCTCATCATATTTAACTTTTCTCTAAGAGAAAATTTACTCAAGATTTTTACAAAAAGTTCAGCATAAAACATGTATGAAAGACAAAAATCCACTTACAAGAAAACTTTAAAATCAAGAGAAATGAATGTTCTTATTTGGGGTACAGTTTTGCATGGGCCAGTTCACGAATGTGGTATCTGTAAGGTTAATGTGAACAAATTGTACTTGCACAGCTCTCAGCTATTTTCAAATGCTTTTTACATATACTAGGCAAGAAAAACTTCCCATCAGGCAAACAATTTATCAAATGATGATGACTAGAGCTTTCATTTCCTAAGTCATAGGAAATGGAAAAAAGTAATCTGACTCAGCAAAAGAAACTCAATGGTTCTGCCAAGTCAGTCAGGGATGTTTGTAATAGCTAATGGACAGCAGGATTCTAATGCTTTGATCAACTTTTGAGTAACAGCAACACTCTAATTACTAATCAATTTAAAATTCTTAAGCTTTGCAAAATATTTGGTTACAACTACTAATTTTTTATGAGCAGTGGGTAGCTTTTGTAGTTGCTTCTTAATAGTTGAAACTTGCAAGTCTTCCAAAGTAGCATTAAGAGTTTGGATAACATGTTAAAAATAAACAATTGTTCACACTTATATTTCCTTTTCACCTGCTTTCTTCATCATAGGGGTAGGAGAAACATTATAGATTTTCTCTCCTTCCATGCATTTTATCTTAATAAATAATATTTGAATACAGTCAATTTGTGTTCAAAAAATTACTGAGTTTTGTCTGCGATCTATTGAAAGGAACAGTAAATGTTTAAAATTTTCCTTTTTTGACCAATTTTGCTTGCTTGTGTCTGGTAATCGGAACGACTGATCTGAAAACAATATGCAGTATAAAAACCATTGTTAAATTCCTACCATCTTGTATGATGAAGCTCTGTATTGTTTCCAATTTTTTTTATTACTTGTTATTGTCTTTGATTGTTTGATCACTCGTGCATTCTTACATCTGGTGGACTGAGCATTTTGTTGAAGATAACAGTATGTAATGTAGCAACCATTGTTACTTCCTATCGTTTTGTTTTGAGGTCACGTATCCTTTTGTTTTTGCTTTTGTCTTCAGTGTTATGTTTTCTTCTCTTTAAAATAAAAAAAAATTACTGAGAAAGTTTTGAAGTTACTTTGATTTATCAAAAAGATAAAGAATGTCAGTCTGTAACCTTTGCTCTTAATTTGGATAAATTTTTTTGGAAAGATAAACAAATGACAGATGTGCATTTTCTGAGGGTTTTCCAAGTGCAGATAAGAGTTCATGGAAAACAAGCCATTTGAAAGTGTTTCTCTTCATCTTTTAATTGATATCACTAGGATAGAAAATTGAAAGGATTGTGTAAAAATTTAAAAACATTTGTGCTATCCTTGAGAAGATTAAGGAAAGTAGGGTAATGGGTAAGATTTCTAATAATACTTTAACTTAAAAAGAAGGAAAAAATAAATGGCTACCAGCTGAAACTATATTTCAGAGTTCTTACACTTGGCTCTTCGCTGTTCATATATGTTTGTTAAGCCTGCTTTGATATGGGTGTGTTAAGTGTAAGAATTGGACCACAAATAACTAATGAAGATAAGATTAAACTATGTCATGGAACTATGTAGCTTATCAGGAAAATGTCAATTCTTGCTGTGGTGTGACTTACAGAATAAGGTTCTGAAGTTGGACTCTAATAGCAGATTTTAAGTACCTTACCCTGAAATATACTTTGAATGTTTTGAGTAGGAGATGGAATGGAAGTTAGAACCATGCTAAAACAACTGAAGATGTTTGGACTGTACAGTAGGATATTATATGGACAAAAACTATTCCATGAAATATAGTACAACTTAAGATTGAATAGAAGAAACTTATTATTACAGCATAAATAACTATGATTTTTATAGATTTTCATAGCTAGAAAAAGTTTCTCTATGAGAGAATAAATTTCTCAACATATACAATGTTCTAGCCCAGCCTGAAGAATGGTGGTTTATTAGGGTTATTGGCCAGGGGATCTCTCTGGGATTAACTGAATAATATCCAAGGACTTTTAAAACAGAAGACCCAAAATTCTATGGTGTATTTCGTTAAATTACTGTGAACATGAGAAAGATACTGTTATTTGTTTTTATTATAATGGGTACTCATTGAATGTAGATTAAAAACTGGATGGGGGTGGGAATAAAGAAAAATCATCCTGTAGCATTAATGCAGTATTATCTTTCATTGTTTCATATTATACACGGACATATCTTGTATATTAGGATGTGAGGTTCTTTTCTTTTTTGAACAGACTACACACAAAACTCAGCAAAGTTTGGTAATAATGCTGCCACTTCCTTTGCAGGAATGGAGATATTTGTTTCCCGTTTTATAGGATCTCTGAATGGAGACAGACTCACTGTCTATAATGAATGTGGAAAAGACTGTCAGGACTTAGCAGTGAATAGGGCTTACAGAATCTATACTTATGAAACAATGTTGTAAAGTTCCAACCTAGTCCATTAACAGTAACATTAGCTTCAACAAACATTAAAATAGGCTATCATGGTTTATAAAGGTCTCCAAATGTATTAAGTAATGGTAGATTCAGAGCATATAAACACACAGTTTCTGGGTAGGGACACTGGTATTTGGAGAATGTCAATTTTCTGCCTAAATCATGTGGCTCCCTGCCTGGGACAGAAAACCATGTTTCTTGCTACCAGATCAAGAAGAGTGATATTTGGTCCCAATTTCTCTTTATAGTCTGTCCCAATTTCTCTATCTGATGGTATTTTTAACATTTAGAGGCCCAGACATGTTTGAGCCTTCCACTGAGGGTTTAACTATTCATTACATATCCAAAGACATCTCTGTCTTTTTAAATATGATTTTAACTTTTATTTTCTTTTCTAATTTTTATGACTGGGAAATATTTATGCATGTTACTCCCTCCCCCTAAGATTAACAGATGATGTTTCTATCTTTGATAAATAAGACCTATCTCCAAAGAATAATTAAGATGAGTTATAAGAAAACAAATTTTGGTAAATATTTTGGTAAATATTTGGTAAATATGTGGTAAATATGTGGTAATTTTGATAAATATACTGATAAGTATATCAGTAAAGACCAAAGTTAATAATACATGTTATTTATGTGCTAGATATAATCATTGTGAGGTAGAAACTATTATGTCTTTACTATTGGGAAATTTGGGAGTTTGAAGCCAATAGTAGTACTCAGATTATAGAAAAAGTGGTGTGTTCATGAAAAACTAGATAAGGGTTAGGAGACGAGAAAGATATTTGTTTGAAACTTCAGAGATTTCTGTCAGTTAGATTGCCATGTGATACTGTAACTGAGAAGTAATTGAGAATATCTAGCTACACCATTTTGAAAGCAAAGATTCCGTTGAAAACTGTGTCCAAAACAATGGCAAAATATGACTTTATTTTTTTGCTGACTTATTGTACAAATATATTAAATAGCATGATAGTCAAGTGGATTTAAATAATCCAATATTTTTATATTAATTCTATATACAATATTTTGCTTGTACGCAATAGGTTCAAACTTACTTTGTACATTGTTATCTATTTCTATTCAGCACTAAAAGAAAGCACTATGAAATGGTTCTGATGAGTGCTATGGTGGTAAAATATACTGAAGTAAAATTTTGATGAAATGAACACCTACAGAAAATGTCAAAAATCTGTCTAGAAAATGACCAAATGCTACTTTTATTTGGATCAGTCAGATATAACATTTTGGCTACTTAAGAAAGAATTTTAGCTTCCTGCCTGGCAAGCGCAACATCCTGAGTTAGATTCTCAGTACCCTTCCCCCCGCAAAAATTAAAAGAACTTAAGCTTCCTATTGTATTGCTAAGTCATTCTCTGACAGTGATGATGAACCTTTCGGAGCTTTAAATGAGACAAAGAACCCACTGCAGCACGCATGTCATAGGTTTGCCACCACTGTTTGATGGCATGCCCTAAGAGAATAAATACCAATTAAGACATCTCGGGCTGGGGATATAGCTCAGTGGAATAAGTGCCTGCCTAGCAAGCGCAGGGTCCTGAGTTCTATCCCCAGTACCGCCAAAAAAAAAAAGAAAAAAAGACATCTCAATTTCAAAAATTGCAGATATTTAATAACAAAGATAGTAATATATATATAATTTGTATTGGCCTTTTGTAATTAGCAAGTACATTTTAATTTATAATTAATCAAATGTTTCATTGGTCCAAATTATCTTTTGTGCATCTTCTAAGACATCTATTTGATGAAAAATATTGAATTCTAAAGGTTACCTCTACCTACTGCTGCTTGCCAAGAAAACACATATGCTACATCCATATTTTCCCACTCTAATTGCCACAGAGGGTAACTCTAAGTGGTTATAATATCTTTGAGGCTATAGCAGTGATTCATACAGACCATTGTTATTCAACATCACAAGCTTAAAGTATAAATTTAATGCATTGTATAGAAGAAAGTCCAGGAGAAATGTGATAAAGACAGAGACATAATCAAAATATGTAGCAAATATTTAAAATTTTAAAAATTTATTACATTAAAATACACATTCCTCTAAATATTCCTCCCCAAAACACTCCCCTTCACTCCAAACACTTACTCCACTGTTTTTTTTTTTTCACTTTCTGAAGCAGTTCTACAAATTTTCTTTCTTAAGTGTCTTTAGTTGCACTGTAGCAGTTTCCTAGTGACTTAAATTTATTAAAACATTTACCTTTCCTGGGCATTTTGACTCTATAGAAGACCCAAAAGTTGTAGGTCCACTGCCAGATCATGTGGATGAGGATATCCTATAATGTTTTCACAAGCCTGACTTTCTATTGCATGGCAGTGCACAAGCAAACTTTACCATATATTTTTTTAAATTTTATTTTAAAGACAAAAGAATGGAAACATATAAATCAGAATAACACAAAAACAATACAGGAAATACAAAATTATAGAGAAGATAGTAGGGAATTAGCACTGGATGCTGTATTACATAATGTTATCTTCACATTTGTTACTCAGTTATACAGATGATGGCTTGTTTGATTAATCAATTTTCTCCACCCTTATCCCCATTGTTCTCCCACCCAATCAGTCATCTTCTCTCTGATAATAACTGTACTTTTTGGTTTATTTATTCCCTCGGGCTCTCACATTGGGAAGAGACATGGTTGCTTCAAACTATATTGTAACAAACATGGGTGTGCACAAACTGCTATGGCAGGAGGTGGAAAACCACTCATCCTCAAAGATGGTAGATAGGCAGGGAACCAGGTTCACTGTGGTCAAGCCCTCACTGACAAGTCCTCAAGGCCATCTGGGGTCCAGTCGAGTCTAGGGTTACCCAGCGAACCTTAAGTCTCCGCCTTGATACAGCGCATCCAGAGGCCTGGTTAAGTCCACAGGATTGCTCCCAGTGGATCTCCAAGCTCTGCACCATCGTGTGCTGCCAGGGGCCCAGTTGAGTCCATGGGGTCACCTCTACGGAACCTCCGGGCTCTGCCCCATCGCTGTGTTGCCACAGTCCAGGTCTTCAGGGTTATCACGTAGCCTGGAGGGAGCCCTCTCACCCCTCAGGCTCCTGAGCTCCCTGTCAAGGACCTCTGGTTCCCCTCATAGGCCTCTAGTGTCTCCCTCCAGGCCACCTATGACTCTTTAGAGGCTACCCCAGCCCAGCTGGAGAACTGGATCTGCACCCTAGTTCCAGGTCTTTGATTCCTCCCACCTCTTGATCTCCAGTGTTGCCACTCCCCACCCCTTGCAGCTGGGCATTGGCGCACTTACGATGCTGGGCACAAGTGGCGTGAGGTCTCCCCAACCCGTGCTCACTGTGGTAATCCAGGGTGTGTACTGTTTAGTTACTAGTTCTAGAAGAGAATTGGAGGATTTTCTCGGCTCTGCTGTGTAGAGAATGCTGTTGTCACAGGACTGCCCCTTTCTGTGTAATTTGTCACTATGGGTTCATACAAGGTTCATACATGCAAGCAGTATGGAGTCCCTCTTGGTGCTCATATTAGTAGTTTAGGGTGGGTCCTGAAGCCCATGGACTCAGCCCATTGCTCTCAGAGACACATGTTGGGTGCTCGGGTCACCAAGACTCAAGGTGCTCAGAGAGGGAGTTCAGGGTAGGAGCTGCAGCCCAGTAACTCAGCTCGTGCTTCCTGCTTGGTGTTGGAGTGAGAAGGGCGTGGAGCCGTGTGCTCCACCTCCATCTGCAGCTCTCTCTTACTGTTGTGCTCCAGTTCCTGTTTGTTCTTTGGCTGGATCCCTGGGAATTGCTTTGGCCCTGGGGTCGCTGCTGCTGCTCTCTGCTGCTCTCTGCTGGTAATTGCTCACACAGTGGAGAGGTGGGAGGCCACAGCCTCGGGGCAGGCATAGAACTGAGCGAGGTGGTGTGTGTACTGTTTGCTTTGACTCTACATTGCCTCAGGGCACTGATTAGAAAGGTTGCTGCAGAATGGGGATTCTGTTTTAGTGGGTTTTGTAACTTCTCATCCTCATACTGGGTTCGACAGCACCTCCCGACTGCTCTTGCCTCTTTTCTGGGCTGCACTTTCTTCTCTCTAGTCCTGGACCAGCTCTCAGAACTACATTCTCCCCTGGCCAAGTCGGGAGGCTCCCGTGAGCACAGGCATCCAAAGCTGAAGCTGTGAGTGCCAAAATGAGGGAGCGGGCTGAGGATGTGTTTGGAGTGGTGACTCCCTCCTTCTCTGCTTCCTCTTCCTCTGACTGTGCTGTGGTGGCCTTCTGAGCCTTTCCTCCAGAAGAGGTCTTGTTTGCTCTTTCTGAGGGCTTCAATTCTCATTTCAGGTCTTTCCTGGGTTCAGGGTACACATTTCTCTCCTTCCTGTCTTTCTCATGTTGCTATATTACAGTGTCTGGGTAGCGATCCTCCAGGAGGATCTTTCTCTGCTGCTTACCTAATTGCCATCTTTCCATAAGTCCAACCTTTACCATATTTTTGATCACACCTCCCAAGAACATGAAAGAGGGCTTCCGGAACTGCTTCAGAAAGTGGCACGATAGGACAAGTGAGTTCAAAGTGAGAGGTAGACATTTGAGAGGGATAAGTGGCAATGTACCTCCCACTGTAAGAGATCTTTTTATAATTTAGTCACTGCACATTTGAATCATCGCCTGCTTATGCAAACCCAGAAGTCACAAAGGTCTTTCTCAATTCAGAAGATACTATAGTAGTTAACTATACCTCTGTAGACATTTAATGAATGGGCAGGTAGAATTACCTTCTTTACTGATGAATGGGTTTTCCACTGTGACGTTTCACAAGGAATCTTGGTTTGAAATCCTGGCTCAGGCAGTACAGACTTCTCCCTTCCTCGCCACTATGATTTCTACTCCAGTATAAAATGCAGATGATTTCTACTAACAGTTCTTAAGATGATAAAATTAAATGATAAACTTACAAGTACTTAGGTAATAAAGTGTTTTATCAGTTAGAACATTACCCTGTTGTAAATATAGATACATTTTGTTTGATAATATTTACTTATGCAGGCTGATAATTTGCTTACCTTGGGCTAATTAAAAAAGTCTTCAGAGTTTAGCATGTTGTCATTTTCTCTTTGTTGGAAGAACAGACTCATCAGCATTCTCTTTATTTTTCCTCGGCTCTCAGCTCTGATCTGAGGAGAGGTGGGATACTGAAGACAGCCATGACAGATAACCTAGGAAGGCAGAACACGGAAAAAAGTGTCAGTGCAATGAGAGCATTTGCTAACTAGGTACAGATAACTACAGGATCATTCACTCGGTGAATGTTTATAGGGCAGGAAATAATGTCCTTTTGTTTCCTAAGCACCTAGTGAAACTCTGGCTTTGAAAATGCTTTAACAATTTCTCTTTCACAGTTAAATTTTACTATGCTTTTTCAATGCTTTTTGTGGCATACAAAATAACAAATTGAGCCAGGCGTGATGGTGTATGCCTGTTATCTCAGCACTGGAGAGGCTGAGGCCGGAGGATCGTGGAGAGTTCAAGGCCAGCCTGCCTACAAAGTGAGTTCAAGATGAGCCTGAACTGAACTGTATAGTGAGACCCTGTCTCAAAAACAAACAAAAAAATTGATCACAGAATACATTTCTGAGAAAAAAATGGGAAAAAATAACTACTAAAGAAGTATAAATGTCCCCTCAACTATTTCTCTTCCTGTCTCTCTGTGACCATGATGATCTGATTCTAAATAAAGTTAGAAACCGAATAAAGTCTGGTCCTTATTGCTGTCACATTTAGAGCCTCTCAACATAAGGCTCACATAATGCTGAATTATTTCTAATGTCAAATAAATTCTTCTCACTTTGTGACTTGGAAAAAGAGGAGATGTTAAACAATCATTTCACTAGATAGTCATACAAAATAAAAAGAATAGTTTGAGCAAGAGAAGATACAATGAAGAAATGGTGATCTATTTAAATATTTGAAGAAGGCAGACTAGACTCATCCCATGTGAACACCTCATGAAGAATGAGGTTAGTACTAAAGACACTGGTAGTTTTCACGTTCTCTGTTTACAGAAGTTTCTACAGTTACTACGGCCTCCAAACATCCAGGAATGACCGAAAGTATAGAGGATACATTTTGATGTTAAAATTCAACATGATCCTAAAAAATAAAAATCAAACAACACCAGAATTAAAATGGCCTTTCTGAAATAAACATTATTTTAAAGAAGATATCAACAGTGTAATTATGTATATTAGAATTCAAATACAGTGCAAATGACACAGACCTATGGAACCTATTCTTAAAACATTGACAGTCTTAAATGTTCAGATTGTATAGGAAAAGATAAAGATATATTCCACTAAACTATTTAAGATCCTTCCAAGGCCACAGTCAGGAAGCAGGGATATAGTTATCTCTCTATTCTGACTTCATTCCTCATTTTGGATGGTCCTTTAACTGTGGTCCACAGAGGCTGATGCTGGCACTAAACTTTTTTGGAGTCCTAATGGTCTGTTCAGCTGTAATCACTATCCAGCCTTGGATTTTCTGCTCATGACAGTCAGACAAGGATATAAAATAATCTCGCTCCCCTTCAGCAATCAGTTCTTCCCAACCTAATGAAGAACATTTATCCAGGAATCATTATGACAGGAGGGCTAAACTCACTGTGTTTCGTTTTGCTTTTCTCTTAATAACCTTGAGTTTCCAAGTTTTGAGATTTCAAAAATCTTTCCTTTCCTTTTAGCTGAAAATTTTCAGACATAGTGAATACCTAACTTTCTAGCTACACAAACTGAGAAAGTATGAATGGGAAAGGGGAAAAAAATTAGTTCATACCTGAGAGTATTATACTTACGTACTTCCGTTAGAAGTCCTGGGACTTGAGTGAATATGTCACAGTGACTTATAATTTCTATGGATGTATGTTCTTTGAGAAAACATTTCATTGATATGGTTTTAAAATGATAAATATTTACAACACATGATTCATCCTTGTTAATATACTAACTTTTGCACTCTCATATAATACATGATATGCTCTCTTTCTTTGCCACCTTAACAGGTACAAAGTATACTCTAAAACTCCCTGTTTCACAATTTCAGAGCAACATCAGAACTCAAATGTTATAACATCTCAAATAATTAAGTTTCTTTACTGGTACTTTGTGTAAACATATCCAACTACACTTTCAAATGGGGAGTGAGACAGATTTGGTGTGAAATGATAGTCTGTAGGCAGGTGGCTACTTCCCTTCCACATCAAGAATTTTGCAGTTGGAAAGGAGCATATCTGGATGGAGGACTGGTGATGAGCAGCCCATGTAATAACCCCCCATCCACATGGAAATGGCCAGATACCAAGATGGTCTTAGGTAGAGTTTCACGTCCTCTGGAAGATCAATGTTTTGTAAAAACACTTGGACATTCTGATATTGGGATCATCTGTGATGTCACTCAAACCAGCAGTTATTTTCCTTTTTTCTTCTTTTCTGGTCACCTTTGCTTCCCTTTTGTGGCTTCTTTCTTTTATCTTCCTTTACCTTCACTCTCTGACTTCTTTCACAGAGCTACTAGTATTAACAACTTGCAAGTAGCCTTGACTCACAACACAAGCAGTCATTGTCTTCAGTGAAAATTTGGTCAAAGGACTGCAACATTATCTGTGTAGTGGAAAAGCTTTGACTTTATAGGAGGGAGACACTTTAGCATCAGCAAAGAAAATCGTGGAGGCTTGAGCAGTAATTACTTTGGAATACTGATAAAGGAATATTAAAGAACATTTAAAGGTAACTTTATGGTAATGTTAAGACAAATGGCGATTTTTATGAAAGCCTAGGTAGGTGGTCTGAAATATACTGTGTCCAAATTAATAGCATCTTGGAAAACACATTGAACATATTGCCCACACAGATGAGCTCAACTCTTACAAATAAAGCTATAAAAAGTAATTGGCAGTGCTATTATCCAGATCAGAATGCTTTGTAGGTACCATTAGCAGCAGCACTTCTTGTTTTTTTTTTGTTGTTGTTGTTGTTGTTTTTTTTTGGCGGTACTGGGGATTGAACTCAGGACCCTGTGCTTGCTAGGCAGGTGCTTATTCCACTGAGCTATATCCCCAGCTCCTCAGCAGCACTTCTTGTGTGCTTTTGAATTTTGCTTTACAACTTTATAATTGATATTGTTTTTATAAAAATCAGTTTTGCTTTAAAATATATTTTAATAACCACATTTTCTCATAGCCTGCTAATAATGCCCCTGTCTTCCAACTCAGGGTCCTTGGTTTGTTCTTTTTCCCCAACTTCATTATTAAAATGGAAAAGTGTTGTAAACAGCTTTGTAAATGTACAATATCTAAGCATAATAGTAAAAAATTCCTTCATCAAAAACAATATAGTCATGCTTCTACAACCATAGCAAGTAACTGGTAAACTTCACAGTACCAAAATAATTATTTCAAATTAATCTATCTCAAGTCTTCCACAACTGCCTAGCCTAACAAGTCTTTTATTAGCCACTTGCAAAGTTCATCTTTAACAATTTTCATTATAATTTAATATGAAAATCCCTGTTAGTGACAAAAGTCTTAACAATTAATAGCAATAGTGTTAATAATCCTCCTAGTGGGACTTTTTCATGAATCTGAATGTATTGAATTTCCCATCCCATTTGTGCTTTCTGTTTATGGTAATAGTGTGTGATAATGATAAACACAATCTGTACACTGAAAAATAAATTCAAAACTTTTTTACTCACACCAACTCATACTAAGTTATTTTTAGCAATTTTTTTTTTTTTTTTTTTTTTTTTTTTTTTTTTTTTTTTTTTTTTTTTTTTTTTTTTTTTTTTTTTCTTTTTGCGGTACTGGGGATCAAACTCAGGACCCTGCGCTTGCTAGGCAAGCGCTTATTCCACTGAGCTATATCCCCAGCCCTCATACTAAGTTATTGTCTTGGTTACTTTACTCTCATTGCTGAGACAAAATACCCAATGCCCAAAATGAAGGAAGGAAGGGTTTATTCAGCTTATAGTTTATGGAGGTTTCAGTCCACACTTGACTGATTCAGAGACAGAGTGGCACATGGCAGAGGGCAACAGTTCATGGCAGCAGAGCACAACAAACATCACAAGAGCAAAAGGGAGGAATGGCAGGCAAGCAGCCTCTTTCTACCTCCCTTACATTGCAAACAGGCTACCCCCACCCAGGGGGTGTGTAGCTCTCACACAGTATCCATGCCCTCCTCTTCCACAGGCTCAGGATGTGTACAATGTAAGCACCCTGGCTTCCTGCTGAGTGACTCAGCCAAAACTCTAGACTCCCCAAGTTGACACAATGTATCAACCATAACACTAAGTCATTGTTAGGCTACCTTTCCATCTCCAGGGTTCTTAACTATTCCATGCAGTTTGGTGAAAAAGAATGTGTGGAAAGAACCCATTTTTCTTAGGAGCCCATCAGTCTTGATCATCAAAGTCTATCTGGTCTCTCAGAGAAGGATGGTTCTATTCCTTTTATGCCAAATTTGAGATGTTTAGTGAAGCTGGGCTCTGGAGTCCAGCATACCTAATCATTTCATGAAGCCATATGTTCATCAATGATCCATCATGACGGGTATTTGTGGACCTCAAATTTTTTCTATAGGTTTAACCATATCACATTCTAAGCATTTCATTTATTTCCCTTAAGAGCCCTGAAAGAGCTAGCACAATCAACTCAGCTTTAGATTTTAAAACAAAAGACAAGAGTTGATCTTCAGAAATTTTAGGTATTTATCCAATTACATTCTCTTATATCCCCAGTGAAGTGGGTCCACCAAGTTCTGTCTATCATTCTAGAACGAGAGACAAAAGATCAGGAGATCTATGTACACACTGGTATCTCAATATATTTTTCCAATCATGGTAATGTACTTAGCGCAAAAGAAATTCTTCCACATAATGGACATTCTTTAAAGAGTTCAAAATGACTAATAAATAAACGGGCCTCTTTTTGATGTAAAAACAAGGACTATCCTCTTTTAACTTCAATTTTAATATTTTACTTAGTATTCAGCATAAGCATTATGCATGATAGGAAGTTCTTCTTCAAACTAGAAATATGATCTTTATATTTATCTAAAATTTTCCTATTGTGGAACCTGCTGCTATGGGTCTTTATGTTACCTCAGATAATAAACAGGGATTATATTAGAAAAATTGCATTCAAATTAGTATATAAAATTGATTTCTAGATAAGGATTAATGGGTATTGCACTTTGAACCCAAGGGAAACATTTTCCTAATGGGAATTCTAGGCACCATTCTGGTCGGAGTGAGATTTTGGCACATAGGATTACTTATACAATATCAGTTCATTGATTCCCAATAGCAACTCTCAAATGTATTTCTAGGAGAGACAATAAATGAAATATATGTATCTGCTCCTGGAAGGCAGGTTGCCTGGATTTTCATGTCACCTGTTTGGGCAGTTTCCACATTTCCTGTTGGGCCCATGTGACCTATATGTGAGACCATGAATCTGCCTTGAAGATTTTAAAATGTGTTTACTCAGGTTTTTAATAAAGTTCTTTTCTACAGTAGACATAAACTTATTGTACTATATATCCAACAAGGGTTTCTCATTTTTCTGATTGAAAGTCACTTTATTCACTTCGAATTTTAAAGGGAGGAGTTAGAAGCTACTAATTTTGCAAATCTCTAGAATATGACAAATAAGAGTCCTCTTGTTATGAAAGTGATAAATAGTTTGGATTAAATATTATTGACACAACCCAGTCCTTTGGTTTATTTCAATTTTGAATAAATAAAGTTAGAATTGAGAAGGTTAAAAAGTTAGGTTAACAGAGTGAATGCAATTAAAATTTCATGGAAACATAATAGAAAAATGCATGTAATAATAAAATTTGCCAAAATTATACATTGTAGACATTGAAATAATTATTTTTAATGAACTTAGATTTTTCATTAAGTGAAAGTATTCTGAAATATTTCTATAGAAATCTTTCTAAGAGTTTGGTGACATTCATTATAACATGATTTTATACACATTGAAAACTGAAAATCAATATATTAGTGTATATGTGTGTATATATACATAAAATCAGGTTTTTAATTTTCTCTTAAAGTCACTTTCAAAAATGAAAGACAGTTTGTTTTTGTTTGAGCTTCTCTGGAAACATAAGAATGTGATATTCTAGTAAATATTCAAGCTGACTAGCAGAGATTGTTATTTTGTGAAATACGTATATTGTTCTCTAGAGGTCAGGAACAAGCTTTCCTGTTATTTGGGTGCAAAAGAAAATGCCATCACAGAGAAATGATACAAAACATACTTTCAGATTATTTGAATCAATTTTTTATACTGCAAAGACTTAGGGTCTTCCAAAGAATAAAAGTAGAAGAAAAAGTGTAACTCAGAATGAGAGGCAGAAGGGCTGTGTGTAGGGGAGAGAGAAAGAGTATTGCTTCTGATTTTCTCTGCATAAATTATTTTTTCAAAAGGCATAAAGGAAAGAAAACAGAATGTATTAAAAGCCTTTACTGGACGGAAAGATGCTTTTCTGAAAAATCGTTAGGCCGAGTGTGTGTTTTGCTATTTCATGTCCCTCTTGTCGATCTTTCGGAAGCAATGCAGGCACTTATTGAGCCCATCCTTCCCTCATGATATATGAGGTTATTTGTTTTTAACAAAAACTCCGCATGCATGGTGTGACTTTTGAAGAAAAGGTAATTTATAGCTGCATTGTTTTTCATATAAAAATGTTTGTTGGAGTTACAAATCTTTAATCTGAGCCCTGGTGCCCTCAGAGTCCGTATCTACTGTAGTATTTATGCTGGTGGAAACAGGGAAACCCCATTTCCACATTTAGTATTTTTGCACTTACATGAAACAACGTCAGGAAATTGCACTCCTAGCAAGCCATGGATGAGGATCCAGTGTCCCATGGCCACTGAGAAAGCTTCAGGGAACAGAATGCAGCGAATACACAGGGGTTATTTCCCGAGAAGAATTTCAAACACTGAAGCTGACTGCTAGGGAAATAAGTTAATGAGAAAAAGAAAGCCCTAAGGCTCAGGTTAGACTAGCACTTGTGGAAATGATGACTCTTCCAGAAAACTCCTTCTGGCCTAAAGTCTGACTTTTTTCTGCTACGTACATAAATTTTAGAAAAATATAATGACAAATCTAGTTGTTCACATAAGGCCTTGTAATGAGTTCAGAGTTGTCTGCATGTGGGTACTCTGTACACCAGAGTTACACAGAGTTATGGTGTCTGTGAAAGTAAGAGCTCAGTATACAGCAAATGGTTAGAGATGTCCAAACCAGCCCTGAGGGAACAGCATGTCTTGTAGAAATAATTTGTCCATAGGTAGAATAGGCCTTCAGTTGAGTATCACAAAAGAGCTCAACTGGGAAGACCCTCTAGTTCTGGTTAACTCCAGTTGGTACCTGCTTTGCCTCCGAACCCTTCAGACAGAAGACAAGTGGAAAATAACACAGGACCTTGTTGACTGCTCCCTCTCGGCACTGATGCTTGCGACCTTCCAGTGAGCCTTGACACTGCTGAGCAGCGGTGTTCTTCTGTGCTGTTGATCCGCCCTGTGCCTGCACCGGTGCGATCCTCTCAGCTCTGCCTTAGTGCTTGCTCCTCCTCCGCGTCTTCCTTTCCTCACTCTCCAGCTGATGACTTTGTGCTCTACTTCCCTGAGAACATAGAAGCCTTCAGAGGAAAATGCCCACGCAGTCGTAAACTTATCTAACTGGTTGGTGTTGGTGACCACACGCTCTCAATTCCCTTGTATATGGTGTGTGCCAAGTCCAGTCGCTCCGTTCATACAGGGCTCCCTTTGTGAGCAGCTAAGCGTGCAACAGCTTCAGAGCTTCTCCTCCTCCTCCCCTGCCCAACTCATCTTTTTGTTCACCGCTGGATCATTCACAACCCACATACATATATTTTGTATTTTGCTTCTATTTAAAGTACACTCTTCTAGAGCCTTTGTGTCCTCCAAACATCACTTGGCTCCTCCATTTTCTTTTACTGCAAACCTTTTCTGAAGTATTATCTTGCACATTCTGTCTCTTCTTTTTCCTCCCACCAGTTTAACAAAAGAGTCCTTGCTGAGGTCTCCCGCGACATGTACGGTTGTTTCTGAAGCGTTCATTTTGGCAATGTTTCACACAGTGGACACACCTTCCACCATGGAAATCTTCATTCCTATTTGAGACACATCTCTCACCACTCTTTTCTGTCTCTTTTACTAAGTTCATCTCCTCTCCCTGATACCCATTGTGGGATTTTCTTCATTATTGGTTCTCCTGTTCTTTTCTTTTACTCCCTGGGTGAGTATTGTGCCAGTTCCTAGCTTTTCTATATTGATAATTTTCAAGTGATTTATTTCTGTCCCTCTTCCCTAAATGCCTGATTTATACACCCTGCTACTGGATATCCTAAAGATACCTTACACTTGCATAATAATAACTACTTTTCTCATCTCCTCTGAAAAACTTCCCATCACACAGAATATTTCTCATCTTAGTAGTATAACAAAATACATAATTCCAGCTGTTCAGGCCAAAGAACCAAATAACCTCATCTAAAAATACCACTGAACTTAACTTAAATATATACTTGGGATCTAGAAGCTCAACTGTACAATGCTACCTTTAACGTTCCCCTGCTGTTTCATGTGTCCTGGCTGAGCTTATTGTTACCCACGTTCCCCTACATTCAGTTCTTAACCCAGTAAACAGGGTAATGTTGATCAACCTGAGTCACCTTAGGCTACTTCTCTGCCTTGCTCCTTTAAAATTGTTTGCTTCCTTGTAGGAGTAGAAGCCAAAGACCTTAAAATGGTCAGCAAGCCCTGGGAGAACTGGCTCCGTAAATTCATCTCTTCCTCTTCTGGTTGTTTAGGCTGCTGCAGTGCCTCAGTCACTTTAGTTGTCCCTTGTGCATTTCGAGACCATTCTCAGGGGTTGCTGTTCCCTCTGCTTCCAGTGGTCTCAACCCCACATCTCTCCTCCTCAGCAGCTAGGTAATCCCACCCACACTCACTCAGTTCTTCATATTTTCTCTCCTCTTTCTTATGCCTTGTTTCTTTCATGCTATTTACTTTATATTTTGATTTTCTACTTCACTAAATATAATGTAAGCTGATTGAGGATAAGGATTCACTGTGTTTTCTGATGAATCGCAATAGATCAGTGTTAGAGCAGTGTTAAGAGAGAAATTTCCAGATGAAGATTTATATCTCATCTAAAGATTCCAGATTTCACTGTCTGTAGTATTAGCTGATCATTATTCTATTTTTATTTATTCAGATAATTTTTTATTAATATATGTGTGTGGTACATAATGTGCCCATTCCTAGGGAGGCATTGGTGCATGCACAAAACCCATCTTAATTGCTTTTGTCATCCCCTTTCCCTCCCCTCCCTTGCCCCTCCCTCCATCTCTTGATCCCCGTCTCCATTGAATAAAGAGCTCTCTCCCTTCTTCCTATAATCTTTTCTAAAACTTATGTTTATTTTTACAATTTATATATACATAGTGATCATATTCATCATAAGGAGTTTGTACCTATGTATGAAGAAATACAAATGGCAAATAAATGTATGAAAAAAGGTTCAACATCAATGGTCATTTGAGAAATGCAAGTTCAAACAATGCCTGAGATTCCATCTCCCATCAGAAAGAATGGCAATCATCAAGAAATCAACCACTAACAAATGCTGCTGGGGCTGAAGGGGGAAAGGATCCCTGCTCCACTCTTGGTGGGAGTGTAGATTGGTGCAACCACTGTGGAAATCAGTGTGGAGATTCCTCAGACTACTAGGATTAGAGGTCCCATTTCATCCAGATATTCTTCTTCTGGGTATCTTCCCAGAAGAATAAAAAGCATCATACCACAGCGATATGCGTGCACCCATGTTTATAGCAGCACAATTTGTAATAGTTAAAGTTTTATTTTCTCCCTAGAAACTGCATCAAACAGAAACAAGTCATGAAAGACCCCAACTCAAATCCCTACCACCTATTTTACTTCACTACTTGTGTTTTTTTTTTTTTTTATTTTAAAGACAAAAGAATGGAGACATATAAACCAGAATAACACATAAACGATACAGGAAATACAAAATTATGTAGACTATAGTAGGGAATTAGCACCGGATGTTGTATTACATAATGTTATCTTCACACTAGTTAATACATAAACATTAAAGGAAATACCAAATTATAGAGAAAATAGTAGGGCATTAGCACTGGATGCTGTACTACATAAAGTCATCATCACATCTGTTAACACAAAAACAATAGAGGAAATACAAAATTATAGCCAGTATAGTAGAGAATTAGCTCTGGATGCTGTTTTACATAATGTTACCTTCACATTTGTTACTCAGTTATACAGATGATGGCTCGTTTGATTAATAAGTTTTCTCCACCCTCATCTCTGTTGTTCTACCACCCAATCAGTCATCTTCCCTGTGATAATAACTGTACTTTTGGGTTTATTTATATCCTTGGACTCTCACCTTGAGAAGAGGCATAGCTGCTTCACATTATGCTATAACATATATGGGTATATACAAATTGCTATGGTAGGAGGTGGAAAAGCATTTATGCTCACAGCAGACTGGCCAGCTCTGCCCCATCGCTGCAATGTCGGGGCCTGGTCGAGTCCACAGGGCACCCACAGAGGACCCCCAGGCTCTGCCCCTTCACCACACTGCAGGGGGGCCAGGTCGAGTCCGTGGGGCACCCACAGTGGACTGCCTGGCTCCAGCCTGTCGCCACATTGTGGGGGTACTGGGTCAAGTCCACAGGGCTCTCACAGCAGACCGCCCAGCTCCGCCCTGTCACCTAGACACTGGAGGCCCCGTCCAGGTCTTCAGGGTTCTCATTTAGCCTGGAGGGAGCCTCCTCCCCCCTCAGGCTACTGAGCTCCCCGTCAAGGCCCCCGGGCTCCCTTATAGGCCGCTAGCATCTCCCTGTAGGCCGCCTATGAGTCTTTGGAGGCTCTCCCCACCCAGTAAGAGAACCGGATCTGCACCCTAATTCCAGGTCTTCACCTCCTCCCACCTCCTGATCTCCAGTATTGTCGTTCCCCACCCCTTGCAGTTGGGCATTGGAGGAACTTACAATGCTTGGCACAAGGGCTTGAAATCTCCCCCACCCATGCTCACTGTCGTAGTCTAGGGTATGAACTGAGTTTAGAGATTAGTTCTATAATAGAGTTGGAGGATTTTCTCGGGTTTGCTGTGTAGAGTATGTTATTTTTTGGACTCCCAGACTGCTGCTTTTCATCTAATTTCTTGCTATGGGTTTATGCAAGGTTCATATATGCAAGCAAAGGAGACCCTCTTGGCACTCATATTAGTAGTTTGGGGTGAGTCCTGAAGCCTGTGGATTCATCCCATTGCTGTCAGGAACAGGTGGTGATTGCGCAGGCCACTGAGTCTCAAGGTGCTCACAGAGGGAGTTCAGGGTGAGAGCTGAAGCCCGGTAACTCAATTCATGCTTCCTGCCTGATGCTGGAGTGAGAAGGGTGTGGGGCCACGCAACCCACCTCCATCCGCGGCTCCCTCCTGCTGCCATGCTCCAGCCCCGGTCCATTTTCTGGCTGGATCCCTGGGAGCCACTGTGGCTCCAGGGTCCCTGCTGATGCTCCCTGCTGCTCTCCGCAGGTAGACACTCACACAGTGGAGAGGCAGGAGGCCACAGCCTCGGGGCAGGCAGATAGCTGGGTGTGGTGGGCTGTGTAGTGGTTGCTTTGACTCTACCTTGCCTCCAGGTGCTGATTAGGAAGGTTGCTGCAGGGTGGGGATTCTGTTTCAGTGACTGTTGTAACTTCTCATCCTCACACTGGGTTCAACAACTGCTCCCAACCGCCATTGCCTCTTTTCCTGGCTTCACCCTCTCCTCTCCAGACCTGGACCAGCTCTTGGAACTCCGCTTTCCCCTGGCTGAGTTGGGAGGCTTCCATGAGCATGGGTCTCCGAAGCTGAAGCTGCGAGTGCTGGAACAAGGGCGTATACCAAGACTGGGTTTGGAGTGGTAGCTTCCTCCTTCTTCGTTTCCTCTCCTTCCGACTGCGCCATGGCGGCCTTCCAATCCTTTCCTCCAGAAGAGGTTTTGCTTGATCTTTCCGAGGGCTTCAGTTCCCATTTCAGATCCTTCCTGGTTTCAGGGTACACACCTCTCTCCTTTCTGTCCTTATATTGCTATATTCCATTGTCTGGGTGGCAATCCTCTGGGAGGTTCCCTCTCTGCTGTCTACCCGGTCACCATCTTAAAGCTGTCTCTACTACTTGTGTTTTGAAGCACACCCATTCTTATCTATTTTTGAAACTTGCAATCTTATTTCAGATAACCACTCTTCAGCAACTTTACTATAATATGGCAAGTTTTTGGAACATGTGTTTATTGTGGCAAAGCTGCATGTGATTTTCACATAAATAGTAGGTTGCATATACAGTGGATTTAATATGTGCTTGTGCACAGCCTAGATAGGGAGAATTCTATTTAAGAAAGTTTCTTAATCAATTGTGAAGCCTTTGTTTTATCTATAATTCAGTTTGTGTCCCTAGCTTTCACTCTGCTTCTCAATGTTGTATGCAACAAACCTGAGGCAGTAGAAATTGCAAAAGAAATGAAACTATTCAAAGCATGTGGTTTAAGCAATATTGGAACAGAATATCTCAGTTTGAAAATATGCTTTCAAGGTGTGGAGATAAGTTCATTCAAGCATTTCTTCCTTTCTTGGGTTACAATTAAATTCTTCAGCTCATTAGAGAGATACAATTTAATCCAATGGTATGAATTTGCTTTTTGCTGTATTCCAGGCATAATTTCTTATTTTAAAGAGAAAAACCTAATAACAATGATAACAACAAAGTTAAAAACAAAACAATACCCAAACCATAAAAATGATAAGGGATTTCAAAACAAGATGACGGGAATTAACAATGGTTTTTATATTACATATTGTTTTCCTCAATAAAATTGCTCCGACTACCAGATGTAAGAATGCAAGATTGCTCAAATAGTTAAAGAGAATAAAAACTAATAAAATCATTAGAAACAATGTAGAGCTTTACTAACACCAGCCTACCGCGATATATGTCCACTCATGTTTATAGCAGAAAAATTTTTCATAGCTAAATCTTGGAAAAAATCCCAGTGCCTATCAAAGAGGAATGGATAAAAAGATGTAATATTTCTATACAATTGAGTATTACTCAGCTATTAAGAAAGATAAATTCAAGGATTTTATAGGTAAATGGATGGAACTAGAGACCATACTCATAAATGAAATAAATCAAACTAGCACTTGTAAACATCATATTGTCTCCCTAGTGTAAGAACCTGAAAGAGTAAACAAAGTAAAAAAGGTATAATAAATAGTGTGAAAGGGAAAGAAATTGCTCAAAGGGAATAATTGGGATGAGGGAAAGGAGAAAAGAAAGAGAGAAGAAAGGATAAAATATGTGTATATACAAGGATAACTGGGATAATTGTAATGCTGGTGTCCATTGGTTTATTGAAAGGAAGTTAGCGTTTAAAATTGGTTTGACCAGTTTTGCATGCTTCTATCTGGTAATCTCAACAACTAACTTGAAAACAACAGTGTGTATTATGACAACCATTGCTGACTTCCTACATCTTATCTGATATGAATTTTTAAGGTAGCAGGGACATGAATATTTTTCAAACCAGTAGTAGAGCAGGATCCATAGTAACCCTTCAAAACTCTATACAAATGTAGAATTACTTTCATGAGTTTAAAGCAAGAGAGCTGACGTTTGCTTTAGACAGTTAATTATTTCAGCAACATCAAGAAAGGTCGGTCCTCCAAAAAGCATCTCAGTCAATGATGCTGAAACGGTTCCGGGCTACATCGGGAGATTAAACTGCAAGTGCAGACCTCCCTGGACTTGATTTCTTTGTGTTCTCATTGAGACTCAGGTGCAGACCACATCAGTCTTACCTACAAAATTTTAAGGATAAGTGACCTGACGTTTGTAGTTGAAGATGAAAGCTGAGAGGGAATCAACTGGAAGTAAGCCAGGGCACAGGAACAGGATGCATTGCCTACTCAGCGGGCAGCCCCTGGCCTGCCTCTCTAATACGCTATGTCTGGCCATGAGAGTGCCAGAAACAAGCAAAGATGGAGGTGGTTTTATTGTTTATGGCCACGGACCATACCTATATGGCCCCACTCTCTTCTCACTGTGCATCTTTGCCCCTTGATGTCGTAAGAACCTTCCTTCACAGGCTCGAGTAGGAAAGTATAATAAAGTTGCTACTTAAAGGACATTTTTAAGGGGATTACAACAGGCATTTACTGTGTATTTATAATTTTATTTATTCTCTTTTTGATAGTGGGTGTGTTGGGAGGTGAACTGTATTCTTGAACTACATATGTCACTTCCACTTTGCAGTAGAGATTAGAAAGACATGTCCTAAAATTTATCAGCTCTTACTGAAAGAGCCATGGTGATATGCTAAGTGAAATGAAAAGGTAGCATAAAAAATAACATTTTATAAAGTAAGGAAACCATAGGAAGCTCTCTGAAAGCAGGGCTTTTGTAGACTGGCAGAGCTGGGCATTATCTCGGGTCTCTATTTGTGGGTTCTAGCTAGGCATGGTGGGGTAGGCCTGTAAGCTCAGCACTTGGGAGGCTGAGGCAGGAAAATTGCCACAAAGTTCAAGGCCAGCCTTGACTACATAGTGAGTTCAAGGTCAGCCAGAACTTCATAGTGAGACCCTGTCTCAAAATAAATCATCTTTTTGTGTGTTCTCAAAGGGAAGGATATCACTTAGCCTTCATGGTGACTATGTTCATGCATAAAAGCATAGATGATAAAAATACTTGAAAGGATTATATGAAAAGATTAAACGAGATAAAGTTTTGTGAAAAAAATTTCATCACGTCTGACTCTTGGAAAAGGTGAAAAATGAAGGCTGACAGAGAAATAAAATGAAAAAAGACAAAACATGAAAATACAGTTCCACCTTTGTAAATAGATCTACACCTAGAGATGGCCAAATGCAACGCTAAAGAAAGAAAAAACTGCATTTGAGAGGATCAGCAGCATTTTGTGTTGTAGTCTTGTGACGTGTGTGTATTATTTAACTTTTAGCAAGTACTATTTTTAAGGCACAAATCTATATTCTCGGGATAAAGAATAGTAACAGATCAGCCCCTGTTCCCCATTTTCTCACTTGCAAAATTGGGAAATTGGGGTAGGTAATCAATACTTTAGGAAGATGCCTATCATGGTAATAATACTATATGATTGTTACTATTTTGGGAAGTCAAGCTGCTACAACAAAAATGCCATAGACTAGATGGCATCAAAGAGAGACATTTAGTTTTAGTTTTCATGTTCTGGGGTCAAGAAGTCTAAGATCCAGTTGCTATCAGGTTGGTCTCCCGGTAATGGCCCTATTCCTGGTTGGTACACAGAATTCATCTCTCTTCACTCTCCCCTGACCTTTTCCGTATGTGTCTGTGCCTAGAGTGGCAGGGGATTCTAACACTCACTCTAATCCCATCACTTTGCCTCTATATTCATGACCTAATCTAAATCTTAATCTAATTACTTCCCAAATGCCCCACTTCAAGCACCATTGCTTTAGGAGTTAGGGCTTTATCATATCAGTTTTAGGGGGATATAATTATTCAGCCCATAATATTTAATATTTATCACTGGGTCAGATGTTCTATGGGATTTTTTTAACTTCATGAAACCTACATTAGGTAATTGTTACTACGCTCATGTGACAGATGCAAGATGAAGCTTAAAGAGGAAAAGTGATTATTGCAATATCCCACAACCTCTAAGTGGTGGGGGCTGATCTCAAGCCCTAGGTCTCCTATATGATTATATAGCTGTGGTTTTTTTCAGTACTATAACACAGTAGTTTTAATTTTCATTAAAACAGTTTATGAAGCATCCTTTAAATGTGATATTGAGTGAGGTTTGTCAGTTGGCAAAGGGAAGATGGCTCTTTGGTTCACTAAAAACAAATTAAAAAGTTAAACATGAAAAGGAAAGACACTTTTTAATAGAAACGATGGCCTTCTCAGGGACATAATTGCTTGTCATACAATCAGCTGTCACTGCAAGGAGAAAATACCCTGAAGGAGTGTTGAGGTCGCTGACACAGAGCTCTTTCACTGATCCATCCCGTCTTGAAGGCATCTCATTATTCTTTGGAGTTTCTGAAGAGATTTATTAAAGCATGTGTGTCTCTCTAGCTTCAGACAATGTAGGTTTTTTTTTTTTTTCCTTCTCAGAGCCCTTTGATCAAATCCATCATTTACAGTTTTACTTTATGCTCTGTGATAACATCCAGGTTTCTGGACAATATCAAGACCATGTAATTCTAGGGAAATTTTGTCTTCAAAGAAATACTTTGTTGTTAATTTCTCATGTAAACTGTAACATTTTTCTTGGTTTCAAAAAATGGGAGTTACAAAGCTTCATCTTTTCACTTTGTACCATGTTTAACCTTTCCACTTGATAAAGAGTGTTGGTCTGAGAAAGCTCTACGCTGTGCTTTCTCAGCCAATGACATTTTTAAAGGGACTGCAGCAGACATTGACTGTGTACTTATGATGTCTTCTCCTCCTCCTTCTCCTCCTCCTCCTCATTCTCCTTCCTCGTCCTCCTCCTTCTTCTTTCTCCTCTTCCTCCTCTTCCTTCTCCTCCTTCTCCTCTGCCTCCTCCTCATCCTCATTTTGGTGGTGGCTGTGGTGGAAGGTGAACTTGACTCCTAAACTACCTGCATCAATTCCACCTTGTCCTAGAGATGAGAAAGAGGTTTCTTGGCTCCCCTGTGCCTTAGCTGAGATACCAGTATTTCTTACCATGTGGTCCTGAGGCCTGGGTTCTACATCTCTCTTCTCTGATGTAAAGCATCATTCATCCTGTCTTCTCTTACTTAAGATCTTGGAAAACTTTGCAACTTCATCACTATGGACACTAAAACCATTAGAACCGAAGGATCTTTTTCGTGTGTGTGTGTGTATATATATATATATATATATATATATATATTTTTTTTTTTTTTTTTTTTTTTTTTTTTTTTGGTGCCCCAATGTACAAATGGCTGCTCTTACAATGAGCACTCCATAACGGTATTTTTTCTTTTTAATTTTTTGAGACAGAGTCTCTCTGTGTAGTTCAGGCTGGTCTTAATCTCTTTGTGTAGCTCAGGCTGGCCTTAAATTCATGTTAATCCACCTACTTCAGCCTCCCAAGTGCTAGGATTATAGGTGTGCACCTCCACACCTAGCATAATGTGGGTATTAAAAATATCCTGCTTTTATTCCTCATTGAACTCCTTCTTCTTTGAAGGTTTCTGTTGTCCTACATCCTTAGTACCTAACACAGTGCCTTCATGTAGGTGCTCAGGGAGTGCTTTCTGCCTTACATTAAAGGACAGTGCCCTTTGTGAGGTGGTGGGAGTAAAGACAGCAGATATTACAGAGATGGAATGGCAAAGCCTGACGATGATGACATGCAGGGTATGAAGGAAAGAGTCAAATGTAAAAGCACATAGGTAACATTCTGCATGTTATAGCTTATGGGTAGCAAACATAGAGGTAACAAGATAACATGTAGATAAGAAAGGGACAGAGGTAAAATACAATACTTTTGATAAGATAAAAATAGTGGTAACATTCTGCATGTTATAACTTATGGGTAGCAAACATAGAGGTAACAAGATAAGATGTAGATAACAAAGGGACAGAGGTAAAATACAATACTTTTGATAAGATAAAAATAGTGGTTAATATTTATTGACTACTTGGTATGTGGTAAGAACTTTGTTCAGTGTTTTACATGGATTATGCCCTTGAATCCCAACACAATTACTGTTTAACAAGAGGTTTAATCAAAACGCTAAATGACTGATAAATAGAGCTAAGAATTGAGACATACCCGTTTACCCATGTTCCATAAAATCAGAGTTTTTCACACTGTGATCCAAGAACACACAAAATCAACAATCATTTAAAAATAGTGGTTACAATGCACATTCCTGGATTCTGCTTCTGAGTCAGGAAGCCTGTGGGTACAGTCAAGGATTCTGCATGTTCAAAATTACACAAATACACTCCAATGCCAGTTGGAATTTTTAGAAATATGGTGCTTATTCTAGTTTATTAAAACTTTGTGAAGCTCACACACTATGCAGTTGATTCAGGCCTGGGAGATGCTGAAATCGACATCATTTAATACTTGAGGATTAACTGGACTAACGGGAAACAAAAGAAAAAATACACAATGATCACACACTAGAGTAAGTGCTGGGTCCCTTTGTGAGTGTGTCGCACTTAAAAGACCCAGGAATTTTGACCAGGGATAAGGTGGAGGTGACAGAGATAGAGTTTAAACAGCTACCGGTTGGCTGCAATAGAGTTCTTGAGACAGGTGCGGATGCAACGTGGTGGTGAGCCGTGGGAAGATGGAATTAAAGATACAGGAGGTGAAACTGCTAAGGCACAGCCTTCAAAACCAGATGATCAGGAACAAGTCTTTGTCAATTACTTTTCATCTGATATCGTTTTCTTCAAAGTTTAGTTCACTGAGTAAATGAATCAGTGCGTCCATAACGTATTAAATCACCCCTTTTTCATTTTTTATATTTGTACATGTCTGCAATATATTCAGTTTACAGTCATCTTGGGACTAGGTACATGCACATAACACAGCTCTTTTCTTTTTCCAAATCCCCTTCCTCTTCCCTCTGATATCTATTTCTTCTCCTCCAAATCTCCTTTCCCTGTTTTCATTCTTGTTGACTGCATGGCAAAGGAATGAATCACCACTGAAAAGATGGCTCACAGGATGGAAAAAATATTGACAGCTGTTCTCCAGACAGGGGACTAATATAAAATCTATATAAGGAAGTCAAGAAGAACTAAAGACATCAGACCACCTAAAATAAAAGACCCTATCCAGAAATGGGCAAGCAAATGAACTTATGCTTTTCAGAGTAAGAAGTACAAATGGCCAACAAATATATGAGAAAACAAGTTCACCATTAAAGAAATGTGAAGTAAAACAACACTAAGATTCCATCTAACACCACAAAGAAGGGCAATCAGTAAATATTCAAATAATAACAAATGCTGGTGTGGCTGCTGTGAAAAATGAATCCTCCTACATTGCTGGTGGGAATGTATATGAGGACAACCCTTATGGAAACGAGGATGGAGATTTCTCAAAGAACTAAAATGAGAATTTCCATGGGATCCAGCCATACCCCCGCTAGGTGTCTACTACGTAGTATCTCTCACCTGAGTAAGGCAAAGTACAAAGAGCACAAAAAAGGATGAATAGAAAGAGAAAAATGAGTAGATCTCTTGTGAATTAGAAGGGATCAGGCAGGCTCATGGCAAGGGGAGAGCTGGGGAGAAGGCAAAATAAACAAAAAGAAGCTGTATGCAGGAACCTAACAACTTCACTGAGTGTAAACAGTAGGTGTCACCAATGTGAATGAAATTGCCCTTTTCAATGACTTCAGGTAATTTTGTGAATTAACTCTGCCAACAGGGAATGTTGCAAATGATCTGCCTAACTTGCAAAGTCTCAGATCGGCTTCTCTCTAGAGTAATGTGATACTACACAATAGAAAAGTTATGTTTTAGGTACTTTCCTTCTAAATACACATGCCCAAACAGTTTTTAACATTTTAATTTAACTCAAGGTTCCTTGGCACTCCCAAATTCTTGTAATCAATTTTGTGTAAAAGTTGACATCTGCCTCTATGATTACTGCCCACCACAGCCCTGTCCACTCACTGGTGTGTGACACCACTCTGATCCCCCTCCCTGAGGTTGTTGTTTCTGTCCTTTGCATATCAAAGTGAAAGCAAAATACCATCAAAATGTCTAAAACTGTCAAAATATCCCTGAACAGAATTAGCAAGGGCATGGACAGCTTCAAATTTTTTTAGTAGGGGCTCAGTACTGTTGTTCTTGCCTGGTTATATTTCAGGGTGCACTGAAGAATTAATAGAGAGAAAATGTCTTTTAGAATAAGGAAGTTTACAGTCCTTTAAAAGACAATAGAACTTCTGGGAAGCATCTGAAGAACATAAAAGAAGAGAATTTTGAAGTTCAACTCACTTTGCCTTCCATGTTTCCTTGCTGTATAAGACAGAAATATGTCTCCTATAGAGTCAGGGAAAAAGGAAAATGAACATATTCCCTGTGTGAAAGTGATGCAGTGATTGAACAGATCATTAATTTCTTTGATATCTTACTTGATAAAGACTTTTAAGTGTAGTCTGATTAAAATAGAAAGGCCATGGGTTGGAAGTCACACAGCATAGGTCCTAGAAGTCACTCATTCTATTAAACTTTATTTATTGTTATTTTATTTACTGTTAACTTTTCCATCCACAAAATACAGGAGCTGGCTAAATCTCTAAGATACTTTGGGACTCTCCAATAGCCAAACAAAACAGAGTAACAAAGACACACAATTTTAGGATGTAATGTCATAATTAGGTACAATATGCTCTTTAAGGTACTCTACATTTCTGTTCATTTGAAATTCAAAATTATTTAACAATAAAATTAGCTCCTTACTATATAAATTTTAATATGATTTGTAACTCATGATTTATTTTTGTGTCACAATGTAGATATTTGGATACTAAAACCATTAAAAGGCTATATATATAAAATATGCATGTATATATACATAGTATATATGCACAGAATTACTGACTAAGCAAAGTCTTATGTTATTTGTATGCCTCTTTATGTGTATATGGTGAAGAGGAATTTATACACAGGGATAAATATGAGGTAAATATGAATGACATATGAAAATATGCCAAGAATAGTTTAAAAGCATTGGAGAATCACATAACACATATGTTTTTTAATAACAATCAATTGATGTATAAGTTTTCTAGCCATTTTGTTTGGTATTGATGAGTTATGTGTTAAACAATTATATGAACACTTCTGGAAAGAGAAACTATAAGAATGATCATATGAAATATGAAGAATTCTATAAAACTTTCCTTACATTTTTCTTTCCAAACAATTTCCCAGTGAGACTTTGTGTATTAGAGTATTGCACTACGAAGTGCGAGGACAAAAAGTGAGCTTAAAAACTGTTCTTAGGCTTACATTCGGCCCTTGTATTTCCTAGGTGTAGGAAAGGAAATAATGAATTATTTTGCTGGCTTGAAGAGAATTAGTACAGGGCAGGAGGTATAAGGTTGTAAGTTGTGCTGTTCCAGCACTGACTGCCAGGCTCCCTGTGATAAAGGTGGCCATATATTCACACACACACACACACACACACACACACACACACACACACACAATGTAGACATATAAGCATACATACACACATATATGTCTATAACATGCAGGGTCTTGCAGAGCTTTAAGAGTAGAATTCTAGGAGTCAGTGGAATTCCTTAGATCACTTTATGTATGGATGGCTGCTAAATAAGTAGTAGAATATGGAACTTTATAAAGTCTATTGTATGTATTCCTCATTTACCCTTAATACCTTACATTTAAAAAGTTAATACCAAATCTTCCCAACTAAAAGGAACTTTCTGGAATCTGAATATTTTAATCAATTTACCATTTTACCTCACTCACACTCATGCACAAACGTTTTATAAGCATTTTTCCTTGGTTTTAAATATTGGGCAAAATTTTCAGAAGGCCAATTTCATTTTGTATGCAAGAAGCCATTGAAATTTATAGGTGGGTTGTTTGTGTGGTGATATTGTATAAATGTCCCCACCCTAAGACACATACCTACATTTTTCCATGGTTTTTGAAATCCCCACTTGAAAATTGTAAATTACCATGGAATCTAGCCTTATGTGTAAGAATGAAAAATACATATATAGTCTCAAAACTGGAATACAATCAATACTAGAATTGCTCTTTCACCAAATAATCTAGAAGTAAGTCATTTATAAGTGTGGTTTGAGAGGAAGACTGTCATTTTGCAACAAGATGTTTGAACTAATTACCCTTGACCTGCCTTTGAATGACTTGCTGTGATTTTTATGGGACACTTAAATCAGTATTTATTATTTTAAACAATACATTAATGCTAGTCAAATATTATTTTAGTGGCTGCATAAAAGCAAACTGGCAGTTTTATTTCCCTGTTCTTTTTTGTTTGTTTGTTTACATGAATGCTGAACAGTATATGAGACACCTATATTTGCTTCTAAGCTAGACTCAGAATTCTAAAACTGAATAAAAGATTTAAGGGTAATTTACTTTTTTATTTTTCTGGTGCAGAGAATGTTCTGATGCAGCTTTAGGTTAATGTGGAAGTGAGTTTACAGCCAGCCGTTCTTAGGCTTACATTCGGCCCTTATATTTCCCAAATATATATGTATTCACCAAGAAGCTATTTTTCTTGAAGGTGTGAAAGGAGAAAGAGAGAATCTGACCCACCCTTTCCCCACCTAAACTCGAAGGGATTCCTAAGATTTTGAGAGCGCAGATTCCAGTTCAATCGTCGACATTTACAAAGAAAAAGTGCAAGTTTAGAAAAGTTCAGCTACTTATCTCATTGCAAAGATGCACTAATATTCTGAATTTGCAAATATGGGTTCCAGTTTAAGCTAAATTTTCAAAGTAAGAAATCAAAGTCGAGGACAACTCCGAATTTTGCTCTGTCTCAAGTCTGCTTTACCGCGGAGCTAGCATCAGGAGGCAAAGACCCTGATCCCTCCGTTCTCTGGGAGTGCCTTTCGCGGGCCACCCCGTCTGTGCTCTCCTCACCGGATGGGCGGCAGAAACTGCCCATTGCTCTTTCTCTTGCCTGATCTGCCCCCCAGGGCTTATGAGCTTGTCACCAGGCACAGGAGTCTCTATGAGGTTTGTCCAGGTCTGGGGGCAAGTGTGACAAAAGAAAATGAAAAGAAAAATATTTACATGCTATTTATAGTTTACTAACTATTAATATAAGTTCTTAAAATTTCTGATGGACTCTACTCATACTTAAAATCATGTTGGTGATCCCTTCTAATGGGTAGACTTACATTTTTTTGATCACTGCAAGTGTTAAAAATATAAAGAGGAAAGGCAGCATACCCATGCTTCTGTAATCCCTGTGCCTACCTGGGCACGTTTGCTTCCAGAGCCTTACACACACGCATGCGCCTGTGCGCACACACACACCCCTTTCCAAAAATGATTCTATTATTTTTGTGAAACTGATCTATGTGAATTGAATACCTCCCAAATTTCAGGATTTCATGTATATTTTTATCCTTCTATGTAATAAGAAATATTTCCATGGATAGGGAAAACTTTGTGCCACTCTGTAACTGCTATTTTTAGGCTTTTTAAAAATCATGTTTTTAACTGAGCATAATTGATGAAATCTCTGCTATGAAGGATGAGAAAGACTCACAGCAGAGATGAACACGCCTACTCGTTATCTGTTTTCTCCACTTAGAAAGGTTACACAAAGTGTTGGCTTTCCCCTGATCAGTGGTATGGCAGTGTCATGTTCTTCAGTAACAATTATTTCTGTTGTATTTATTGTCATTTGTCTATATAAATGTGTTCACTATTCCCGAGCAGTCCTTTCACCCAGTGTATAACTTTATTTTGTCTGGATTTGTTGCTAGACATTTCAGAAAGTGCTATAATGGAAAATGTGAGTGGTATATCAAAGATCATATATAATATTCTTGGGTAACATTATTTCACTCTCTTCTGAGCCTGGATGTCATCCTGTGGGAATCTAATTCCTCCTCGTCTTTGGGATGTGGTTTGATGCTGATTTTTCTGTCTAGATGTTCAGATAACTCTTCACTCTTTATATGTAATAACTTAAATAAGATACATCTCGCTATCCAGAGTCATATATTTAATTTCTCAGAAACATGAGCTAGGCTTTCAACCTATAAATCCGGATTTACTTTTTAGTAAATTATTGCTTTACCTTTGACGATAACTCCCATCCCATCTGTGGACTCGGTCCATCAAGGAGGATGGTTATCTTAACATTGTTGTCTCCCCTTGTCCTCTTTTGCAAAGCACGGCCTTAACTTCTGTTCCTTTCCCTTGTATCTACTCATGCTGGGAGTGTCTAAAGTGTCTCTGTGCTGGTGATTTGACTTCCTGTGGTGCCTGTGATGATGTTTGCACCTTGTAATGTATATATTGGTTTCTAATGATGTTGTCCATCTTTATTCTTTTCCTTACTCTGCTACCCCCTGTTTCATTTCACTTTTATTTTATCTAGTGTTTGGCATTAGTCTTTATTGAATTTATTTTTTATATTTTAAAAGTAAAAGAACAAAAACATATAGGACCCATTCTGTGAAGCAATTTGAGAATTTCCTTTTCTTTCTACTTTTATATTTATTCCTGTATTGTATGGTTCCTCATATTTCATTTCTCTCCTCTCTCCCTCCATCCCCTAGCCCCTCTCTCTCATTACTGTTAAGGTTTCCACTTTTACTAATACATATGCAAACATGCACACGTGGCTCTGCGGGAAATTCTTCTTAGTCTAATGTAGTAGAGATTCTTTCTAGATTTATTTACCACAGTGCCTGAGATTTCCTGGGCTTCGCTTTGAAGGCTAGGGGTTTCAGGGTTAGGTTCTTAAGTGAACAGCAGCAATGGTAAAGCACTGAGTTCAGGCGAAGCAGTACACAGCCTCCTTCAGAATAACCACCTTTGCTGGCCAGGGCTGTGTCCCCTTTCTGTAGGAGAAGGAGTTGCCCCCAGGTTTTCAGTCAGCTCTTTAATTCATGGGTAGCCCGGGAGCCTTCAGCTTGATCAAGGTCACCCCTCTTCCCAGTGTCTCCTCAATGGCCGTCACCACTTCTCCCCAGTCCAAACAAAGAAACACAAGCTAGCCATAGATATTGCACTCATTAACACTTACAGGTGTTAGTGACAGTCCTTGGCTTTTCTCCCAATTCTTGGGCTGTTTCTCAGGTTTAATGGACATAAGGAAATAAATCACTTTCCTTCCTTCTACTCCAGAAATACCTGTCTAGAGACACTACATGTGTCATATATGTATATGTAATTGTCTACATATGTGTTTTTTGATTGTTGTGTGTGTGAGAGAAAGAAGACAGACAGACAGAGACAGAGAGAATGTGTGTACCCACCCTGGAACTTACCTGCTACTTAGGCATTAGGGAAAGGAAACACAGTAATGCATTAAAATGCATCATCTCAATTAAATATTTGTGCTGAAAGATTTCCTCATAGAATATTTACTACTAATAAGAAACTTCAGTAACAAATTTCCCACTTTGTTCAGTGTAACTGTTCAATATATAATTAAAGAGATGCACAGAAATGTCTGAGCATGGAGGTCAGAGGTAGATTTTGACCTGTCCTTTGTGAAGCTCTGGGTTTGATCTCTGGCAACTCAAAATCAAAAGTGAAAAAAGCCCTGAAATTCATAGAAATAGCTCTAATGTATGCAGCATGTTTTTCTAGACCTTTAGACTATCTACATATTTAACTATCACATACCAAAAGGGGTACTGGAATAAATTTGAATGATGACAAATAATCATTCTTAAATGCCTATGCATATGTAGTGTTAGGAACTGGATAATTTCTTTTAAGTATTGTTTACTTTTTCATGTCACACGTGAGATAACGTGTACATTTTCTTCTTTAACCTGTTTTCTTCACAGTTCAAATTGAAAGACAGAAAACAAAGTAGTTTATAAATTGTGTGTTTGTGTGTACATATATATGTGTGTGTGTATATATATACACACACACATATATATGAGAGCTGTAAGTCTGTGTATGCATATTACATTATAAATGAAGTATTTTGTGCGATCAAGCATTTTTAGTATACACAGGGACATATATATTTATGAATCAGTAGAAATATGTGTGTGTGTGTGTGTGTGTGTGTGTGTGTGTGTAGTATACATGTGCAAACTTACTTGGTTTGAGTTACCATCATCTACTGAAAGCCATTTGTAGTGCAAAAATCAAGTCTCTGGCTGCTTTGTTAGCAAAGGCATGGCAGAAACAAAAGGACTCATGTAGGATTAGGACCTCAAGATAATCCTTCCATTATCTTTATCCTGGATTTGAGCTCACAGATCATTCCCACACCTTGTTCCTAGGCTTCACAATTGAGAAAAATGGAAAGCTCGGTCTGGGTTTAGAGAGATGGAACCCTAATTACAGCCAGGGCAGGCAAGGAGGAAAGGCAATGGTGTTACTTGTCTGGATGAAGAAAATTGCGTGGAAGAGCTGAAGTCATTTCCTAGCATATATGAAAGACTCTAAAGTAAAGACTGAAGATCAGCTAATCTTCATCCCCAGAGCACACAGATCAGAAGTTTTGGATAGCAGGAGGAATGTTTTAGCATACTGCACTTGCATTAAGTAAAACTAATGGAGTGTGCAAAATAAAATTCAAGAGGTCTAAATTTGACCTGTCTAAGATGAGCAAAGCATTGTCTTTGCCAGTGAGAACAGAATATAGTTTGTTGCTTTTAGTATCCTACTGCCATAATTGGTGTGAACATTATAAGCAAAGCCCATCTTTACTTTTCCAATGTTCCTCACCTACTTTGGTAGCCAGATGATAACCGCATGCCAAATAGTTGGTCTAAAGAATTCAGTCAACCTTCTATCTGCTCATCTGAGAATATGTATTGGGCATCAGTCCTGTTGTTGGCCTTGAGGACATACAGCTAGATATAGAATCTTTAGTTTTTACAAAATTAACAGCTCTTTAAGTTCCCATGCAGATGGGTGCAGCAATGGCACATATTACTGCTGAGTTACTTGGTCTTCTGTTATAGAATTTTCAGTATACTGCATTTAATTCTGCTTAAGAAAACATATACAATTAAATATTGAGTTTAACCCTAGATACATGTCAAGAAAATGCAGTGCATGGTACCATAGTTAATTTTCCCTTGTTCAGTTTGTGTTTGAGATACAGAATAAGCACTTTCATCTTGGGAAACTGGAACATACACCTGTCACATCTTAATTATTTGTCCTTCCTCTTTGCTTCCCCACCCTCCTATCTTCCCCATCACTATATCGCCTTCCCATCCTCACAGCTCTCTCTCTGTCTCTGTCTTCTCTCATTCTCTCTCTGTCAAGATTGAAACATCTTTTGAGCAGCAAATGTACAGAAAAAAATGCATCGGTACCAAGCCATTTTGCAAGAAGGTGGAAGCTTCCTTCCACCTTCCTTGTTTCCAGGATATAAGACATTCTATCTTTTTATAAAAGTGGAATCCTGTCTAACCCAACCTAAACTTCTTAAGAGAACATGGATAGAAATTGTGAGAGAGATTTAAATAGAGAATCAAATGCAAATCTCAATAACCAGTTCTATGGGGGAGGACAGATGTGCAGGTAGGAAAAAGCAAATGTTAAGCAGATTTCAAGCAACCTATCACATAAGGGAAGTGTGGCAGAGAACTGCTGAATTGGGCAGAAAATATATTGCATAGTATGTCATTGTTAAAAAAAGAAGAAAAGTAAGTTATGTATTTAAAGTTAGGTTAACAGATGTTACTTAAGCAACATAGGTTGGTGGAGGAAAAAGACGAACCTCTGGAGAAACACAATTTCCCATGACTATATTGAGCAGTGCATTAGTCCATATGATCTGAGGAATGTGACCTAAGCAGGGATCCATGATCACAAACACAGTTGATGAAATGTAGCTCATCCACAGCTATTGACAAGCTGTTTTCACTCTGTAGTAAGTTTCTCTATTTGTGTGTATAGTATCCATTTTAATTTTTAAATAATTTACTTTATCAAGTAGGATTTATTTTGTTGAAGTAGATGATTTCTATGGAAAATCATGAGAAATTAAAATAGAGTCAGTAAATTTCTAACTTGCTCATAACCAACTAAATATAAAAGTTGAGTTACTTGGTCTCCTATTATAGAATTTTCAGTATGCTGCATTTAATTCTACTGAAAAAAACATATGCAATTAAATATGAATTTAAGCCTATAAAGGTATAGGTTGGGTGTAGTGGCACACACCTGAAAACCCAGCATTCATAAGGCTGAGGCGGGAGGATCACGGTGAGTTCGAGGCCAGGTTGGGGTACATGGGGAACTCAAAGCAAGCCTGAATTACCCTGCAAGAACTTGTCTCAAAAATAAGTAAATAAATAAATAGGTATAAATCTAGTCTTTATCCTGTGGACATTGAAATCTCACAAGTGATTCTTTGAAAAAAGAAGTGATATAATTAAAATTTGCCCAGAGAGCCAGTTTTCCAGCACCATTTATTAAACAGGCCACTTCTCCTCCACTGTATGGTTTTAGCCTCTTTGTCACAGATCAAATAGCTGAATGTGTCTGAAGTTGTTTCAGCTTCCGTTATTCTGCTCCCATGATCCTTTTGTTTGGTTTTTCTGCCTGTATTATGATATTTTTTAAGTCACTGTACCTTTGCCATATAACTTCAAATCCGTTTTTGTGTTGCCTCCCACTTTGCTCCTCTCACCCAGGATTGCTTTTGTGATTTCGGGTCTTTTCCAATTTCATAGAAATTTTAGGATCAGTTTCTCCAGTTTAGTGAAGAATGTACTAAACAACATGTATTGCAAACATGTACTAATAAGTTTTTTTGCCATGAAAATATTATTTCCCTGGCCAGTTTTAATTAGAAAAGACTTAATTAGTTTCTGTTGAAAGTATAGGGCTCTAGACCTGTCACAGATACTATACCTAGATCCTGAGTATTCTTTCTTTCTTTCTTTCTTTCTTTCTTTCTTTCTTTCTTTCTTTCTTTCTTTCTTTCTTTCTTTCTTTCTTTCTTTCTTTTTCTTTCTTCCTTCCTTTCTTTCTTTCCTTTCTTTCTTTCCTTTCTTTCTTTTTTCTTTCTTTCTTTCCTTTGTTCTTTTTCTTCCTTTCTTTTTCTTTTTCTTTCTTTTTTTCTTCCTTCCTTCCTTCCTTCCTTCCTTTCTTTCTTTCTTTCTTTTTCTTTCTTTCTGTCTTTTTGAGATAGGATCTCACTATGCAGTTCAGGCTGGCCTTGAGCTCACTTTGTATTTATTTCAGGCTAGTCTGAGTTACAAGTTCCTCCTGCCTCAGCCTCCCAACTGCTGGGTTTATAGGCGTGCACCCCCACTCCTGGGTTAGATTCTAAATTCTAAGAAGCAACTCAAAATAAAATGAATAGATCCAAGGCTGCTCTTCACAGAAAAAGATAAGAGATCAAATAAATGTTGGAAAAACTTCACTTATTTACTTCTTTGCAGAATACATAATATAATTATCTGAAATGTATTGATATATTAAATTTATGTTAACATGTTAGAGTCTCCTCCTCTGAGGATTTACATTCTAATTTTAAAACAATGCAAAGAAAAATAAATAAGTACAATGTAGAGAAAAAACATGTCAAATGCTGTAAACCTGTAGCAATAAACGCCAGAGTATTCCCTATAGAAAAGTTCGGCAAAAAAGTCCATAATGCCCTTCACAGACAAATGGCTTAATGAAAAACAGGTAAGGTGTCTGTACCCTAGGATGAAATGAAGAACATAGGATGATAAGCAAATAGAATGTAGAAAAACTAAATTAGAAGAGCCTCTTGGAGGGGCTTGTACTTCCGTTTCATTGAGCCACAGGGTATATGGAATGGATATGTGGATGATAGGGTCAGAAAAGTTAGCAGCAATTTGATTTTACATCATTTAAAAGCAAGGTTTACTTAATTCCCAAGTCAACTCAGGCTGATGGTTTTAGATCATCTCAAGATCTTCTCCCAAGTCACATATCTTAATTTCCTTTGCCCAGAGGAAGAATTTAAAGAATAAGCTTTAAAAATATTACAGAAAGGTATGCTAAAGTAACAAATACATCTCCCAATCTTTTTTTCCTAAATAGTCATGCTCTGCCATTTCAAAAAGTTTTTCATCATTCATTAACATTTTCCAGTAGAATATGTTATCTTGCATAAACATGGTTTCCATGACATTGTTGAAACTTTATCACAGACCAATATTCCCATAGCAGAGAGTGAAAATGCACATTTTGTTGAGTTCTTATTAGAGTCAACAGCAAATTTTTGTTGAGCATCTGCTGAGGATGAAGCATTTTACCAGGTGTTGAGCTATAAAGAGAAATCACTAGCCCTTGTCTCTACCACAGATCCTGCTAATGACAGATAATACGCCCAAGATAGGCAGTACGTGTCAGAAGGCAGGAGATAGAGACTCATTTAGCCTGAAGGATACAGCCCCATGTAAGAGAAACACTGTTTCTCTCAACTACTGTCTGAAGTAATGTGAAACTTGGAAAAGCTGATATAAAAAGGGAGTTATTAAGATGGCCAGGAAAAACAGGATGCAGTGCTGAGTGTATTGCTTAAAGCCTAAGAAATATAAGAAAATTACAAAACATAGACCAGATCTGACATATGTACTGTTTCTTGTGAACAGGAAAGAATAGTTAAGGTATCCTGGTGCTTACAGCCTTACAACTGCAATTACATGCCTCAATTAAACTATTCTCTTAGTTAATATGTACTCAGTAAATAAAATATTTGAGAATTTACTATGTGATCGACTTTATATTATATATTCTATTGAAGGATAACAAACAGAAAAGTTTCTCCTGAAATTGGGAAAACTGAATCTTCATGGTACTATTTCAAAAATGATAGTCGCTTAAATTCAACAATTTGTTTTTAAGAAATCCTATCATGTCAAGCAAAGCATTTTGTACAATGAAAATACACAAAAATGGTAATGAAATATCAGGAAACAACATAATTTTAAAAAGACCACCCACAGACATACAAAAGATAGTGACCTATATTATTATATTTTTTCTATTTCTGTAGCTATGTACAGTACAGTGATGTTTGCTGTGAGTGATACACTATGTTTTCTGGTCTTTTTGTCTTTAACATTGTATCATTTTAGAGTACTCGCAATTAACTGCTCTTATCAGTTCTTAGCTCTAGATCAGTGATGGTGAACCGTTTGGAAACGCATGATCAAACTGCAACCCAAAACCCACTTATGTATTGCAAAGCGCCCACAATGAAACTTAACCTTAATATTGAGGTTTTGGTTTAGAAAAAAACAACCCATACATTAACATCTTTTGTCTTAAAGGAAAACCAAATAACATACGCCATAGGTTCCTCACCACAGCTAGGTTATAGGTGTGGACAAAAGAGGCACTTTTCTTGAGTGGAGAGGTTGGGATTTAAACCCAGCCGGTCCAAGTCCATCATTGAGGTTCTTAACCTTCTTCTTTTCTCCCTTCCATACAAATGTAGTTTTCTCTTTTTTATACTTATAATCCTTACTATTCCCTGCTCCTTCTTTACTTACTTCCTCCGTCTCTCTCTGCCATGCCCGTGTGTGTGTGTGTGTGTCTGTGGAGATACATGAACAATCATCAGTAAATAGCTTTCAAGATCTAATAGATGTGACCACTAGTTTGAAAAATCCTGGCTGAGGCCTGGTGATTGCACACACCTTGATGAAAGTGAAGACTCAGAATGGGCAGATTTGGACTTTCCAGGACTCCAGGGAAGGAGGAACAGAGGAGGGACAGATGACAAAGCTTCATCTTTCAAACGGCCCTAATTTACAGTCTGCGTCGTCTCCAAGATGCCAGAAACGGTACTGGGTTATAATGTCCCCAGAATTTTTAAGTGGTGAAGTAGAAAATTATAACAAAGCATTGTAGTGCAGAAGATGGGCAGGGAGAAACATGCGCAGGGAGTCAGACTGTCTGGCGCCACAATTTATATGCTGTGTAATTTTGGAAAAGTTATTTAAACACCTTGTAACTCAACCTCTTCATTTGTGAAATAGGGTTCATGATCCTCCCTCAGACAGTTGTGGTGAGAATAGTGAATATAAAAGTGCTTTGACTAATTGCTCATTGACACCTCTCAGGAAAATATATTTCCTGCGAAACAGTAACTGTTGGCTAGTAAATAAACACTTGACCAAAATCTGAGGGAAAACTGAGACCAAAACGGAGAACATGTGATTAATATAACTTGTCAGAGGGTATTTGATAAGTATTTCTGGTGCCTTTGGTTTATTGTCAGTGCATTTAGCTAAGGAATCAAAAGCATCACATTATACTAATAATGTTATCAATAGAAATTGTTCCAAAAGGAAAAGGATCTAGGATGGGTGAAAGGGAAAGGGACAGAAAAGGGAAAAACTGCAAGTCAATTATATTATTAGTGCCTCTTACTTCATTGAAAAGGAAGGTTTGTGCTAACATCTATTAGAGATATTTTAATGCCCATCTCTTTTACTCTGAATAATTATTTTAAAGATAACAGTATGAAATTTATTAACTATTGTTATTCTCCTGTTATTTTGTTTTATCTTTTTCCATAAAATAAAAAATGAAAAAATAGTAAATCTGTAATTTCAGCTCTGTATAAAATGTTAACGTGGATCTAAATCACCTTTCTTTTCTTGTTTTATACCACTAATATTAACACATACCAGCCAAGACATCTAAATTAATTTTCCTTGTGAAATTTCTTTAAAAATAGCTAATACTAAGGTGTACATATACAGTTATAATTTGGAATAGTAAGGCAGAAGAGAAAGAGAGAACAAAATCTTAACTCTTTGGAGTTTCCATTGGTTCACCTACTTTTCTAAAAGGTCATGACCATCATAGCCTTATATTCACTTTGGCATCAGGGGCAAGTTTTGCTGGTGGAGGGGAAAGAGAAACATGTAATTTCCTAAATGAACAAAAGATAGTACCCCTTAACATTCAACATATTAACAACACTGACAAAAACACAACCTAATCTTGAAAATGGCTACTGAAAATACCTATTAATTCCCCATGTGAAACTAGGTCATGGCTACTATGTCACTGAACTTAATCTGGCTCTCAGCATGTATAGTAAGATGTGACTTCACTCTTAAGTTTTCTCCTAGATGAGCATAGAAACAGAATGAGCATAAACATTGCATTTTTAAAAAATTCTTCTTCCAGGCACAGTTTTGAGGAACTGAACCTGAGGGATTCATTAGCAAAGATGTGTTATATGTATTTGTATTTTCCTTCAATTGCAAATTTCCAACATCAAGTAATTAGTATTATGGTAATTAAGAAATTAAATTAAATCAGTGTATCACATACCATGCTTAGAAAATAATAACACAGTATAGCAATATATTTGCAATAGGTAGTTTCTAGAATAGTAGAAATGTGTCCACAGGAAAGATAATGCAGTCATTTTATTGCCTTATTATACAACTAGTTTCAGTAAAGAATGAATCCATCACGTTAAGTAAATTCTAGTGAACTTCTAGAATTACAGGCAAACTACCCATTATCGTCATACACGGTGTGTTGTGTCAGTACTAGTAGCTTTCATTTCTTTACCTCATGGGCATCGCTTCCATGGTTTTATGTATCTTACAGTGTGGAGGTCAGTCTCATGCAGCTCATGACCGTTCAGGATGTTCATTGCATATTTTACATTTTATGTGGATGCTTGTTTCCAGTGTTTTTCTTTTCTTTTAGGAAACTATCATCTACTGCAACTACTTACGTGTGGTAAGAAGGGAGATGCTATATTGTATAGAATCCCCTGTATAATCAGGTGTGGTTTGGGGAATTATTGGAATTACAAATATTTTCTATCCCAGAGCAGTGTATTCAGCTTAGTAGAGACCTCAGAATGTAAGTCCACATCCTCACTCATTCACCTTTTTTTTTCTGTCTTTGCAGTTCCACCATGGTTTTTAAATCACCCTTCCAACCTCTATGCCTATGAAAGCATGGACATTGAGTTTGAATGTTCAGTCTCTGGAAAGCCTGTGCCCACTGTGAATTGGATGAAGAATGGAGATGTGGTCCTTCCTAGTGATTATTTTCAGATAGTGGTAATTATCTTTTCACATATTAGCTTGACAATCCCACTTGTTGCTTACAATTTTTTTTTTCGTTTGCTTTTCTTCCCTGGTGAGACATTTACTGTTGGGTATTTTTCAATGTCTTAAGAAAACTTCTAAGAAAGCAGATGTTTTTCTAGAAATGAATTGTGGACCTGAACAAGAAGTACCATACCATTTATTCTACTTGTTTTATAGAGTAAGACTTTAAAACAGCAAAACAGACAGCCTAAAACTTTCCCAGCCGGCTCATAGAACTTAAGTTAGAATCTAGTAGTAGACTGTATTAAACCAGCTTACTACTGTGACTTTTAATCAGTTATACTTTTAATATGATATCTCATTCATGATTATGGTAGCCTTACTTTGATATTACAGACTACTTCTCTTTGTTATTTTTCCACGTAATGCCAACTTATCTTGTATGAGCAGCATGGATGGGAACAGTGACAGCAATGTTGGAGAGTCTGTGAAAATCTATAGTTCATACTGAATTGTAACTTTCAGTGTTGGAAAAAAGTGAAGACAGGAATAATAATTCTTGTAGTTCCCCCTAAGTTTCACTTCACTATATCTATCCTTAGGGGAGATAACAGGAAGAGTGGTACTGTGTTTACTGAATTGTCCTGGTACTCAGCAAGTGTTCCATGCCTGCCGTGATTGTTTTGACCATTACCAGGCAGAATAATTTGTTCATTGGAAAAATGTTCTATGGAAACTCCCTTGTAGGTGTAGTTTTGGTTCAAAGGTTCTGATTTCAGGCATATGAATGTATACTGGGAGAAATACATATATAAAAAAACATGCAAATCTCAAGGGACTTTGCAGATTAAAAAGATACTTTTAGGTCCACTTATTTTATATTTGAGATGCAAATATGATCCTGTTAAAGAAGAGCTCTTGCCAAAGTCAGGTCTCTCTGGTAGAACATCCCAGAATGTAGGCATCTGGAGAGGCCAAGCATAGGCTCTCCCTGTCACATTATGCTGGCTCTTACTAGTAAATGCCTCCTCCACAATCAGTGACCGCCACCAACTTTCATAATCTCCTTCTGCATGCACTTTGGCATGTTATAAAATGTTTTTAAGGAATGAATCAATATATCATATGTTTCTCCCTTTTCTCGTCACTGCCCAGTTTTCACTTGCAGCTGCATGCATTTCATTGGTTGGGAATAGAGTAAGAGATGGAAAAATTTAACCTTTGAATGCCGACCCAGTCCATTACTTCCATTAACTGTGATGCTATTCCTGATACCACTGAATTGAGAATGAGCTGCGATTGGGTAACTTGAAAGTGTTGTATAAGCCTACAGTGTATTCTGCTTGCATATAAAGGAAATTGTTGCCTACCCTCATGGCAACATGATAAAATGCAGCATATTTTCCTACAGTTTGAATAATTTTTCCCCCAGCATGACTCACTTCAGCAAACTATTTAAATGCTTCTTTTCTTAAGGTGAAAGAAAATGTTTGTGCCCTATTCACATCAACTGTGCTTAAAAATATTTTCTCAATACTTCTAGAAATTCAAGAGCCATTGTATATCATACATGTTAAAACTAAATGCAAATAATAACTTAAACGAGAACTGTTAATTAGAAGTTAGCAGCTTTATCTAAGAATTTTACATCAGCTGAGAATTGACTACAAGACACTAAAAACAATTAAGAATTCCCTATGAGGTAATATTTATCTCTTAATGACTTTGGGGGAAGTGATTTAACACTTCTCTCTTACTGAACTAATTCTTCCACCAGTAGAGAAGATAAACTGAGTTCATATAATTAAATGCTGTCTCCAGATCATTTTATCATCCATCCTTGAAAAAGGTGGTGGTTTATTCTATATAGAAAGGAATTAATGTTCCTGTATTTCATTGATGCACTGCCAAAGGTGTGAAACATTTCTGATAGAGAATAAGAATGACATGGATTACAATTTCCATGGTACCCCACCCTATCCCCAATAGAATATATGTCACAGCAATTATTTCAAGAGGGTTTTCAGACATTTAATGGATAAACATTTCCTGAAAATACATAAGGTTCACTCCTTGTTCTTTAGAATTTTCAGGTATCACTGTTTTTATTTCATTGACCTTTCTTTTGATTATTCATTTCGGTATGAAGAATGATGTGTGTTTTTATGAGGGTATTTTCACTGCAGAACGAGTCTGTATTGATACTCATGAATTCAGAAAAGAGTGTCAGAATGAGGGACATTTTCCAGGTAGCATAAGACATCTGTGAGGCTGAGAACCTGATGAACTCATTTTTTTTGTTTCTTTTTTGATAGTTTATTCAACTTTGGCCCATGTTCATTGTGTTACATTGAGAATTTTGGTTTTGGGCTTGGTTTTTACAATGTTTTATGTACTTTTTTTTCCCTCTAGGGAGGAAGCAATTTACGGATCCTTGGAGTTGTAAAGTCAGATGAAGGCTTTTACCAGTGTGTGGCTGAAAATGAAGCTGGCAATGCTCAAACCAGTGCACAGCTCATTGTCCCGAAGCCAGGTAAGGACTGTAAAACTTTGTTTGGGAAAGGCAGTCAGAATTGTCCACTCTGTCCTGGCTCACATTCCATGGTGTTTTCCTTAGGCTTGAAGTCCACATGAAACAATTTAGTTAAGGTGTGCCTGTGGATGTACATTTGCTGGTGGTACATCACCTTCAGCAAATTTTATATGCATTTCACCTATCTACTTGCAGGAAAGTAAACCGTCACAAACAACAGGGCCTTTGGTTTTCAAGACAGCAACAAGTAAATCAATATTGTCTCTCTTTTGTGACCTACCTTTCTTCCCGGCATTCCATATGCATATGGAACATATAAGATATATAAACACCTGATATATAGAGACATATAATATATATAAGATTACATTATATATTATGTGTACAGGTAGCTATATGCACATAGCCCCCTCATGTGTACTCATATATAAGCACCATACACGTACATTTATGTGAGGCCCTTTAATTTATGGAAATTGCAGAAAAGCAGTCAAAATAACCACTTAAAAGGAAACCCATTTCTTATTCTTTTGAACGGATTTTGAAAACTGTCATTTTTTTTAGAAAAATTAATATAGTTGTTGTTTGTTCTGAAGTATATTGAAGGTTAAATATGATGTCTCAAAAATTAGCATAACTGCAGTAGATGCATCAAGAAGTCACCACAGCAACGTTATTCCTGTGAGAGCTGGAGGAGAGGAGCATGGGAGGGCCACTCGTCACGTGTTCTAAAATACTTAACACTAATGAAGTCAAAAATCGGAATGTGAATAGTCATTTATGTAGCTCTAAATACTACTACATAGTAAAACTTCCTGAAAAAGTTTTTGCATCCTATTTGATAAATTTCAACTTTTTATATCGCTTTCTCTTCTGACATGGCTTACAGCCTTTCCTTGGAGCCAGTTTAATAGGAAGTAACAGAAATGCTATATAAGACATAGTCTTACTTTGGCTTTTATTATTTTATTTTTGTGGTACTGGGGATTGAACTCATGACCTTGTGCTTGCCGGGCAGGCGCTTACACCACTGAGCTATGTCCCCAGCCCCCTGGCTTTTGTCCTTTTAAATGTGCCTATTAGATCCTTGTTTTCTATACCTTGGTCGATTACCTGATGGTATTGATAATGAAGTCTATGAAGATGAACCTTCACTTCTTTCTTTACTGAAGTTAAAAAAGAAATTAAACTACAGATTAGCAGTCTTAAATGAGTAAAGGAACTAAAGGAACCATCTAGGAATTTAGCCGTCATCTTTCCTTCAGGAGCCCAATTTCTCTCCTAGACTACTTCTTTTCCCTTCACTTAATGTACCGTGCATATTAGTGAAACTTCATTTGTGGGACTAAGCAAATCCTCTTCTGAAGAACATTGGTACAAATGGGAGAAAACAAACTCTAAAATCAAGGTCTTTAATCTGAGTCATGTTTTAAAGACTCATTAGTAAAATTAGTAAAAACTCATTAGTTTAAAGTATCATTAGTGGGCTGGGGATATAGCTCAGTGGAATAAGCGCTTGCCTAGCAAGGTCCTGGTCCTGAGTTCGATCCCCAGTACTGCAACAACAAAAAAAGTATCATTAGTAACAATTTATAGGGCCATGTGTAAGATAACATTGGTTGTCAAACACTTCATAGAACTAGAGTTAATTTTCATTGTTCATCTTAGGCCAGAGAGTGTAGGAAAATCTGAGATCAGTCACTCTGTATTTCTAGAGGGCATATTGAACATGTCCTGAGACTTGATGGCACTGATCACAGAGGCCCAGTAATCACCTCCTACACCTGCCTGTAGGAATGGAGGACTGTTGGAGTTCTGCAATTCATATGGCTGAATATTGTCATAGTATTTTCTCTCTGCCAAAAGCCAGTAAGAGAGCTTCTTGTGTGTGTGTGTGTGTGTGTGTGTGTGTGTGTGTGTGTGTGTGTGTGTACCAAGTGATTGCAAACATTGGAAGTGGAAGAAAATGTACTCTGGCTGGTGAGTATGTGAAGCTGCCCATTATGCAGGGAGGAAAAGGAGAGGCCAACTATGAGAAGAAGGGAATGTGAGTTCCACATATAGAAATCAGAGATGAATATTTCTATAAAATGCTGCCCCAAAGGCCCTGCCTGCTATGGTACATCAATCTAAAGGATTTAGAGGGACGCTGCTAAGCATGAGTCTGAGCGGGCAGCTGGGAAAGATCAGGTAGAGAACACCTTTCCACCTTCAGGAACGGCCCTGTGGGGGATTCCCAAAGTGATATCTTTATGGAACCTAAGCTTCTGCCCCACGAAACTGAAGCGTGGACATGTATTCTGTGACAGGGGACCTCTGAGAGCACAAGCTGAAAAATCAGTATATATCTCTTCACTCAGATCCACACTTCCCTTCCTGATCCTGGAAATTCCTCAGCAGGGGGACAAAACAGATTCAGAGAAAACAGGCAACAGCCCCTTTGCTTGTGTGTTGTCTCAGGGCTGCTTGGAGAGGTGGGTAGACACTTTCGGTTCAGTACTAGCTTAATTTTTCACTAGCACCAGTTTACAGGAATGATCACATGCATTATGTGGAGCTGGAACACGTACATTATACATTTTAATTCTTTTTTACTCCCTTTCTTTTCTTCTCCCTCATTGCTTGGAAATTTTGGGTAGATATTATAATATGGGGTGTGTGTGTGTGTGTGGGTGTGTGTGTGTATTCATACTGTAGTTTTGTTGTTTGTTTTCTGAATACCTGAAGATTTTAAAATATTCTAAGGTGACCTCAGGGCCAGATGACTGGTTTATGCTGCAAATGTTAGCAAGGTAGTTCTCAGAGGATGTATTTAGAAATGGATAATTGGAGAGAAATAAAGCTGTTTTACTGTCACTTTTGTTTTGCTTTGTTTTTCTAATATTTCAGTAGTTCATCTCCCTTAATAACCCACCTGCAGGTTCTCCTCATTTCCACCCGGAGGCTCCCCTGCCGGGATTGCTGTGTTAATGGTATCTTGTGTTCTATTTGGTCCCTGATTTATTTAAGTCTGAGCAATCATAACGGAACAAGTCCTTGGCAGAAATACCATTCGCCTCCTCAGAAGAGCCAGCTTAAGCGAATCTTGATAGGCCATTGTTTCTATGTTGAGATGGTAGCCTTACAAGTGAGACTTTCAGTGTTCATTGTATTTGGCCCTGGATGAGAAAGAGAGAAAAAAAATGAAGATGAGAATCTGAAAGCATGACAGGACACCACAGTTGCCATCTTACATTTCTCCTTATAAATGATGGATTACTTTTTCCTGGCTATTTAATCTAATCTTCAAATAGTGCCACTCCAATTCCTCTGAGATGCTATATGTGCTCTGTGCACAGATGGTGGAGAGGCCAGCTATAAATACACATTGAGCCGTGAGGCTGACCACTGTGAGAAGAACATAACCCTCTGTGTAAGTTTTGACAATAAGTGGTCACTATATTTTGAGGCACATTGTGGGCCTGCATGGCCAGCTGTTCAGCTTTAGCCTGTTCACTGGCCGACTGTTCACTGATGACTGAAGGTTGCTCATGGCAACCATAGTAGTCTGCTTCTCACTGAAGTACAGACAATAACCTGTTCAAACCAGTGTCATTCTTGGTAGATATTTACACAAGTCTAATGAAGTTTCAGCATAGCCTTTGATATACAGTTAGCTCTACCCTCTTTAGTAATTAGTGAATTAGGAAATAAAGTAAACCTAATCTAAATTATATTGAGTTAATGACTTGTTTTTTCTTTAGGAAAATTCAGTTGGGAAAAAATTTGCAATATGTGCATTGTAAATTGGGAAATATATGTGTGATTTCTTGTAGATAAACATCAAGATCAATGTCATTTAAAAAATCATTATAGTATGGAAGGTTCCATCAATAATGGTGTTCACCTCACACTGTAACCCCTAATGCACAGTTGCAGAGTTCTGTCAGAATGCGCAAACATTCACACGTACCTGTGCGTGCACAGACCATAGCCTCCTGTACATTTAAGACTTCTTATATACAGCAGAACTATATTACTACACTGTAAACATCACTGTGAATGTAAGTTGAGATAGTTTACTTGATCTTTGTCACATATAAGATCTTGTGATCTTTTCTAGAAGCTGAAAACAAGAGTTTTGCTTTTCTTGTTCTTTGTGTTAATTAGGCTTTGGAGGGGCAAGGCTTTGGAGGTGCCTGTTGGGTAAGAGGTCTTTCCAAGTGAAAAAGAGTATTTATAGTTGCAAGTCCACTATTCAGTGAATAGCTAAGCAAAAATATGTCAGGTTTTACAAGAATAACAAATAACAGTAACGTGAGTTGCAACAAGGTGCACATAAGCTAAGACGCTGTTGGCATAGCTGATACTGATAAATTAATTATCCTGGAGTTGCTATCCAATAAGCTGGAGTGTCCAGTTGATAATTACATTCTAAAACACTATTTTATTTGGTAGCTGAATGGAGAAGTAAGCCATTATCTGGGGGCTGGGGAGGAGAAATGGGAAACAAGGCAGGAACAAAAATTAAGGTAAGATTCAGGTTGTCTTTTGGTTATTTGTACGGATTCTAACTGTTAGAGGTCATTCCATTTCTTCATCATGTCTGCATTAGAAGATCAGAAATAGCTGGCTATTGAGCAGGGGAGTTGAGGGCTGTGGACTCAGATATGCACCTGTGAAAGAAGAACGTATCATTTATGAATGTGCCTGATTTAACGGCAAATACAGGTAAAGATAGAGAAAAGTTATCATAGGGAGAAATGAAAAGGGCTGAGCAAAAAATCTGTATGATCACAAACAAAACAAATATTATAAATATTTCCTAAAATATAGATTTACTTGGGGAACTGAACAAATATTTATGGCTTTTATATAAGAAATAAGTATGGAATGTGTGTCTCATATTAATGTTACAAACTTTCTAATGCTAGGCTTATTTTTACCTCTCCTGAACTGCTAACAAAATAGAGTTCCAGTGTAGTAGGGGAAATATGTTGGTTAAATACTTAGAAAAAGGAGAGCTGTTATCAATTACCTGTCCTCCCTTGGAAAGGTTACTGATTACAAATGATGTTCAATTTTAAACATTTTATTAAGGCAGTATTTCATATAGCCTGGAATTAGTAAAAAGTTTTAAGTCTTGTCATGCACATGAAAGCATAAAATCAAAAATCACTTGGTCTTGCATTCATGAGTTTTCCCTTATAAAAATGAGAAAAATACCTAGAAATCCAAATAGACAAGATTGTTTAATGCACACCCAAACAGTTGTGAGTTAACAGCTACTAATGAAAGTGTTTCTTTGTAAATGATGACTTTTATGTTATAACTATAGTGGGTTATATGAAACATTGAAAACTTGTATAATTTCTTAATATTTAAAGGTCACTTAGATTTTAATTTGGCAGTATAATAACACCAAAGCAACTATATAAGAGAGAATGAAAGTAAAGCTAAATGAATATATCCTTAACTTGATACTAGTGACTTATAGTTAATTTGCATGTTTATCTATTGGTATGTGAAGGTTACTGTGATGGAAATACTCAACTGTGTCTAGTATGGGATCAAATTGTTTCTGGGGTTCTGTTAGTAATTAGAAGCACCAGTTCCATGTAGTAAACTAGTGTGATAGTGCATTTAAAGGGAAAAAGAAGTCATTAGTTTTTCTCATACAAATTAAGATGCTTGTTAAAAGTGCAAATTTCTTTTTACAGTACCATCATTGAGATTCAATTAATAAAAATACAACTTAGAGTTTTTGAGACATATTCCCATTATGGTGAT
>PVLD010001682.1:96747-191250 GCA_004027595.1 Dinomys branickii
TAAATTTTTTTTTTTTTTTTTTTTTTTTTGTACCTCAAAGTCTCTCACCCCTTAAAGAAATGTTGACACTCAAACTAACACTTTCCCTGAGGGTTTTATTGATAGCCTATGTTTAGCATAAATCACTCATTTGATGTTTGACCATACAATATTTATCTAGTATAGGAGATGTTGCTACAGCAAAAATAAAAAATTGGGTTGAACTCCGCAGATCAAAGAACTCATTCAGAACAAATGGAGTTTTAATTAATTTTAATTTAGAACCAATTGGATCAGTCATTGCCCCCCATTCCTGATCAGAGAATGTGGCCCTTATCTGCCTTTGTTTTTACCTTATATAAATTTTTGGTTTCCATGGTAATAGAATAGGTAATAGAATGTTTAGGCCTGGCTACGGTTGTTTACCTTGCACCATGTGACCAGGTCAGGCTCTGGCCACAATGATACATACTTTAACAACTCAGGCAAGAAAAAGAACTCCAGGACAAAGTCAGGACTGCAAAGTTAACTCTTTACAATCCCTCCAGGATGTTTCTCAAGGCACATTTTGAGGCTTGTCTATCTTAAAATGATGTGCTAAAAGTTGCCACTCCTTACAATGTGTCTGGGTCCCATCTGTACAGCCTCACCCAGCTTACTTACAGAAATTTAAAGTACATGGAAATATAGAATGCATTTATTAACACAGTCTTAGACAATATTGTCTAACATTTCCAAGTGTCTATTCCTCAGCTGTAAAATGCAGTAGATAATTAGTTCAAAGATTTAGTGCAATAAATATATTTAAAAGGGACTTGTAGGCTGTAAATTGACATATAAATGTTAGCTATTATAAAGCCTTCTATTGGTTTTGTTTAACATCAAGACAAATAATAGGCCTGTATTGGGATGGGTAAAATGGGAGCATTCTTCTAGCACATTCCCATCTTCTAAAAAAATAATTAATGAATATTTCAATGACACTGCCTGCTTAACGTTTCAATGCTTGGTCTGGCAATCTGCATTAAGAAAAAAAAATCCTGTCTCAAAATTACTAAGAGTGGAAAGATTTCAGAAAAGCTTGTTACATCTACTTAATGACTTGCTCATGCAGTCCTTTGCAGGGAGGGGTTTCTCACCATGAAAAGGCTCGTCATACCTCTTGTCTTCATTCAGCGTGTGCTTCACACAAGGTGCCAGGTCACTGCTAATCAAAAGGTGAGGGATTGGCTGTGTGTCAAACTTTGAAATTAGAAAAGAATTCTGCAATGATATGCAGTCAAATGCCCTACTCCTGCGCTACATCCCCCATTCTGCAGTAAAATAAAGTATATGGAGACCTATGATAAAAATAAATCTGTACAATATGGAAAACTTGACAGATTAATAAACACTGATAGCATCACACACCGATGGGAAACACAGAGTGTTGTAACTATGTTTTCTTAATGCTGTAGATTAAGAAAGTGGAAAGTCTGTTGATTTTGCATTGAATACAAATGTCTTGGCTTTGTTATATTTTTTTATCAGTTACATGTAAATGAACGACCCTTTAATGAGAGTTGTGTATGCACAAAACACCCAAATATACATATTCACAATGTACACATTTTCACATATATGTATATCCCTTCTGAAATCTTAGTAAAGAATTTTTAGTTATCAGTATAATAGCAAGAGCTACATATAATTTAATAGCTAAAATTGTTTAGGTATACTTTCTAACCATCAAACTGATGTTATCATCATTAATGCAACTACGATACAATACTGCTACCCGCAGGTTAGAGGAATAGATTGAAATTAAGCCACAGCAAAGATCTCATCATCCCATAGGAACTATGAAGTGGAATCACTCTTTAGATAGTCCATCCCTGAAAAAAGGTGTGCCTTTAAGTGAGGTGGTTTCATTTAGCTTAAGACAGTAACAAGGGATAGCTTGGGGCAGGAGCCATAAGCCACCTACACTTTTCCCAGGAGGTCGAATGAGTGCTACAGCCCTGGAAAGGAAACCAGATGGTGTACCACCTTATCAACTACAATTCTCCCCTTGTGCCATGCAACTGTCTTTGCTACTTATGATAAATGTTGGAAAAAGCTATTATAGGATATTGGTTAGTCTTATTCATTTGGGAAAACAGGAACATTAATAGGATAAATTACAGTCCCCAGTAATGCAAATACAACTATCTCAAGGCTTCAGCTGGTGCTCTTCTCCATAACAGAGTTCTCTAAAGCTCAGCTAACATTTTTGCTGGTCTGTGTACCTTATCTGAGGAGGACACTGAAACTCCTGTCTCTTTATAGCTCAGAGATACTGTATTAGTTCATTTATTACCAGAAGTGGGGAAGGGAGTGCCAAAAGGTGTTGAGTGGATCAGCAGACTGCCAATCATGTTTCCCTGTTTTCTTCCTCCCCTTAATGACCTCAGCAATTACTCTTGCCAAAGTGGCATCTTTGTTTCTTGGCATATGTATTTTTTACTTATCAAGTGAGTTATTGATTCTTCTTCATTGTTTTTAGGAATCTCAGGTAAGTGGCTCAAATACTTTGTAAGCTCTCCTCACACAGTACTGCAGACTTATGCCCTAAGTGTAGAAATATGTGTCTATTCCTGTCAAAATGAATTTCTATCCATTTTAGAATCCTCTAGAAGAAATAAAAAATAAACAACAGGTTACCAAACCTAGTTCATCTCCTTAATGAATATTTTTAGGGAGCTATGCTTTTGCTTCTGTTGTTAGTGATTGTGTGTGCCGCGTGACTGAGCCCCTGATAAATACAGCAGTTTTGTTGAGTTTGAGGATATGCTAATGGGGAATTCAGACATTCCATCTTGTAACTTCTTTTACATACTTATGCACTACCACTAGAACCTGCCGGAGGTCTTCTTGCTAAACTGTTCCATCTACGTAACTATTTAGTTCCACTACTGTGAAGGACACAATCTAGCATTCACATGTAATTTGGGGCTTTCACTCCCATAATTTAATTCATAGTCATCTTTGCCAGATTTCTGTGCTTCTCGTTGTTCTACTCCACCTATAGATTGCTAAATGCCTGGACAGTAATCCAGGCCATTAGGGCTTGTTCATATGTCTGTTATATCTGTCTGTCTCTGTCTCTCTCTCTATCCCTCCCTCCCTACTTCCTTCTCTCTTTCTCTCTTTTTGGGAAATGTTCTTTTTACCACTCTTAAGGTAATCCTTAAGTGAGGTTGTAATACAGTTGCACCCACATACCCATTTACCAAGACACATACACTTGGTCTTTGTCTTTCTCAGTCACCAGGTCCTGAGATGATAGAGAGCTCCTTGTACAATAGTGATTTACATGTTTTGGGCCCTATCACCAGGACCTTGAGTCCTGCTTGTGCCTGGTGTCAAGTAAAACATTTATTTCCCTTATGAAAATATAGCAATTCTCTCTGATCTTACGCCTAAGTGAGTGCCAGATAACACTTCTTGTCATGAGCAGTTCTGGCCACTTGGTTATCACACAATTGCTCATTTTTTTTCCTATAACACAGTCCAATATTCTGCCATAAGTTAGTTTATAAATGATACACACTTCTCTGTTGCAGCTCACATGACTTCATTTATAGGGCACGTCTTGCCATGTTCCAAATCACAGCACCCCTAGATTCTTTACTAATGTGGTGCTTTATCATCTCCTCATAGAATTTACGTCCCACTCTCTGTTCTTATATGTTTCACCAAAGCCTCTTATAGAGTTATCTGTTCTGTTTCAATTGGTTTGATTAACAAGATGTTATCAATTTGAAGGGAAAATGGAATAGTTGGCACAATATCTGGATTACCCAGCTTCTTTGGACTATATTAAGACAGAACACAGGGGAGTTAATATAGCCCTGGAGCATGGCTGTAACTGAAGGATGATTTTCTGTTTCTAGTGAATGAGAATGTTTTGATTACTCCTTCCTATAGGGAAGAAAAATATCATATCACTATAGTTATATATGTTTTGCTAGAGGTCTTGTTCATTTTCTCTAACAAAGATGTGGCTTCTATCATAGCAAATGTAGTAGGAACTACTTAGATAAGTTTGTGGTTGTGAGCTCTTGTCATTCAGGTTTGATGTGATTCTTGTGAGGGTTAAATTGAATTAAATTACTAAGTCATAGGAACTGAATACTATTCTGTAGTAACTTCTGAATGCACAAACCTTTGCCATTCTGCCATCTTCTGATATGATAGAGTAATAAGTGATATAAAAATATAAATATATGTTGGAATAAAATGCATTATACATGATAAGTAGTAGAATAAAAATCTATTTCAGAATGTAATTGTTTTATACAACATAGGTTTCAATTTTTAAAACAAATGTAAAAATAAATCTACTTCTATATTTCTATTTATAAAGAAAAATCTGTTGTATTTTTTTTTAATTCTGAAATCATGCTGAAAGGACATCAAACCATAGGTAACATAAACTAAAACATATCAAACATTTTAGAAAAATAAATAAAATTTTAGAAAATGAACATTGACTTCAGCCCCCTCTCCAAAATCTATTCAGAATATTGTCCACTCCTCGTGAGTATTGCATGTGTCTTAGGAGATGTCTTTTGTATTGAAATATTTTAAAACTAATAATTTAAAACTAATGATAAACTTAAGAAACATGTGTCATTTTAATTTGTGGGAAAGAGCACACCAATAGAGTTATAAGCACCTCTAGTGAAGAATTATGTAAATTAAGAATAAAAGGGAAAAAAAGAAGAAAACGTTTTCCTGAACCTTATGTCAGGTACGATATGCTAAATATTTTCTGCATGTCATTCCATTCCCTTGTAGGATAATCCAGTCTTAAATGTTTAACTGTTCCCATTTCATAGATTAGAAACTGAACTTCAAAGAGATCCCATGCCATCCTAATACCAAACGATTACAAAGTGGTGGAGCTAGATTTGTAAAACAGTAGTTGAACCTTTATGTGTGCCCACCAAGTGCTGCACACTGTTCTGAGCCAGGGCTTTCCAATCTAACTCATGATTGATTATTTTTTATTTCTGCCAAGACTCCAATAGGGGAAATACAGTTTATTTTCCCTGACTTTTTGGATGAAAAAACTGTTACATAGAGAAGTTAACTCATTTATCCAAGCCCACACAGTTAGTAAGGACTTTGTCTTTTCAAACTACTCTCTCACCACTGTGTTATAATAACTTTCAGCTCATTCTCAATCCACACATGGATCCTTTCTCAGAACATGGATGAAGCTTGAGACTTGAATAACTAGTTTTGGAACAGCTAAAAATGGAGAAGAGTTTGACATGGCTTTTGCCCTTCAAATGGTGTCTGTCTAAATTCTCAATGTGCGAGAAGTTATTGTTCAATATGGACTAGGTACACGATGTGTCAGAAAAGCCTTCCAGCCAAGTACATGGCACACACTTGTAATCTCATCTACTCAGAAGGCTGAGGCAGGAAAATTGCATGTTTGAAATCAGCCTGTGCCACTTAGTGAGGCACTATTCCAAAATACAAAATAAGGACTATGGATGTAGTAACTCACTAGTAGAGCACTGGTCTAACATATGTGAGGTCCCAGATGCACTCCTCACTATTGTGAAGAGGAGGAAGGAAGAGGACGTGGAGGAGGCACAGGAGGACAAGAAGGAGAAGAAGAAGGAGGAGTGGGAGGAGAAAAGGGGAGAGGAGGAGTGGGAGAAGGGGAAAAGAAGGGAAGGGGAGGAGAGGGAGGGGTGGAGATAGGGAAGGGAGAGCAGGGAGAAATTTTGCCTCAAGTGAGTATGGCATACTCCTTGCTACCAGGAAATTCATAGTTTAACAGAGAACAGATTTGATATAACTAATCCAAATTATCAAATGAAATTAAAGCATAGTGACTTGCAATACATGTTAATTATCCAACTTGCCAAATACCAGAAAATGTGTAAAGACTCATAGAACGGAAATGCAAATTATAAGTGGTAGATGCCATTCAAGGAAATTTGAATTCTTTAAGGCAATATTTTTTAAAGTCTAACATGGCCAGTGCTTAATGTACTAATTTTTTTGTTCTTACCCTGTTTCAGAAGGAGGACAATGCAATTTGTCACACAGAATGACAAGTCTATTGTGCTAGCAATGCTCTTTTCCTGATTGTTTTTTTGTTCCCAGTTTTAAGTGAAAAGCTCCATGTTAAAAAGCGTTTTGAAAAATTAAAAGGAATATTTTCTTTCCTGTAAAATATCTACTTAGAGGCCTTCAACCTATTAATGTAATTCCATAAAAAGCTATGATAATAATTAGTAAACTGGTAAGTCTAGAGTACCACACAAGACAGTCTTTGTTATTGGGTATTAACAAATATGCACCCTGAACATATAGGTTACACTAACTTCCCCTGATAATACTGACAAAATATATTTCTCCATTTTAGATGTTTGAATTTCATATTTTATAGAATGTGACAAAATTCACTGAAATTTAAAATAGCCCACCTCCAAAATAAAATGCACATCTTTGTAAATCAAGAAAATTCAAATGGAAAAACCAATTTACCACATTTCTTGATATTTTTCAGCTACAGTTCCTATTTAAATAATGGTATATGCGGTAGTAAGGTAAAATTCCTGAGTTCCAAGTTCTGAAAGATGTCACCTGAGTGTATGTATATGGAAATGTACCAAAGCATAATGGACTGCTTTGAACAGAGAAGAATATTTCTTTCTCCAAATTATAGTCTCCTAGTCCTGTACATGGCACTTACTTGGAACCACACACAAATAAAAAATAGAATGTAGCTTATTTTTATATTCTTCTCTTGTATTTTCTTCTTTCTTCTTTTTATTACTGTATGGTTGTAATGCCTAATAAATACATCCATCGTGGGATATTGGTACATATACATATCACCTCCTGGTTATCTCAATTATTACAATTCTGATCCGATAGTTGAGGTCTTTATCAAGCTGGCCTTGGTAAGAAAAGATGATCCTTCAGGAAATTCAAACGAGGCAAGTGATAAATATCATTTTGCTATTCTAGATAAAGAGAAATAATAATAAAACCTATATTAATTATGCGGCTCCATTCCACATAAAATATTACCTTCAATAACCTCCTTCTGCTTCTTTCTACTATCAGAAAGAAGTTTGAGAAAGAGTAAAGCACCATGATTCCCAGGTGTATGTAAATACAAGATGTCCCGGCAGCACACCCAAGGGCTCAATCAACTCCTTCTGTGGGCGTCAAGGGAATTCACTGCCAAGGATGCGACAGTGAGCTGTGATGGAATTTAAAGTAGAAATATGATTTGGCCCAGCTACTAAGAGCAAGGAAGAAGCACTAGTCACAAAGCAGACAGAAAATAAATGATTAGATCATGTGTGGTTCAATAAACAAAAACAGTGGGACTTATGGTCTACTTTATGTGGGACACTGATGACTTTGGTGTAAGAGATAGGTGCATTTCTGTTTATGTTTTTAATATACATGGGTTTAAATACATGGATTCGCAGGGGCAGGAAGAGACTGGAAGTAGCAAAGTTAGTAAAGTGTAGCAGCATTAGACCTGGCAAGAAAGAATGATGCAATCTACCTCAACAGTATCAAAAGAACAAGTAAATATATTACATGATTTCCAAATGCTAGACATTGCTATCAATATGTATATGTAAATTAATTAGGAATCTGGGATGATAATTAACTGAATACATGTAAAGTCATTAGGTTGCAAGAGAGAAAGACAAAGAAGAAAGATTTAAATTAATCTTGACAGAAAAAGCCAGATTGGCAGCTCCTTGTGGACCCAGCTCTGGATGATCTGTGCATTCCTAGTGCCTAGGGAAGGGCTGATGGTGACAGACTTCCCAGTGACTTCTAAGAAGGCCTGAAGAGCCTGTAAGTGTGGCTGGTTCATTGACAATGCTAAGTAACACCACGGCATAGTAATAGATGAAGTACAAGATGTAAATATTTGAAAGATCTTGCAAACTATAAAAATTTATTATTGAAATAGACAACATTAATGCGCAGCCTGAAAACTGTAAATCACTACCTGTATTAGATTAGAGCAGGAGGAAAGATGGACGCAGAGTATTTTGTAGTATTCCTGAGGGGAATAGTTAGGGTCTGAACTGAGTTGCAAGTTATGGTCTGAACTCTGTTCCTCGAGAAAAGGATGAATTCAGAGAATAACCTGAAAGAGTAAACGGTTAGCGGTTTGCATCTGAATTGAAAAGGAGCGCATGACTCTGCCTGGGAATGCTGTGAATTATTGGCATTGGCCGTGGTAATGAAAAGCTTAAGGGAGAGGGTGACAGGGCCTTATTATACACCTTTGGCTCCTTGATAGGGTATGAGTGAATCATTCCCCTACTGATGAGATGATCTCTCCTTGCTGGGCATATTTTACCCCGCTGTGAGGAAGGAACTCATTGTACTGCCATCTTAGAATAGCAAGTAAAAGGTTCATGCATTAACATAAGATAACTGTGTGTGCTGCTCCTGTCAAGACTTGAACGTATTGATATGATTAGCCCTTAAATATCAGGCGGAAAGAATGGTCACATCTTTTTCTCCTCTCTCCTCTCTCTTTGTAGCCAGAACAAAATAGAATAGGGAAACAAATTAAAAATGCTTTGAAGGACTAACTTTGGTTTTTTGCTACCCTGAAATAAAATATATTTAATTTACACTGAGTATCCTAGTTACAGTATTAAATGTAGACTAAATAGTTTAGTATGGTTTTGTGTAATGAGTTCACAAATTGATTTTGCAGTTAGAATGTAAACATCTGCTTACTCTAGCTGAGTGAAATACCCCTGCATGGACTCCTTTCAATAGAATGGATGGGCTTTCTTAAAAATTGTAAGAATTTACGATCATTTTGTTTTAAAGCCCAGAAGTCAAAAACACAGTAAAACAATGGTCTAAAAACTCCAGCTATCTCCCAGTAAAAGCTTACTCTTTTGCACAGCAATACCGATGTTTTATCTGAGTGACAGGATTTGAAAAAATCACCACCTTTTCTTTGTGAAACCTTCACTGCTACTTTTGCTTTATTCAAGACAATTATATGCGCCTTAATTAAATATTAATTGTTCAGCCTCCACTGTATACAGCCTATGTATAAGGTAAGATTCCTCACCAGTTTGAAGATGAAACCTGAGGTGCCTTTTGCAAACAGGCTGCCTCCTTCCTTATCTCTGGCGGCCAAACTGGGTGTAACTGCAACTGGTGATGGGATGGCAATGACAGTGTCAGCCAATCATTCAAGAAATGGCTACTAGGATTAGTAATTATAATGTCCTATGTTCCAATTTAAATTCCAGGGTGTCTTCACATTACTGTCCTTTCCCTTCAGACATGGACGTTGTGCTGTGGAGGCTGGGGGTGGCTAGGAGACAGAATTTTACCTTTTTTAAATCAACGCTTTCACAGCTTGTCCCATTTCTCTAAGGCAACACAGACAGGGGAGGCCAGCTATGAGGAACAGCAATTTACAGTCCAGGACTGCTTAATCTAAAATCTGTCCTCATCAGAGGAGAACATAGAGGTCCCCATGCCACAGTGATGGGAATTTTATTTCAACCTGTTTCAGTGGGAGCTTCCAACTGCACTCTTTCAACTTCCCTGCCCTTATCAATTTATGCAATGTTGAGGTTTTATGGGTCTTGAGTATCATTATATTTTTAAAATAAAAAGCATTCAGTGTAATAAATAGTCTAATCCACACCTGAAAATCTGTAACCTCACCATACAAGCACAACAGTAACACAAAAGCTTCTCAGTTACGGCTGAAACTAGCTTTATTATTAATCATTTCACCTGGTGATAAAATGTAACCCCTCAAAGCACTCTTTACCCTGCAGAATTGTCTCTCTTTGTTTACACTCTAAAATCATTACCTTTCACTTCCACTTTTGTGGGTAATAAGCTTCCCCTGTTTAAAAACTAAACCATAGTTGTACAGTATAATGTTTTTGGGCAAAGTTGGATCAGCTAGCCAAGATTTAAAATAATTCTTCAGTTGCAAATCAATAAGCAGCATGCTAAAGACAACATCAATGCACTGTATGCATTTTAAGTTAGTAACAATGGGTATTTTCCTCTCTTATTCTGAGAAAAATCTTTAAAGATGTCTCTCATATTTTTTCATTGGTTTGTATGTATTTGTTTTATTTTGCTCCAGAAAACATGTATCCTAAATTGATTGTCTCTCATTTCCTAGACGGGGATTAGTTAGCTTTAAGCACGTCTTTTGTCTTCTGCCCTCAATTCCATATTCCTTTCTTCCTGCTATTTGATTTGTACCTTCATTGGTAGGCCCTTAAATTCTATACATTTCTGGGTTTTATGTACCTCTCCTAACAGTGGACAGTTCTTCCTTTAGGGCAGATTCCACTGGAGAGTAATTTGTAGGTCCCTTTTCACACTGAGTTTTTCTTCTATTAATTTTCCCAGGCACATTGACCAAAACCGACAAGCAGTCAAACACGGTCAGTACCTCACCGTCGTCATCAGCGTTATCACCACACCACTGCCACAGTTCTCATTATCTGCCGCCTCTTCTCATTGTGACTTTAGTCACAAGTTTCTGTCTACAGATTTGTTTCTTTACATGTTATGTTCCAAATAAGAGTGACAGTTGGCACGCCAGAGACGATGTATTGGTGACCATGGACAAGACGTACATGTAAAAGTCCATATATCATTGCTGCAAGAGATACCACGTATCCAGATGAGCATGGAATAGCCACGGCTCAGTTGCTTATATTTGGAAATCCTCACTCCTGAAACATAGCTCCTGTCCGGCCTGCATCGTTAGAAAAGTGAAACAAACAGGAATAATACTCAAAACACGAAATGTACATGGAGTCAGTTCCTTCTCCGTTTTATAGGACTGTTGAGAATGCCAGAAAATAAAGATCTATAAGAGCCCTTGTTATGGACTGTTTATTAGATTTATTGAAAGCACACTCAGCATTCTGAGGAAACATTACTGAGCCAAGCATTTTATCCATCTTGGTGAGATTCCTTGAACGCTACTTCTTAGAATGCCTATACTTTAACTCTCTTTGGTATTCAAAACAGAGTTTAAGCCATAAAGATGAAAATAACTTGTGAGGGGACAATTCTGTCCGAGAAGGACAGTCTGCCTCTTTTTTCACTTGTGCACACCTGGCTGACAATGGGAGGTGATGAGGTCAGTGGCCAGATATACCTTCAGTATATGTGCAGATCTGCAGGGTTTTGAGGAAAACATTAACGGCTATCATGACAGCAGCAGAAGTCATTCACGCCCTTGTCCTGTAGTAAGGTGTCTGACGGTCAAAGGGAAAACATGGATGGGACTTATTATTGCTGTATGGCTTTAGTCAAATTCTAACCATATTTCTCAGAATTTCCTTTTCTTCATGGTTCTAAGTCAAAGAGAAATTGTGTATGACATCTGGCAAGTAGATGTAGAGAAATAGCCGTGTATCACCTTGGAGGTTGGTGCAGAGCAAGATTTTTGCACACTTGCTGCCTCAACTATTAGCCTAGGGCAGCATCTTAACCAATAGTTCCTGAAAGGTCTTCCAGATCTTCTGCTTTAGCCCCTCCCATGTTTGGTTCAAGTTTCTTCCATTAATTTTCCTTCTACATTTCAATCACATTGGAGGATTATAATAGTTTTGTACAACACTGAGCAAAGTATGACTTTTATGTAATATATAGGATTATCATTTCCATTGGGACTCACTCTGTCTTCATATTTCATAAGAAGACTTATGAAACTATGAAAGTGAGGAATACCTGTGTGGTTCTTACTCTAAATGGGAAGAGAATTCCTACTAGGGAACTGAAAAGCTACCCCATTATCCAGATGCTCAAAGATACCAGCCTCTACAACAGAACAATGATAAGAAAAGGATGCAGAAGCCAGGAATCCACAGGGAATTGCCCTCAGATGTACAAGATCCCCAGCTCTATGTTCAGTAGATTTTCCTGGAATTAATAAATGAAGGACAAGGATTATAGTAAATATCTGATGCATGGGTTTAACACTAACAAGACTACATAGGAGAAGAAAAATATATGCAAGAAAACCAATGGGAACCACAAATTGACTGAGAGTCAGCCTTAATTATTAGTAAAGACTAATATCAGCACTCAGTGTGTAATCCTTATTTTATTTATTTATAAGCAACTGCAGTGAACAATCCCCCATTTGTATAATTTGTAGGTTAAATAAGCCCTCAAATCATGTGGTGATCTTAAATTCCATTCTGAAAAACTTTACATGGAATCGTTGTAATGGGACTATCAGTGATGCAGAAGGTTCCAAGGATGATTTCCGTACAGCGAAGCTGTATGTGATGTTTTTGGTCCAGAGGCATATTTGACTTTCTAAATCCTTTACTTCATAAAAAATTATAGGTCAAATTTTAAAGATTATATTCAAATTATATTTTAATGCTGCTTCTGTATACAGAATGACATAAATAAGTTTGGGTTTTGTCCTTCAGTGTTCTAGGATTAAACCTAGACAGAGACACAGTATGTTTAGGAGACTATATAGATGTTACAAAAACCAGCAAGATAAATATAATCAAGGCCAGAATGGACAACTTAGTAAAATCTTGTCTCAAAATAAAAAATGAAAAGGGCAAACTTTAAAATGAATATAATAGGCATGTGTCACTATGCCTGGCTTAAGACACTGCTTTTTTCTGGTACAAAAGGATATTCCTAATTTATCTGAGATTTCACAGTAGATATTTAGGTGTTGCCATAAAGAAAGGCATATTAGAAAATTCATTCAGTAGCAAGTAACCACTTACTTTATGGAAGTAGCTGGAAGAACTCTAAATACCAGCATGTGACTTTGGTGTGTTCTCTTATTTTCTGGTAGTCAACCATGTCTTTTGGGGTTCTAGAGATTGGCTTAATACTATAGCCTATGGGGCTGGGGGTATAGCTCAGTGGCATAAGCGCTTGCCTGGCAAGCGCAAGGTCCTGAGTTCGATCCCTGGTACCAGAAAAAAAAAAAAAAAAAGTAGTACGCTAATACTATAGCCTATGCATAGAAGGTAAAAAGAACTGATATTTGGAAGAACATTTTAAGGAATATATTATCTCTTCTGATATTATTTTGAATAACATATTACTATTACATGACACATCTCACCACTGTAAATGAGACCTAAATATATAATATTTGCTAACATATGCCAATGGAGTGTTAGCCCCAGAAAATAATCAACAGAGGACCAAACGAAGGTTTTCTCACATCAATATATTTGAGTCTATGACAGGTTATGAACTCTGACTCAGAGAAGGAAGTGTTAGGCATGTTAATAGCATAGATCAGCCAAATCCCATCTGTCTGATCTTGTTAGGACACCTTCCAGATTTGGAGTCTGATCTTCTATAATTATTTACACCTATTTAATTTATCTTTTCATCCATAGCAAGTCTAGTACAGCTGCTATGGCACATGTAAATACATCACTATTGCCAGCACAGGCTGATTGGCATTCATGCTTGAGTGTCCTTTTTATTTTCTCCTTGGCTGCTGGGAGTAACCTGACCAGCAGAGAAACTAAAGAGCTTCATCTATTAGGCATGACAGATTTGTATTTAGCGGTAAGCGCCTGACCTTGCTCAACTCTCTCATCCATTCCCATCATCCTCTCACCAGATGAAAAAGTCTGCTTCACTCTTGGTCTCTGGCTGTTTCCTTGGCAACAATAAGGAGTCAGGCTGAGAGAATAACTACTAGAATACCTTGGTACTGGGATTAAGGTGCTTTATACAAACCTCATCATCCAGAGAATTATAAATGAAGAAGGTTTAAGATTAGAATTTTAAACACTACCAATCAGTGACATTATAATTTCCTTATTAACCTATTTTACTTCGTAATAATATTTACACATCTTCCCCAAGGTATTGGCCTGAGACCAAAGTATTTAAGGTCATAGTATCCATTTAAATTGTATGGTGAAAACAGATTAGTTTTGTACTGAAATTTATGTTACCTTAGTTGTTGAACTCATGGATAAAAGAACATGTGTTCAATGTCTCAATCTGGGGAAAGAAGCTTTTTAACAAAATACACACTATCTCTTTTTCTCTTCTGAAGTTAATGTGTCTTTTTAAGGAATTATACCTAAGGAATATTAAACCCCCGAGTTTCATTTCCTTTTAAGATTCTGTCACTTTTAGCCCCATTTCATAGTATCTGATACATTCATCACCATCCTTGTTTTGTATTATTTTTTGACAACATATCACAAGGTTGTCAAAAGTCTCATGATCCCTGTGGAATTCTTAAATCTGCAGGATAATTCATAGCATCAGTCAAAAATAAACTCATAAATTGTTCAATGGAACTTTGCTGGCGTTTTATAAAATAATTTAAGATTAAATTATGTATTAGAAATGCAAGCAGTTAAGGGATCTAGTACAGGGAGTTCCATCAGAGATATCATAGCATATTTGATGAAATATATTTTATTTTGAATATCTCCAGTGATATCATTACCTATTCATTGTGACTTATGCTCTAGTTAATTTTAAGTACTTCCTAATTATATATTTTCCATTATTATTATTTTACCATTCTGGAGACTGAACACAGACCATTGTTGTTTCATTTTTAAAATTTGAAACAATATTTTTCTATTTCTATGATCTTATTTTTGACATGTACTGATGCTACTTAACACTTGGATACATTTAAACAGGTCTAATGTGTGAGAGAGGACAACATAATGACATTTATTAGATAACCCAACTCTACATTAAGTGAGTGCATCCCATCTCTTATGGTTATATTTAGTTCTTATAAACTATGACAGTAGTGTTAGCTTCTAAGTATCATAATTATATTTGGGAACAGAATTTAATAGAGCTTAGTTGTTTTTAAATTAAAATAAAATAAATAGAAATTTAAAATGAAACAAAGTAAGAAAAGAAATTAAACTATTGGACACTTCAATTCACATAATACCTATGATGAGAATGTATGTAACACTTTGCAGTATTTTTATAAAGAAAAAATAGAACTTTATTAAAATTCCTATGGTGATGGCCATTTTAAGAGACATGCTCAATAACAAAATAAAGTCAGAAGAAAGTGGACACCCCTGGACGGCATGTGGAAGTGCAGAGAAGTCTTCTCACAGGTCTCCAGTGAAATGTGACTGGAAGGTCTATTTACCTCCCTGAGGAAATCCTCTGCCTGGTTCAGAGTAAAGCAGTTATCTTTCCTTATGCAACTGACAGGGAAAATATTGTTGAGTTTCTTGAAAAGTATGCAATAATACTATGTTAGTTTATTTTATTTTTACTGTAAGGTGTTGCTACAAATTTAGTGGCTTGAGTCAACACAAATATTTCAGGTTATACCCTCAAAGTTAGAAGACTAAAGTCAGTGCAACTTGGCTAAAGTCAAAACATCAGTGAATTTCCTAGCTAAGTGGCCATTCTTGTGCATAACAATGCACAAGAATTTCTGATTGTATCCATCCAAATATAGCTTTCAAGGACACATTCAGGAGTAACTTAACAACTATAGTCCAAAATTCACTTGAATAGAATTTCAATTTGTAGATTGAAAAGTATATTTTCAATTTGCATTTGATTGGTTCATTTGTTCCATCTAGATTTTGTTGGTTTGTTTTCATGGTGAACCCAAAACTAAGAGGTAGAGAAGCTAGTCAATATGAAATATGGCTACTGGAGACAGCAAAAGAAATACACTGCGCAGGGCAAGGTCGTGCACACCTGTTATCCCAGGATTCGGGAGGCTGAGGTAGGAGGATTGTTGCAAGTTCGAGGCCAGCCTGGGCTACAAAGTGAGCTCGAGGCCAGCCTGAACTGCATAGTGAGACCCTGTCTCAAAAAGACAAAAAAATATATATATATGTACACATATAATAAAAGGGCTTTTGTTTATATTGGAGTTTACATCCTCATGATGAGTTCTAGAGAGAGACTCTGTAACTTTTTTTTTTTTTTTGGCGGTACTGGGGATCGAACTCAGGACCCTGCGCTTGCTAGGCAGGCGCTTATTCCACTGAGCCATATCCCCAGCCCCCTCTTCAACTTTTTATTTTACTAGATGTCAAAAGAGAGAGAGAGTAGAGCAGAATAGTTAGAAAGGAGGGATGAAGCAGAGAGCCGAAGCAATGGTTGAAAAACTAGCTTGCAGTTTATGACAAGATAACTATTATTATACCATTGTCTATGATAGTGTTACCATAAGTACTGTGCTAAAAATATCACTACCACTTTGTAATGAAATGAAATGTATTAATATTTAGAAAAGTGTATCTTACACAGAATATATTCTCAGAGAGTTTACAAAGATCAATAATATAATTAGAAATACATACCAAGAGAAAAAAGAAGAGAAAGAAAGAAAAAAGAAAGAGAACAAAAAAGAGAAGACAGAAGAAAAGAGAAAGCACAAAGTAAATGTGGCTTTTGCCATTTTGAAAATAAGCCCTTAGGATGTGATATAGGAAGGGTGGAAGGAATGAAATTCCACTGTGACAAAGAAAAGTTGTTATACTCAGTCTGTACTTGCACTAATAAGTTCTTTAGCATATATAATTTTATATCACATTCTCTGAGGATCTTCTGCAGCCAAGCTTAGTTTCATGTGTATACATCTTTTATTTGCAGTTTTCTTTACTCTCAGTAAATGGTCATCGTAAAGGGTGATCGTTGATGGTTATTGACTTGGGAGAGGTAGACCAGCACACCAATCTTTTAAGCCCAACATAGACCTGATTTCTATCATGATGCCATAGTAATAAGCCTAGGCTGCATTAACATAATTCCAGAGGAGTGGCTTACACAAGAGATATGCATTTTCTCACAGTTTGGAAGCCTGTGATCAATAAACTTGCAAATGCGAATGGCTCTCTTCCTGGCTTCTAGGTGGCTGATTTCTTACAGTCTCCTTTTATGGGCTTTGTTCTCTGAGTGCACAGAGTGGTGCTGAGTGAGAGGGATGTGACAGAAGGAGGTCTAGTGGCTCCTTTTCTTCTTGTAAGTCCTAATGAGATTCCTTCCTTCAACTTAATAGCATCTCAAAGCTGCTGTCTCCAAACACTGGGGGATAGGTCCTCAAAATACCAATTGTGAGGGACTCGGCTCACCTCATACAAGATGCCTTCTCAGATTATGTTAATATTCTGTGATGTTCCGGTGCTCAAAATTTCTCGAATTGAAATTAGCACTTTATTTTAGAATTATATTGAAATATATATATCACTACATCCTCGCAAATTTGTCAGTGAATAAAGAAGCTATATTTTGTTTGCAGAATAGAGGTTTTTCATTGTCTTTAGAAAGTATTTCAAACAGTGAAAAATTACCAGAACCATACAAAGTATTCTTATGCACTCCTTTTGAAAAGAAATTGCTTGGATTTCATCAATGATCCAAATAGCCTGTTTATATAAAAAGATAAAATCTAAGATCACACCCTGTCTCAGTTACTTTTCTCTCCTTGCTGAGACAAAATACCAGATGCCCCAAATTAAGGAAGGAAAGGCTTATTTAACTTACAGCTTTGGGGGGGTTTCAGTCTATACTTGGCTGACTCCAAGGCAGAGGGCACATGGAGGGCAACAATTCATGGCAGTTGAAAACAGCAAAGTAACAAAAGCAAACAGGAGGAGTGGAGGCAAGTAGCCTTTTTCCCTCCCTTACGCTGTATGCAAACAACCCGCCCCAGGGCAGGTGTAGTACTCACATCCATAATTCCATCATTGGACCATGAGTCAATCATAAACTCTAGAATCCCACACCATGACTGCTTGAGGCCTTGGGGGAACATTCAGACACAAAGTATCATGCACCCAGTTTTCATATCTTCCAGTTTCCTTCAGTCTGTTCCTTTTCTCATTTTTCTTTGATCTTTACAAACACGAAACTTTTATTTTGAAGCATGAAATACTGCTTTTGTGGAATGCCTATCAGTGTGAATTTTTCTGTTTCTTCATAATTAGATATGGGCTGTGCATTTTGGGTTGGGATATTACAGGAATAATGCAGTGTTGTTTAGATTGCCTCCTATCAGGAGGTATGCGATGCAGCTCATCCCGTTGTTGATGGGGAGCGAAATTAGACCATTTACTGATAGTTTTACTGCCATGTTTATCTACACTAAATTCACTTTCCCCATTTATAATTTGTTTTTTTCGGAAGATATTTTGGGATAATGTAAAATTTCATCCCTCATCATATTTTCCTCCATTAATTTTAAGGTCCACTTATGTTTCTTGCCTAAATCAGTTATTACTAATAAGTTACCAAATGAGTTTTCTTCTCTAGTAAGTCATTCCACGTTTATTAGTTTGCCTTCTGCCAAGCTAGGACTATGCTCTTCTCTCTGTAACTTAGTCATTTATACCCCTGTGGATTAATAAATCCTCTTCAGTGGATTATAAACTGCTATTATCATTCCTGATTTTGGTATTTGTAAATGTCTCTACTTTTGCTCCTGGGAGTCCTGTTAACTGTCTACTTTCAATATGGTCCAGTTACATTATAATCTGGGATTTTTTCAGAAATACTTTATCACCAAGCCCCAAATAAAGCAAGCACATGGTGTCACATAGAATTTAGCTTCAGTTCTAGTACAGCTGATTCCAAACTGCAGGGCTGGGGATATAGCTCAGTGGAATAAGCGCTTGCCTAGCAAGCGCAGGGTCCTGAGTTTGATCCCCAGTACCGCAAAAAAAAAAAAAAAAAAAAAGTGCTGAACTTTAATTCCAAACTGCACTGTTTAACAAATGAAAGCTGAGCTTTGACTTCGTAATCTGTGAAATGATATGGGAATTAATGAGATAACATATTAAAGCACTACCTCTATGTTTAATAATGCTAATAAGAGCTAATACTTATTGAATACTACTTGTGTGTCCTTTAATCTCTGAAAGTAAAGAGAAATTAGCTAGTCAGTTCTTGGCCACACAGCTAGTAACTACATGAAGAGCACATGAATCTCAGAAATGTGGCTTTAGAGCCATAGCAAGAAAGTAATAAATATAAATTCAGTTATTAAATACTATTTTTATTGTAGTAGATTTGAAATTAATAGAAGTCTTGTCTCAGAGAATGAGCTACTAGAGGGCCCACATTATTTAGAGCTATGAGGTTGTAAGAATACAAGTTTCACTGACACAGGGGCCTTCAATCTCATCTCCTCCCCGCAAACCCGTAAGATTGGAGACTTTTTTTTTTTACCTGAGTATCAGCGCATATTAATTTTCTGCCGCTAAGATATCAGATCTAATTAAAGAAGAATGCTCGGCAACCCCTTAGTTTTAAATACTGCAACAGGTACAGAAAGTAAGGACATAAGAAAAGCAATCTTTTAGCTACTGAAATGGAGTAAGAGATGACACAGACGAAGAGGGAGGGAATGCAAGAGAGAGAGAGGGAGAGGAAGAGGAAAAGGCTGGAGAAGAAGGAAGAGGGTGATGAAGACGTAAGGAACCAGAGGAGGACAGGCTTGGAGGGAGAGAGGGAAATAGGTAGAGCGAGAAATGCCGAGGTCCCCATGTAGAGAACCACAATCACTGCTGGGAAAACCTACCTCATGACACTGCTGTGTCTGTGTAAGCTGTGAGCAGTGACACCTCTGCTGTACTCAATTATTTAATTCAACTGTAGTGTTGAGTGTCCAAGGAAAGGCTGCTAAGAATGGCTGGGAGGGAAGTGAGTCTACTTTAAGATTGAAAAGCAAATACCATCCTTTCAATTTTCGTATCAGCAGTGTTCTTTATCCAGACATGTTTTGAGAAATCACCTTTGACTTAATACATTTCAGTACCCCGCAGCCCAAGGTAGCGGAAGTGATGCGGCCATCACCGCCAGAGCGCTTTCCCGCTAACCCTAGTGCTGCACAATCAACACTGGCTTGGGTGGTTATTTTACTTCCCTAATAACAGTGAACTTTCGCTCTATACCTATGTTAGAGCTGGAGCAAACTGAGTGGGAAACAATTATAATCTGAAAATACTCTCAAGGAGGCATCTCCTGCCAGACATTGCCAATATTTCACAGCTCAAGGTTGATTGGGAGAATCAAGGATGGATGACGGGTTGTCCCCCTAGAGGAGTGTGGGTGGGTGCTCATTCCTGAGCGTGTACTTGGCAGTGTGTCTGATCAGCATGCCAACGGATGCTATAAGGCCACTACGTCAAACAGACAAGTGAGGTCTGGTTAATAGAGCTCCTTTTATTAATCTTTGGGGACTAAGCTATAAAATTATTGCATGGAACAAAATGAAAAGCATAACTATTAACCCATATATTTTCTTGGGCCCCTTTAGCAGTAGTGCCAAACCAAAATATTATTAGGCCTGAGAAAACAGGCAAGGTGATTTTTACATAAATAATTCTCAGGATTGCTACTTACACACCAGCACACTGGGAGCAATAAGCACATAGAGGTATTTGTTCAAAATATTTGATTTCCCAAAGGGCCACTTAACCGTGAAAACATAGAGGACAACTCACTTTTTTACTGACACTGTTTGTTGTCCTTTGTTCCACCGCCATTCTCCCAGGATGGGGATAAAATATGGAATCTCGATTCTGTGACACTGTTTGTCTTTACTAGAGATGCCATCAAGGTCCCAGTGATTCCCTAGGACAAGTCACAGTGACACTAACACTGGACTGTTTTTGTAACAGTGTTGACATTGATTTCTCTCCTCTTGGCATATAGAAGTCCCCAGTGCCCCACTGACCTGTTACCTGAGCCTATAATTACTCCAGGAGCATGGAATGAAAAGGTCATATCTCTTCTGTTTTCAGGGAGTGACAGACTGAGGGATAAAAGCAAGCTCTGCATTAAGGAAAATCTCTCAGGAGAGTTTAAAGACTCCCAAGCCTTAACTCCTATAGTTTTACATCAATAGAGGCCAAACTCATTATTTCTGAAGGCTGTGGAAGTTGTGCAGCTGGCACATAACTCTGTACTGGCTTCACCATAAGATAGACCCTAATGCCCATACTGGGAACCTTCTATGAACTACTCCTATTTAGTCCGAGTTTACTTCATTTAAAAAAAGGATAAAATATTTACAGTCTCTTTTAAAGTGAATAAATTTTTCACAACCATTGTTATAGTTGATACATTGTGTCAACTTGGGGAATCTGGAGGTTTAACTAAGTGATTCAGCAGGAAGCAGGGGTGCTTACTTTGTAAACATCCTGAGCCTGTGGAAGAGGAGGGCATGGAGATTGTGTGAGAGGCTCAGGACCCCTGGGTGGGGTTAGGCTGTTTACAATGTAGGGGAGAAAAGGAGGCTGTTTGCAGCCATTCCTCCCTTTTGCTTGTGGTTTTTGCTGTGCTCTGCTGCCCTGAACAGTTTTGCCCTCTGCCATGTGCCATTCTGCTTGAGAACCAGGCGAGTAAGGACTAAAACCTCCACAAACTGTAAGCTAAATAAACCTTTACTTCCTTCATTTTGGGTGTTCGGTATTTTGTCTCAGCAACGAGAGAAAAGTAACCAAGACAACCATTTATAGGAATACATTGATATGTTTAAAGTATTTTTAAGTAAGAGAAATGATTATCCTATGCATTTTTGTTCTTCAATTTGTGTGAGATCTAGATTTTATAGTCCTATGAAATTCATTTCTGAAATCTACAAGGCTTTTTATATGTTTCAATAAATATGCTCTGCCAAAGTTTTAAAAGTTTGTGTGTTTCTAGAATGATAACCTAGGTATACTCTTGTGAACTAGCTTTGCTTCCTCAAGTAGATAGCCTGCTTAGCTGATTTTCAAAGTTAATTATGGCACAGTTAAATCTAAAGGTCAGGCCTTGTCTGTGTCCTCAGATTATTCAATGCTGTAGGCATAAGGGCACCCAACAGATCCCTTAACTACTGACCCACATAATAACTTCCTTGTCCAGCTTAACCTACTACCTATTCCAGGTTTTCAGACACTTTAGTGTACTTCAGCGTCCTTAGAGTTGACCACTACTCAGCATATCACCCAAAGGCTTCCAGGAAGACCCCCTTAGGAATTTCAAATCATAAAATTTAAGACAGTGTTTCTGCAACCTGTCCCCAAGATACTTACATGTTTTGCAAATTGCTTGGATTACTTCATTTTGTCTAACTGCTCATGGACAAAATTAAATTTCAGACAGAAGTTTGAAAAGCATATAATGCTTGGTGTTAGTTACTTAGAGATGGTTAGCTCACAGTTTTGAGAGTCTTCTATTTACTTATTCACTCCATTTATTTGTGTATTCAGTGATTTCTTCCTGGGCAACACTTTGGGCATCTCACTGTGCTAAATTCCCTCAAATACAATATTGCAAGAGAAGGGGAATTTGAAGTGACTGCATGATCATAATCTTAACTAGAAACCCAGATGCCACTTCTACCAATAAGTGACTGCTCCAAGTTATACACCCGTGCACTTCATGAAGGTAAAAGCTTGAGGAGGTTCAAAAGGAGTGGAGGAAAAATAAGGAACCATGAAGCATGAGCATGGAGGATAATATCTAAAGGATCGTGTTTTGTATTTGTTTAGGGTTTAATTTTCTTCTTTACAATATCACATTTAAATTAATGTGCTGTGACTCATTACAAAAATCTTAAGTCAATAGTTGCAGTAAACTCATATTGACATCACTAACCACAAGCCAATTGTCCCCAAATCACTTCTGTCAGACTTTCATAAAAGGCATGATTCTTTTAGGCAGCAGCTTCTGCGTTAATGCTTATGAAATAATTCATAAGCATAATTATTTCTTCTTGTACAATTTGAATCCAGGTTGTAAGGAACACATGTGAGTGTGCTGATTTGCTTGTCTGTGTTTTACTGGGCCAGCGTAGGCACCATAAAGGAATGACCTAGAAATAGTATTGGAGTTTAGCATGTGAGGCACTACCCTGGGCAACAAAGTATAAAGGAATAGAAAACACTCAGTAATTAGAGCAACGCTAAATTTAAGGCAGTGGATTTAAAAAAAAAAAAATTAATGCCAGCTCCATGAACAGAATGTCAAAAATCTCACATAAAGTTAGGATTGGCGTTACTGATTTTCCTGTTGCTGCAGGCTTCTGTGTGACTCACTATGGTACTGACCTAGAGTAGGAGGCATGTGTACTCTGTTAGCACCACAAAGGTTTAACTCAAAACTCTGCAGCTATAACACCAAGTTTTGTCACTTCTCAGAGGTTTTTTTTTAAGACTTTCCTACTTGATTTCTGGTAATATTAAAATATATACATATATATTATTAGAACAGTTCTATTATTATTCAGTTTGAGTGTGTCTGAAGAAGTACCCTCGGAGGTTAAACTGCGGCCTAGAAAATAGATGTTAATTAACAAGTGAGTAAGCTGCAAAATTTGGCCTAGAGCCTCTTCTTCTGACTTCCAGCCTAGTACTCCTGCTCAGTCACCATGTTTTTGGGAGTGTGAGCTGAGAAAGTAGAAGTAGGTAACGCATCATTTAGAGCTTTCATTTGCAGTCTGCTAGGAAAGTTCTACGGAAACTCAGTTTAACCTTACAACAAAGAAATGGATGGACTGCATGGAAATAGACAAAGAAAACCAGACATATTAATCCTTATGTATGATAAAGTAGATGGATTCTAGTTCTCTTGCATGCATTTGAATGTATTAGCCATCATAAATTTAAATACTACTAGAAAATGACACCTTTGGGAGATTTGCAAATTAAATGTGATCATGTATTAATTGGCCTGTCCATATTTTGTACAAATAGGGTGAGAATTTGCTGTGACTAAAGTGTTTTAGTGTATGAGGGAAATGTGTTTCTTCTGATGCTGTCTTCCAAAGAAGTCCCTTAGGAAATAGTTTAGATTTTCTTGATAATGAAAGCTAGGCTACATCCTGGGATGCTTGGATAAGACTTGAGCAGCAGAAAACTACTTTTATGGGCAACTGAATATGTATTTTATTTATTTGTTTATTGCTAAACAATCATATTTCAAATTACAGAACTGCTAACTTACTTAGAGCTAAATATATGCATTTGCAGTAAATGGACTATTTTTTGAAAGAGTTGTGATTTTATTCTTACTCTAGCTTCATCAAAACTGTGACAAGTTATGCACATATGGTATGGTATGTTATCCGATGTTCTTCACCAATTCTGGTCCCCTCCCACTTGGATATTCCATTTTTATTTCACTGGGAAAAATAGAACACACTTTTTGCATGTAGTAGGTTATTTCCTTATCATTCTCTGACAAGTTGTAGTCTCACACCCTTGCTTTCTGCTATCATGCCTGCCTGAAAGAATCATTTTTGTGTGGCCAACTTCGGAATGTCCTCTTTCATATATTTATGATTGCTGCCTGAGGCATTTTGCGTGCAAACCTTCTGCACCTTCTTTCACACCTCCCAGTGACCTGAGATGAGGGAATAATGTAAGAGCGGAGCAGTGAGGATGTTTGAAATCTTAGCCTGGCTTCACTTGATTTCTGTCATCTTTTATTTTATTTGACTGTGGCAGTTTCATGGTTTTATCAAAGCCCTCAGATATCACTTAGGGGAAGCTAATAAAATGCCTGACAGATCAGATTGTTTTCTGTTTCTTTCTATTGAACTTTTTGGCAATTGGGCTTGATGGGTTAAGACTCGAGGGAGGCATCTTATTTCCCATTGCAGTTTACACTAGATTCTGAGCTAAGGACAGGTAGCTTTTTAGTGCACCCTGCCATCTGCAAAATGCATAGTGTAAAGTCCTGCTTTCTGCTGTGGCCTGGTTCTTGTTTGCTCACGGGACACATTTGCCTATTTGCCTGCCTGGTACTGGCAGGACGTGTATGTCATTTTATTGCAAGTTGAAACTCAGGGCATATTATTCACACTATGGCTGCAGCACACTTCTGCTTTCATTAAGAATCTGTTCTGTGGCTATTGACTTGGGCATGAGACTATTACATATTGGCCATGCAGTTGTAGTGATGAAATGTGCAAAGGAGAGCCACTCTGAGATTTCTAATCATGATTTGACAGTTGGAGATGTAACAACAGAGCTGAAGCACTGATTTGAATGTAAAAGAATAAGTATAAGATCCAGAGTAAAGATCAAAGTTCTGCCAACAACAAAAAGAATCACTAAAACATCTCAAAGATTGTGGGGAGCAGCTGAAGCTGGAGTTAGATCACATGTGCAGGGTTCCAACCAAGGCCAGTCCCGGAACAAAGAGTGCCCCAGGACAGCCACATGAACAAGTTGCTCTAACTCCAAGATCATGTGGCACCCCAGGCTACATTGCAGGCAGATTGTTAGGCAGAGGGGTGTCATGTGACCTCAACCCGCTGAATGTATAAATAAATGCATTATGGTAGCTGAGGAGTTCCTTTCTTTCCACACAGAGAGAGGGCTCCATCTAACCTCATGCTGTGGCCCACCCAGCTCTCAAAGTTCTGGGTGGAAGGACTGCAAGAGAATGGAGAAATAAAAGACAGAAAGCTAAGGTCCGATGGAGCCCTATCTTCAGCTGGGAGGAAAAGAATTGGCCAAGCACTGCAGAGTATTGATTCATACACTGGGGAGGTTGATGTCAATTTCAACTTCTCTGCCTAGGGACTTGTTTATGAGCTGGCACAGCTTGTTCACATGGCTTGCCTCGAGCTCTCCATGTTCTTGGGACTGGCTTTGTCTCAGCCTTGTGCATGTGATTGATCTCCAGCTTCAGCCACTCCCCTCAACCTCAGCTTCCTATATTCTGACTCTTATCTTTATTTCTCCATCATCCCACTGTTCTTCCCTCCTGGGACTTCAAGAGCTTCACTAGATGTGGCAAAAGATTAGCCACAAAGGGCCATTTTACCCAGTACATGTTTTGCATGATAGAAATAGTTCCTCCTGTCCTCCTCCGTCTACCTTGTGTGTCCTTAAGCCTTGTTTTGGATTTTCATCTTTTTTTCATTAGTACATATTTGTGATACATAGTGAATACATTGGCACATATATACATATACATTTATCTTGCTTTGCAATATATGTTAAAATCTTAACTGATTTTGTTGGCCATAAAAAAGAGCATTGGTCAAATATTGAACTCCACGCTGAAAACCTTTGAGACTGTTACAGAGAACAGAATTGATACATTCTTATGTGTAGAATCTTTGAATCACACTTTTATCCAAAATGGAAATGTACAAGAAGAGGAAGGGGAGATTGAGGAGGAGGAGGAAGAAAAGGTGGAAAAAGAGGAAGAAGATTCCTGACTTCAAAGAGTTTGTATTAAAGCATGTCCTTGTCTCCCAGTCAGAACTTCCACAGAAGGTGCTGCCAAGTAAGGAAACAATCTGATAAAGGAACAAAACTATTCATAAGTGACAAAGTGTTGCTTCCCCAAGGTAACCTACTTTTTAAAGGAATTTTTGGCTTATTATGCTGTAAAATTTTAAATGACATATGTTCATAAATGTAGGTAGATCTATAGGAAAATAATCTAGGTGGGAGTATTACACTTTCCTTAATGCTTTATTTATTTGTATGTTCATTCAAAATATGTTTATTTTAATCTATTGTGTCATTTCACCCTTTTATTACTAGATTTTATCTTCTTTACTTTTTTGCCTTGCTTGTTTATTTTAATCTCACTGTTCTGTCTCACCTTTTATCTGTTTGTATTTTTCTCTTCACATACTATGCTCCAGTAGATAATCACTAGAAGAGTAAAGTATCAGGACAATATAACCTAACCCAAGTGTAAAACTCCAAGTATTTTTCAGAGACTTTGAAGTTTTCAATTTATAGCAGTGGCTTGGGTTTTTTTGCTTTCTTTTGTATCTTTTCTGTTGTTAAATATGAGGTTTATGGAAAACAGTGTATGTGCACCCATGTGAAGAAACCATCCAGTGAATTCTCACTTCATTCCTTTGGGTCAAGAAACAGGATCTTTTCAGCTCCCTAGAAAAACTTTCTAAGACCTTTGTAATTCCTCTTATGTTTCCCACCAAAGGAAGACAACATTGTCAATTGTACTAAAGTAATTTCTCCCCTTGCATTATACTTGTGCTTCCTAAAACACCATTCACAAACATTGTAGGCACTCGTTGGCTTCTCAGTGTACCCCAGGGAGGAACAGCAACTGGAATAAGGAAAAGATAGAGTAGAGACAAGAGCTGGTCAGGTGAAGGCCTCTTTACTGTAAGGGTAAGAGGACCTCAGCAGCGACAATTGGGTCATGCATTTATACTCTTGCAAAGTTAGTATCATGAAACACAAGGTTGTCTAGCAACTAATGACTGACATCGTCCGGGCAGGATGTCCTTCTCAAGACTGAGATGGCTTGACTGCTTTAGGCACTGTGGTCTTACCTTGTCTCCACGCATATAACTAATTTCCAGCTCTAGCTGCTCCCAACAAAATATTATAGTGTAGCTGTTTTTGTTTTGCAGCTATGTAAGATTCGAGTCACACAATATAGGTCCTAGTGTGTCTAGCCTTTTCTCTGTGTGTTGTGTTTGTGAGACTGATCCATGTCATTGCACAGCTATAATTTGCTCATTGTGCTGCTGTTTAGCATTCTGGAGTGTCAGTGTTTCACACCTTACTCATACTTTCTATCATGCACATTTTTATTATTTCCAGCTTGTGGCTTATATGCTGGAAAGAACACACTTTCCACAACATACCTTTGCATTGAGTGTCAACAAAGGTGTGGAATTACACCTTTGTAGTGCCACTGATAATCCTGAGCTTGTTACCAAAGTAGGTATGTCAATTTATATTCCTACATAGTGGTTGTGAGACTTGCTCTTACTCCATGTTCTCACAAGCATTTTCAGTCTTATTTTAATTTCAGCAATTTTATTGCCACCTATAGTGTTAGGGTTTTAATTTGCACTTCTTTGACTAATGAGGGTAATTACTTTTTTGTAAATATTATTGGCAACTTAGGTATCTTATTTGTCCAGTGCCTTTTTGGATCACTTACCCACGGTAACCTGATTGATTGTTTTTATGCACTGAATCTATAGGTCAGCTTGAAAAGAAGTGATTTCGTTTTTGTATTGACTGTTTCTGTATACATAATATTCAGTATTTTGATATTTTAGTACTTGTCACAGCATCTAGTATGGTGATTCTTCATAACATTTAGTAGTTAAGTATTTAATGTTCACTAAATCCTTTTTCTTTCTCTAAATAACGTTTTATAGGTTTTCATATGTAAGCAGTGTCCTTCTTCCATTATAGTTATGCTGGGATTTTTGTTCTCTCCGCTTTTCCTCTCCTTTTTGTCTCTCCCTGTCTTGTCCTCCTTCTACCCTTCTGCACTTTTTCCCTCCCTACCTCTGTTTTCCTTTTTATCATATTTTGCCAATTGAGCCTTCCAAAGAGTAATGATTTTTCACTCTTAGATTCTGCCGTACAGCAGAGGTTGGACAATGTGTACATACACACATTTGACTGCCATACAAGATCTTTGCGCTATTAGCATTTTATGGGTAGAGACCAGTTATGCTGGTCTTCTACAATGTACTGGAAGCCTCCCACAAAGAATGTTTGGCCCCAAAAGCCAGTAATGCCTAAATTGAGGGCTCCTTCAGTAGTGCTGAGTAGAAAATGGCAAGAGTGAGCATCATTGCCTTTACGTATCCATGAGTGTTTTCTCTTCATCAATTGGTATGTATTTTGCAGTCATTTTGTGATTAAACTTTATCAGCTAAAGACGATTTACAGTTAGTCCTACTTTCTGGAGAACTTTTCTTATGTGTCAGATACCATATTTGCGAAAAAGTTTAGGAAAGCAAATTGAGATCTAGAAAAAGGTTATCTTTCTCCAGATGGATTCACAAAGCTTCTGCCATGTGGTCCCCTTCCCTAGAGGCTGAGATAACTATAAACTGAACATCTATCCACAGGTCTGGCTTACATTTACTCATGGGGTGCAGCTTCCTCACATGACCCAGTTATAGATTCTAATCACAAATCCTTACAGCCTTAGTCTTTGAAGAATATATAAAGCAGTATGACACTCAAGGCTTATTCATCTCTTCTCACTAAAACCAGCAAGTCCCTTGGAGTTTTCCCTGAACTCTGGAATCATTTCCTGCTTCTTCTTTCCATTTCGCAGTAAGTCTTCACTCTGGCTATTTTATATAGGTAGCAAGGTTTTTAAGCAGACTTGATCTTATATTTTATCTATTTAGATTTTCTAGTGGTCTCAGTGAGCTGATTGGTCCAAATTATTTAGGCTACCATTAAAGGAAGCAGAATTCTTGTTTAATCTGTGTATACATTTTTTTATTTTCTTATTATTGGTGATTTGCACTGAACTATCCAGAAAATTAAAAAAATTTTAGTCATAAGAAAGGGTTTTTGTAAGGCACTAAGTTGCCCAGGCTGTGCTCAAACTTGCAATCCTCCTATCTGTCCTTCACGATACTGAAATTAAAGAAGAAGCCGTCATGCCCAACTTGTCTATGCATTTTAAAACTTATTTCTCAGTGAGGTTTTAAGGAAATTGCTATTGAAAATGCTAAAAATATTTTTCTAGGAAATAATGCATATTCAGTTGTTGATGAAAATTGAAAATACTAATATAGCTGCCAAATATACTCATGTTTCACAAAAATAATTACATGTATTTGAATGAAAGTACTGAGCCATTTTCTTTTAATTCCCATAATGGTAATCCAAAGAATGTTCAACCTAAACAGAAGATGTAGTCAGTGTCTGGCTTACTATCCACTATCCTTATTATCCCTAGGAGAAGAAAAATTAATTGAATTGCCCCAGACTTTTTGCTTGCATATATAAATTAAAAGTTTATTTTCATCACCAGAAGCACAGACTAGAAACAATACATATCCACCAAAGTCAAAAAAAGTCCAGTATGCATTTTTTACTGCAAATGCACTGTATAAAAGATACCACCTTTTAAATATATAATGTATAATACAAGAAAACAATTAAAAATTCATTGAAATTGTAATGCAACACAGGAGAACCCACCTGAAGTTTCTAAATAAAAAAAAAAGAGTGACTTTTCTGGTGGAGCTCTTAATTGGGGTAAGAAGTGATCTATTCCTAAATTTTGGGACTATAGAGCTAGGGCACTAAGAAAGAGGAAAAAAAGGATAACCTAGGGCAATTCACATCTATTAAACAAGAGTACAATTGTGTGATAGAGGAGGGATGAGGTTTACAGGGTTTAGAGGTTTAGAGGTTTCTGGTCTGTGCCACTCCACAAGTGGCTGGTAAAATAAAGTGTTCTTTCATTGGCTACAAAGTAGTGCTGCAGCCAAGTACACAGTAGCCCCAATTCCATCTGGGGCCACAAGACTGCCTTACTGCTATGTGGAAGGAGAGCTGCAGCTTCGTCCTTCAGTCCTTCAGCTGCTCTGTGAACTGGGTGATTTCTAATTATATCCCCAGGCCTCCACTGCCCTGACCAGGGGACTTGCTGCAGGAGGAGATTCAGCTCCCCGCCCCTCTCTACACTGTAATTATTGCTATAGAATTGAGTGCTTTAATATTTACAAATAGAGTATATTTAATCTCCCCAGGTTTTCAGATGAATTTACAGCTTTGTCTTAATTTTTCCCTGCTGAGACAAAAAGCTACTCACAGATTAAGGGAGGAAAGGTTTATTATGGATCAGTTTGTAGAGTTTAGTTCGCAGTCACATAGCCCTAAGGTAGGGCAGCATGGCAGAGAGGCATGACAGAGAAGAAACAGCTCAAATTATAGTGGCAGGAAGCAGAGAGAGAGAGAGATCAAGAAGGAGAGACAAGATAGACTCTTCCAGGCCTACCTTCTAGTGAACCCCCTCCTCCTACCAGGCTTCACTTCCCCAAAACGCATTTAGGTATAAACTCATCAGTGCACTAATCCAGGGCGTACCATGATGCCTCCATGCCAAGCACTTTCCACAAAACCCCACCCAAGAGCACATGGGGCTTTGGGAAAACATCTGTACGTGAAGCATAACAAATTTCACAAATTATCACATCGATATCATCAATAGTTAAATGTGTTGACAGATATGCAAAGCCTATGCTTGGTATTTTCTCTTTTCTCTGCAGTATGTGGCTACCTTGAAAATCTATTTGTTGCCTTAGAAGTAAATTGGGAGTCAGGTACAATCAAGTAGTTTAGCAAGGAGCAAATTTGAAATCTCTGGTGACTTCTCAACTAGACCCAGGAAAAGAACATGGTTTTTGTCACACTAGTCTAAGTTCTAAAATAAGAGATAAACCAACCAGAGAAGTACGAGTCTAAGGAACCTTATGTAGTTTTGTCACATTGGTCTAAGTTCTAGAATAAGAGCTAAACCAACCAGAGAAGTACGAGTCCAAGGAACCTAACAGTTTCATGTTTAACTTCTCTTTCCTTCTAGTTAGTTACAGCAACTTAAAAAATGTCTACTCTGATAGCTGTTTTTCTCATAATTTTTGTCGCAATGTAAGGCTATTAGTTTCCTTTTCAACAATACAAAGCATTGTTTAAATTGCTTTAAAGAAGAAGAAAATTTTTTTGTAATACTGAGTTCCTCTGTCTTAATTCCAAGCACTTACTCTGACAGAATAAAAGTATGTCCATTTTCTAAATTTTCCCTGCAAACCAAACCTGAAACGCTGTTGGAATTAATTGAATAACTGTATATTCAGGAGGCCCTCGAAGGATAATGAATCAGAAAAGCAATGCAAAAATGGAAATTGCACCAGGCACCAGTCACTTTAGACACTGTAGTTGTTTTTGCAATTTGCAGTTTCAATTGCTGAAAAGTCTCTTGAATGCTTTGTTGTCTCGCTGATCTAGTAGGAAATGAGAGCTGTGCTAAGGACAGAAAACAGAAGAAAATCCCCATTTTCACTGTGGCCTGAGCCCTGGTTTGATTGGATACTGCATGTTGTTTTCTCTGTGCTTTTGACCTGCACTGAGTAACCTTGGTGCGTATTTAGAAGCCCCTACAGAAAAAATTCCCCCAAATCAGTAAAACCCTGTCTTGCATCTAGGAGGGATTACACTACAGCCTTAATGGAAATATTATGGACTGTAAAGAACCTGCCAACTGGAGGAAGGAAAAGAGCTGACTTTATCCTAATAGCTTATTTCTTACAGCAATTTAGCATAATGTGAAAAATGTCAATAACAATGTACATTACTGGGTGTGTGTACTCTGGATGTTTACTTTTTATTTTCTACCTCATTAAATTCTCATAATAACACCATGGGAGAAGTTTGATTATACAATTGAAGAAAATAAAGTGTAAATTAGTGAACTCTGTAGTCACTCTAAGTATTAAGACTCTGGTAAATAGCAGCAGTAACATTTGAACTCAGGTCTGGCTCTATTAGCAAGCCCAAGCTGCTGCATCAGATACTGGCGAGTGCCTGCACACTATAACGGACTTGCAGAGTAATCTATGAACTGTAAGGTTTCAGCTGGCCTCAGATGCACTGTACACATGGAGCTGGCGCCAGGTATGCTCACTAGAATTTGGAGGAGCAGTCATGAAATCATGGGAAGAAAATCTATTTCCCATCTCAATGTGGACAGGATTCTCTGGCAGAATTGGATGTTGTTTACACTTGAAAGATCACTGGACAGGGAAAGCAGAAGGTGGCTACAAATTAAGTGACTTATTCCTTGCTAACTTGAAATTGTTTTAGCTTCCAGCATGCAGTTGTATAATTGTTATGCATATTATTTGTCACTATTACTTATAGGAGCTGTCACTTAATTTCAGAATTGAAATTGGAATATGAACTTACATTACCAAAGTGACCTAAAATATCATTTTCTTTCCCTTGGACTCTTGTTCATGCCTGATTCATGGAATCAATAATATACAGGGCCAGTGTGGTGAGAGTTTTTCTTTGAAATGAATTTCCAGAGCTCCAATGATTCAAGAAAATCCCATTAAGACATGTTTTAAAAATTAAACTGAACTCAACACGTAACATATTTCTGAATGCTCATTTGAAAACAATGTGAAAGAGAAGGTTAAAGAAGTTATGTATATTTTATTGTTTTTACATATTTATGATTGGAAATTCAGTGAGTTGAAATCTTTTATTCAGAAGGTGCTCAGTAAATAAACTACAGAACGTGGAAGATTCATTTTTATGTAGTTAAATGTAATTTATTAACTGCATTTCAGCACCAAGATGGGGTTTAGAGTGATGTAATGATGTACAGGGCAGTGTATGTATCTTGTATTTATTCTCACCACTTTCCTTTTCACAATCTCCTAGGATTACTGCCAAAGGACACTTTTCATTAGCCCTGATCTGATCTCATGACCTAGGATCTAAAGCACAACTCACTATTTCCCCTTTGTTTATTTTGCATTTTTTGGTAACAGCATTTTTGACATGTAATCTCCTATCATAAATCCCGTTCTTCCTTATTTACATAGAAGTAACAGTTGACCTTATCCAGGTGAACACATACTGCAAATGAAGAAACAAATTGAACTGTAGATTATTTTTCAAATTCTTAAAACAAAATAATTATTTTTATTGACAACCTACTTTACACATAGAAAAGGAGATCTAATTCTTGTCTTAACAATAAAATAGTAAATCCCAGGGGTTAAATTGACTTAACCTAGTGGCCATATTTAGTTCTATTTTTAACTGCCAAGATTTTTAAGCCATATTGCTTCATTTTCTTATATGTTCTTGTGTCAGTTATTTATCACTGGGACAAAATACCCGGCAGAAATAAGTGTGTAAGTAGAGAGTCAGTTTTGGCTCCCAGTGTCAGAGACTTCAGTCTACAGCTGGCTGACTGCTGCCACTGGGCCTGTGGCAAGGCAGAGCTTCATGGTAGAGAAAACATGGCAGAAAAAAACGGCTTCTCCACGGGTGGCTGGGAAGCAGAGTCAGGAAATGATTCCCAGCATTCCCTTCATGCCCTGCTCCTAAAGCTTCTGCAACATCCCAGCAGCGCCACAGGCTGGTGAGTAAGCCATTAGCACAGTGGGCCTTTGGGGAGATTTAAGAACCAAACCACAATCATCCCCCCCCCCCGATGTGATTATTAGTAGTACGCATTAATGATACAGAGTATTGGGTTTCACTGTGCCATCTTCATTCATATATATAACATGCTTTGCCATCACCTTCTCTTACCCATCTCTCCCTGTTCCTCCATCCCCTTACTACCTAATGGTCTGCCTTCTATTTTCATGTCATCTGTTTTTTTATATAATTCCAAATAAATATGCAATATTTGTCTTCTGAGTCTAGCTTATCGCCCTTTACATCCTGCAAATTAGTTGATTTTGCGGGTTGAAAATACTCAACTATGACTAAACTGTGCCCTATTTTGTACATATACCGCATTTCCTTTTATTCGCCCCTTGATGGGCACCTAGGTTGATTCTATAACTTGATTGTTGGCAGTCTTGTTGTGGGTGTAGACAGAGGAGAATAGCAGGATCATTCAGTGGTTCTAGTTTTAACTTTGAGGAACCTCTACACTGGTTCCCACAGTGGCTTTTCCTATCTGCATGCCTACTAACTGTGCATAAGGACTCTTTTTTCCCTTATTTATATTCTTGACCAAACCATAACAGTTCTTAATGTTTTGATTGCATATTTACAATATTAGACTCACAATATATCTATTGCATGAAATCTCTGAATTTTCTAAAGCTTTCATGGTCCCAAATTTCAAACAGAACTTTAGGGTGTGTCTTCTTTTGAATGTTTAAACTGTGGATATAAGGACAAATTCTAAATCACTGACTAAGGAAAGAAGGGCAAGTCAAATAAGCCTCTGGAAAGTTGTATCTTATGACCCTTTCCATTCGTAGTTTGTGCATGATATACTGATGTTCACGTACATGACACCGTACCAAAACGTCACTTATTGTACCAGTTGGTGGCATTTATTGTAAATCATGACAGTGCTTTATTTCTAAATTGCACCAATGTTTAATGATCCAGCCCTTTTTGGTCTTAATATCTTAAAAGATGTCATGTGCAAATTATTTTAAAATAGTTCAGTATTGTTTCTGTATCCAGGATTTAACATTTAAAAGAAAAGTGACAGTCTGCCAGATTGCATAATGCTCTCTCCAAAGTATCAGAAATTGCATGTGCTAACAGAAGCCACATTTTTTAAAAAGCCTATACATAAAGCAAACTCAAAAGGTGATTCTCTTTTACTTTAGCTTTAACATGTTTTAAAATTGTATGTTATAAAATTGTAAAAAAAATTATCATGGTTTTTTTAAAAATAGGAGCTAGACTGTTATATGGAATGCATACCAAACTAGTGAGCCCACAAGAGGACCCACTAAAAATATATTCTTTGCCAAATGGAGGGATGGATTATTTACATGCAGGTCAGCTACACTGGACTGAATTATTCCCACATAGAATAGCTCAGGACTTCAAATCGCTTTGAGAAGACCAGGCTAGTACTATAGATTTCTCTGTGCTCTCAGTCCTTGATTACATGTACGGTTGGATTCACAAATTTATATAAAAAAATAAGCCAGTTCATTTACCGGGAGCCAGATGGAATACAGATGAACAAATTATATCCACTTGATGAAAGAAGTATGTCCAAATGCAATTATTGTCTTGAACTTTGGAAGCAAGACCCACTGCCATCCATGGAGGTGTATGAACCCTTGTCTTCCCCACTACAGGTACTAAGCTTCTGTGTGAGATGACCTCTTCAAGGAGACACTAGAATTTTCAAGTTTTTCTTATTTTTTAAAAAATTGAATATTTATTATATGACCAGTGATTTGGAGAAAATACACATTTCAAGAGAAAGGGAAAAAAAGTCATGATCATGGATTATTGAACAGAGTTATTAAATGGGTGACTTATTGTCATCCTCACAGCAAATTAGTTTCTGGTTGTAAACAAGTGCTGGTCTCTGAGATGCGGGAAAAGAATGGGAAGCATTTCTTTCAACAAAGAGGTTAACGTAACAAGCGATAGACACAAAATATAATCTGACTGGTAGTTCTGAAAATTATAAGCATTGTGATGGTGAAATTTTCATACCTCAGCTAATACCTAAGTTACAGAAGAACTTACATGTATTTTATAATAAAACGAATCATATTTATTGGTAATCTATGGTAGGATTCCCTGTATTTAATAGATATATTTAGGTTTTCAGCATTAAGAAAAAACCAACTTGAAATTGAAATAAATTATTGTTTATTTACTTTTTCATCACTATGGTTACTTTAATGATAAGGCAAAAACTTTTATTTGAGAAAAATGTTTGCAGTACTACCCTTGTGATAATAGTTGGTTACTAATGCTTTTTTACAGTAATCTCAGGATATTGCCTGTAAGTTAGTAAGAGGGGCTGTGGAAAGCATAAAGCAGGAACCAGCTCTTACCTCAGAAGAAAACCAATTCACAGTAACTAACCATGAGCTGACAGAGGGTGTCATACAATGTTGGTCAGTGTTGTTCAGTGAACTTATTCCATAGCAAAAGTCCCAAAGGAGCCATATTTGCAACTCCTGGGATGTTTTGAGCATTAGTTAAAGGCTTTTGTTATGATTTTTCCAAAGCTTCTTCTGTCTTAATTACAATGTGCTATATATGCCATCCCAACTGCTTATCACTGACCCACATATTTATGAAACTACCCCTAGACTTCAGATCAACAATTATTAAAAACAGTTGCCGCGAAGGAGGTTGCTTTAATCTTGCTCAGCATCATGCACTTCTACTTTGTTCTTTGCAAAACTAATCTGAGGATTTATTTCAATTTCAACTTAAAATTTCTCACCTTTTCTTGATTTATATTATATAGCTAATCCTTTAAAAACAGTAGACATTTATGTCACTCATTTCCCTAATTCTTTTGTCTGGACCTAAAGGGCAGATCCCACTTATTAAGGTAGTTTTGAAAAAGTAAACTAAATTTATTTTCTCTTGTGAACAAAATACTTTAGTTTTTCAACCATTCAATCAAATGAACTTTAAAATAACCAAGTTCTCATTGAACCATTTTTAGATGGAAAATTTTAATCAATGAAAATCCAATAAAATATAAATATAAATCCTTCAAATGTCAAAAAAGAAGTATCTGAGCTATTCTTTATAATACTAAACATTTAAATTTTTTTCAATCCAAAGCATCCATCCTTAAATTAAAATTTGCTTATATGAGATAATTTAATTAAATTAAAATCAAGAGTTATTTTGCCTGAATTGCATTGGTCAAAAATTGCTTGTGCAATAGCATCCCTAAAGTTTATATGAACTTTATGAAATTGCTAATATTTAATAGGTTTTGACTTAAAAATGTAACAGTTCTGTTTGTTCAAACTACAACTACACTTTTTAAGCCCTTTTCAAGAATTAAAGTAGAGGGAGATAGTACAGAAAGAGGCTTCAGAATCAAGATCTTTGTTACTTGTTCTCTGTCCTTTCTTAAGTCATATATGTGCACACATATACACACAAACACACGCACATGCACGCACACACACAAACACATACAGATGCATACATACATTTGTTGTCAATCTCCTTGTGGATGTTTGGAACTCTGATGGTCTAGTGTGTATTGGTTTTGAAAATCGATGAGTTCTTATCTACTGCTTATATGAAAAAGAGCTTTTAGAGAATAACAGCACCCATATCCATAAGTGAAATAAATCAGACTCGCATGTGCAAACACCGTATTGTCTCCCTAGTGTAAGAACCTGAAAGAGCAAATAAAATCTAAAAGATATAATAGATATTGTGAAAGGGAAAGAAACTGCTCAAAAGAATAGAACAATTGGGATGAGGGAAAAGAAAAAAGAAAGAAGAGAAAAATATGTATATATGCCTACACAAGATAGCTAAGATAATCATGCCACTAATTTTTATTGCTTTACTGAGAGGAACAGTTAATGATTAACTATTTAATCAATCTTGCATGCCTATATCTGTTCATCTGTGTAACCAATCTGAGGATAACAATATGTAATACAACAACCATTGTTAACTTCCTTTCACCTTGTCTGAAATTCCATATTGCTTTTATTGTTTTTATGTTGTTTTGTGTATATCTGTGTGTTTACTAATATGTTTTCATTTTTTTATCTTTAAAATTAAAAAAAAAAATAAAAGCACCTTGGAGCTTAAAAGAACCTACAGATTGAATTAGGGACACCTGAATTCAATCACATTTTCATGTAAAGAACTCCTTTGCTGCAGGGCTCAGGAAACTTTCTTTGTTGGAGCCAGATAAGAAATATTTTGGACTTTGCCGGCCATTTAGTCTCCATTGCATTTCCTCTGTTCCACGGTTTTCAGGCAAATATAGCATAGAAATAGTAAGACTGAATTATGCAATTGTATTACAATAAAAGGTTATTTATGGTCACTGGAATCAGGATTTCACGCAATTGTAACATCATTAAAATTCTTGCATCTTAATTTTTCCCTAATGATTTATTGAAAAAAATCCTTCCTAACTCACGGGCTACACAAGCAGGTAGCCAGCTGGTCTGCAGACCGTGGCATACCAAACCCTGCTTTTTTACATCTCCGACATTGGTCATCCAGCATCCTCATCAACACTGTGGTTAACTGGGAGATCGTTACGATATGAGTTAGCATATTCCAAATATTCCATCTGTATTTATTAAGAATACAGTGTGATCGTATTTTATAGCCTATTTTTAGTTAAGTAAAAGGAAAAGATCTCAATAATAATGTACAGACAACATTGCTGTTGTTTTCTCAGAAACTATTGCTTCTGTGTATTTTTAGACTACTTCAATTATAATGCATATATTTAAACACCACCTTTATTTTATACTACTGCATCATAAGTGCTTTTCATCAAATGCATAATATTGTAGCACAAATTTTAGATACCATACTATAAGAACTTCAGTTGCATTATTATTTCATACAATTCTTGGCTTTTACCAAATTTGGACTTTTGGCTGACCTTTTTTGTTTTCACTATAATGATCTCCTTCATTCTTATTGTTAAATTTCAAACTTTAGTGTGTGTTCTCTTGGGGAGATTCACCGAAGTTAGATTATTAATTTTGAGTGGATGTTCACTGTAACAGTCACTTAATTTGGCAAAGTATTAGGATTCTTGCATTAATTGGGATCATAGGCATCAAGTCTTTTACATGTAGCAAGCAATGTGCTAAGCACTTTGTCTCACTGAGTACTCAAACACTTCTATGAAGTCAATGTCATTCTCTCTGCTTGTGGAAATACAACCATGACTAGTGGTAACAGTGTCCAAATTAGGACTTAGATCTGTCTAAAACCACATCCCATATTGAGCCATTTTATTACAAATTGCAGAGCCAGTGCAAATTAGAATTTATACTGCCTATGCACTCATGATAAAATGCTATGGCAATATTTTTGCTATTATGTGAAACCCTAATTACCATTTAAACTTCATTTTAATGCCAAATCAGAGTCCTACACATGTCTACTGAATATATTTATAATGAGTCAAAATCTGCATTTGGAAACTTCCTACCATACAAGTAACTTTTTCTGCTACAAGTCCAGTAAATCCAGAGCTTGGGTCTTGTCTTTGTTTCTTTGTCTCTGCTCTCTTTTTAGACACGTGCCTGCTTTCTCACTGCTCTCTTGACCTGATGATAGGGTATTCATGGGCTTAGCTTTCTAAGTGCCTCGACCTAGCTCCTTCACCAGCAGAGAGCATGCCACTGAGCAGAATTCTGTCTCCCTGTTCACACAATATTTAGCAGTTGATATAGAGTAATAGTTACTCTTGTAGAGATTGAAACCCTAAGCAGACAGCAAACTGCAAATGTTAAGGGGTAGATTAATTCTTATGAAAACAGGCTGGAAGGGTAAAAGTGGAGTCACTATTGATCCGGAAAGGTGTGTTTACATTCTAATTGTATCGTGTGCCCTCAGAAGAGTTTCACATGCCCACCACGCTGTTGATTGTTCTGTTCCTTCTTCACTTTCTCAGCCACATGTTGTCGTCATCATCACTATGTTATTGTACAATTTTCAGTAACCGTTTATGTAGTTACACAGTAGGGTTGCAGCACTGTTGTTGGTGCTGCCTAGATAATGTTTTTATCACTTTATATACTGTGGATAGTTTCATTGGCAATTCTCTGTACCCCTTTTAATCTTACATAGGATAGTCGGAGAGTGAGTTAAACAAGTTACAAATTGTACCCAGATAATGTGAAATTTGACTAAGTTGATATTAAATGAGAACTGTTAGTAATTGAATACTGCTCTTGGCATCCTGCTTGTTTTACTACCCTGAAATAATTTGGGATGAATTTGAATTTTGTCAGAAATTTAATCAAGGTCATATATATGATCTCCAGGTATATTTCAGTAATAACACTTTTCTAGCAACAAGGTGTGGTGGTGCACAGCTATGACCCCAGAATTTGGGAGGATGAAATAGGAGGATCGCTGTGAGTTTGAGACCAGTGTGGGCTAAAAAGTGAGCTCAAGGCCAGCCTGAACTGCATAGCAAGACCCTGTCTCAAAAAGACAATAAATAAAAGGAGAAGAGAAATTATGCATGTATGTATATACAGGGTAGCTAAGAGTTGCACTGTTGTCTTCTATTGCTTTACTGAAGGGAACAGTTAATGATTACTTGTTTGATCAGTATTGCATGTCTCTATTTGTTTTCCTGAGAAACCACTTTGAAGATATCACTAAGTAATACAGCAACCATTGTTGATTTCCTACCACTTTGTAACTCTGTATTGTTTGTATTGCTCTTATGCTATTTTGTAAATGGATGTCTGTTTGTTAATGTTTCCTTCCTTTATTCTTAAAATAAAATATTAAAAAAAGATTAGAGGAAAAAATTAGAGAAAATTCTTTCTCTAATAAATTATTTATTGAATAATTATTAAATTTCTTTAATTAAAATTTTTCTCTAATTTCACTATTATTCTCTAAATAGTGAAATTAAAAAACATCATATCTGAGAACTGTTCATGTTTTGTTAGTCTTATATGTATTATACGGAGTCTTTTAATAATATTATCTCCATTTCCTTCAAACAGCATAGTATGAACTATTTATATAATTTAAATGTTTTATGCTTAGGATATAATCTTAAAATGTTCATTTTAATTGGTGTAGGTTTTTCTTTTTTCTTTTTTGTGGTACTGGGGATCAAACTCAGGACCCTGCGCTTGCTAGGCAGGCGCTTATTCCACTGAGCTATATCCCCAGCCCCGGTGTAGGTTTTTCTTTAAAAAATACAGTAGGAAATTTGTGCTTGGATAAGACAGTGTTCAGCTGAATAAAATGCTATAGCTTCATTCTTTTAATTCATCTAAGATTCAATTCTTAATCAGAAGCTGTATGTGCACTAATGAAAAGGTTACATAACACGGTTTAACTCCATGTTCTGCTTACCTTTATCCTGAATAAAATGCTTGAAATTTACAAGGAAGTCAGAGAAAAATTGCTTTGCTGTAAGCACAGTAATCATTATAAGTAATGAATATTGCAATGCTATTACAGAATAAAGTCATAAGCCAGAATGTATCTTGCTGCTAAATTATTTAAAATGCTGCCTGCTAATTATATACTTGTTTTAAGTCTACATCTGTATATGTTAAAGCTAGAATCACAGTTTTTAATCAGTACCAATTTTTCCTTCTTGGCTGGAAGGGAAGAGAATGTTCATAATACAAAATACATCCCCCAGTTAGAATGTGAAAAGATGAACCACATTTAAATTAATAGAGGTTTGTTTGGCGCAAGTGTTACTCCAGGGCAAAGATTACTGAGGAAATTTTAAAATTAGATTGAAGTTATGCTGTGGTGATTAATGGAATTTTTATTCTGCCATATTCTCTGGGAAGAATTAAGAGAAGAAATATGTTTCTTCTCTAAGAAAACAAAATATGAGTTACATATTTAACACTTCATTAACTATGTAAATTATTGGGAAATCTGGCAAGAAAGTTAAGGCTAGTCAGATGCCTGAAAGCCCTCAACCCACACGTTTATTCGTTCCATGTATGATGAAGCTAAAAAAATTTAAAAAGAGCCACAGTTAGTTAGGCAAGAAAAATGTGACACTAGAAACAAAGCCAAATTATTGAGGTTGTAATTCATAATTCCCAAGGTAAATTAGAGGTCTTTTCAACTTCACTCAAATGCAACATATTATTTTGATAAACTGTATGTGAAATAATGTGAGCTGCATATAAGAGCAAAAATTATGTGAATAATAGAGCACATGGCCTGTGAAGTGAAGAGTTACTACTGGGGCTTTTTGCTTTGCATTTCTGACCTAAGCACACATTTCTTTTTCTTCTCTTCTCATTTGCAACCACAAGCAGGCAGACAGTCCCTATCTCAGGTGCATTATGTGAACTTCCATTTGTGTGCATACATTTGGTAGGTTCGATTTGAATTTATGGCTCTACTGTGTCTGTTTTCCAGGAAAGTTTGCATACTTTAATATGTATAATTCTAGTCTTAGATAGTCAAAGGTTATAACTGTCCTTCTTAATTTACACATTTTATTTTTTCTTCATATACAATAAAACAAAACAAATATTACCCTCACATTTATTACGTGCTTGACACTATGGTAAATGGTTTTACATGTATTATCTCCTATAATCTCATCAATAGATCTTTGCTTAATACGAATCATACTGATGGGAAAAACAACCCTGAAGCAGTACAGCAAATAGTTTGTCTTGAGTTGCTGACTTAACGCCTGATGCTTGTGGCCCTAAAAACCTCCTGTTTACCTAATTGTGCTATTGGTTAAGAGCCATTTCATGTTCAGAACGTGGTTTAAAGTCGTACTCAATGCTGAAAACTTCAGGACTCTGCAGTTGCTGTTTGATAAAGAAAATATGTTTCAAAGATTCCCTTTTAAATTCCTCCTAAAGGAGGCTGGGATATAGCTCAGTGACACAAGCTCCTGCCTTGGAAGTGCAAGGTCCTGCGTTTGACTCCTAGTACAAAAAATAAATAAATAAATAAATAAATAAATAAATAAATTCCTCCCAGAAGCCTTAGGATTCAGAAGTAATAAAGACACTCATTCAATTGATCCTTCCCAAATTGTATTACCCCATTGCTAATGAATTTTGACCATCTTTAGTGAATGATTTCAAACTTTAAAATTCATTTGTAAATCACAGACACAACTGTTGGTGAAACTAAAAGCTCGCGGACTGAAATTCCCCTAATTGGTCACTGTTGTGATACTTAGCATAGATTTTACTGAAACAAATGTAGAAACACAAATCAGAATGCCTGTTAGTGTTATGTTATCAATAATGAACTTTTCTTTCTTCCAACCTGAGGTATCTGACAATGCTGTAAACAAAGAAATTTAAATCTCTCAAAAATAAACCGGAATTGATGTGGGCGCGTAGGGAGTGGGTGCCCAGGTACTGACTCTAACTGCTGTGCCTCCAGCAGTTACATCTCTTTTCCTCTGTGAGAAACTGAGGTTTGCACAGGGAGCCTAGAGTTTCATTAAAATATAGATCTGTTCAGCTGCTTTCCCCCTATTTCTATAGAACTCGATAGTATATAGCAGCTTTATCTTGAAAAACATGTAGTAAGCATGGCTGACCATATTAGCTTTTGCGGGGCATTGGCCCATTAGACTGTACCCTTTAGCTGTCAGAATCAATTCAAGCTTTAATTAAATTGCCCTATGGTCTGACCTTAAAGAAGAAATGTCATAGGACTTCTCAGGTATTAACATGATGGTTATTGTTGAAACAGAGAGACAGAAAGGAAAATCTTTTAAAATTGGTTTACGTAAAGCCCCCATTTTGTGTATTTCCTGGGTTTTGCAAATATCAGTTCATTTTGAAGCTTAGTCTTCCTAAATTTTTCTTTATCTCCCCTTTGGGGCCACCTTCTTGTCAAATGTTACTTTTCTCCCTTTGACATCCAGTCATTTTCTTGTGAATGGAATGGCAAAATGATTCTTCTGTATATCTACTGGTTGGTAAGCTCTGTGCTAAATGGACATGTCTGAGTAAGCATAATGCACACTGCATCTGGGAGACAGGCGAAGGAGATCTCATCCCATGTATGTTATAAAAAGCTGTTATAACAGGCAAAAATACATGTATAGTGCATAATTATGTTGGAAAGTGTTGGGAAAATATATAATATTGTTATAATGAATTGGAGGGTATTGGGAGAAAATACAGGAAATCTAAGAGTACAGGCTTTGCAAGGGCATTAGCTTTCAGTATAGATCAGAATGAAGCATAAAGGACGCTAGTTAAATAAACAGGGGACAGCAGTTGATGAGGTCCTAATGATTCAAAACTGGGAAACTATAGACAAAGACAGAAAAAGGGAAGAGGCGAACTTTTAAAGCACGGAAGAGTGGGAAGAGGTTTAGATTAGTCAGCAGGGCGCAGGAGGGAAGGGATTTGGACACGTAAGAGACCACAGCTCTCAAACTTCCTGCAGAGTGTTCCAAGGCTTTGGGAGACATTGTCTGTAAATCTGAGCTCAGTGGAAAACTTGACCGTAAGGTTGCATAGTTGTAATCTGTTTTTAGATAGGATGACCCTTCTTAGGCGGCCATTTTCTCCTTCAGAATTGCTAACAACCACCCCAGTTCCTTCACTTTTGGTTTCCTTTGTTTCATTCTTTGTACGCTTCCTGCCAAATTTTTGTTTTCTAAACATCCTTTTCATGTCTGTTCACTGTCTCCACCCCCCCCCCCGCTCTGATCACGACACGCCAATGTGATAGGACCATTTTCTTTCATGAGATTTCTTGTAACTTCCTTCTCATCTTCTAATTTGTTCCCCTTGGCTGCACTTAAATCTAGCTTAGCCATTTTGCTCACGGCCCTCTTTACATTCTCGATGACGACATCCTCAGCAAGGCACATCAAGCACACAGATGATTGGCTCTCAGCTGAATTATACTTCCAACGGACGCACAGGTAACTGAAGCTTTCTGATGCTCCAGCACCTTCCTCATGTGCCCTGTTTAAATATTTTACAGGGGAGGTTGTCCCACAATCTTTTGCGTGCTATTGCTTCGGCTTCCGATCCTAGGACCATAGTTATTTCTCTTTTTTGTTGTTGCTGATGATACTTTTAACCAATCACTTTCTAATGTGCATTCTCCTTCCTAAGGCTGGTAGATTTTTTTTTTAAAATGCTAAATATTGTGTATTTGTTTGCTATGCTGTGGGACTTAGTGAAATGTTAAGTGCCTCATGTTTGGAAAGATAGGGATAAAAGCAAGATGAGGCGGGGTCAGGGGACAGATATTAACCCTGTGGGAATACCAAGCCATCTCTATCCCAGTGCTCAATGGGATGACAATTGGAACCATTCGCCTGGGTTTAAAGGATAAGAATTGACAGACATCGAATCAATATAGTGTGCGGCGGAGGGTGGTGGTGATAAGGTGAGAGCAAAATGAGGTGCTGCCGAAGAGACTTAATCTTTTCTGTTTTTTAAAAAAAACTTTTAAAGTTTACTTTATTATTTAATGCATGTTCAATCTCTGGAATAGTAAAATTAGTTGTTCCAGTTTAATGAAACAATTAAAAACAAGCCTGACAAATTAAATCCATAATTTGTAGATAGTTACTATTTTCTGGAAAGCATTTATAAGAGAAAAAAATGCACAGTAAGTATCAAATACAAGTTAGTTTAAAATTCTATCATGTTCATGTTTGGGGGGGTTCATTGAACTTATTTGTTAAAGCTACAACTTTTTTTTCTATGGCAAGGAGAAAATCTCTTAAGCTCTGTGGAGGTTTTTGATGGCACTTGGAATTACTTGTTGTGTGGTGCTTGAAGATAGCCAGTTACTTGTCAGGGGAGTTTGTCTTAATTACTTCTGACACTGCTGGGACAAAATACCCCACATCTACATTTAAAGGGGAGCTATTTTTTAAGTTCGTGTTCCAGTCCATGGTCTTGGTGCTCCAAAGCAGAAACAGCACAGCAAAGGTACGGAAATGGAGAGCTGGGCCTGGCGTGGCTTCCCAGAAGCAGGTAACACAGGGAGGAGCCAAGAAGTGAGATCAGCCCTTCTAGGCCACAACCTTTCTCCTCTCAGACCCTGCCTCCCAAAAGCGAGCCGGCTATATTAACCCGTAATCCAATCACCTCCCCAAAGCCCTGCCTGTGATGGCGTGAGGCTATGGGGGACATCTACATACAAACCAGAACAGCTATATCTCCCTGTAAGAGTCCTTTAGGCTGGGGATGAGGCCTTTGCTCAGACAGTCAATCTAAGCTTCTATGGTTCTCTAAGTAGTATGTCATTCTCATCATAATAATTTCAAGTTTTATATATTTGTTTCAAACTTTTAAAACACCCCGAAAGTTTTAACTATTTTTCGTCAGTTGCACTTACATTTTATAATCTTTGTAAACTGGGGAGTATGTTTGAAGAAATAATCTACAATTATCCTGGGAAATAATCTTTTATCACACATCTGGTGCATGGTAATTTGCTAGTTCACAAAAGATGTATGAATTGTACAGACAGGTGTCTGTGATGCTAGAAATTTTCTTCATCCTTTTTGCAAAACAGCTCCATTTTCAAAGGGTATGTCTTTCCCCATTAATCTTAAAGCAGGTGAATCATTTCTTAACAACTGTCACTGTATTATTTGAGACTAAAGGACACTTTAAATATTCAATTGACTCTGACCTTGCCAAATATAACTTGTGCTTTTTTGCTTGAAAAGTCTCTCTATAAGACTACCTAACCAAATCTCCCAGTCCCCTGAAATATCATGTTCATGTTACTATTTTCCTAGCAATTTTCCCTGTACTAGTTCCTACTTTTATAAGCCATTCCAATATTGTTGAGTTTGATATCTGGCCCAGTGTCCAATAAACAGCCCACAACCAGGGATTTTATAAGCCAAGTTATCATCTCCAACATGTGATCCAGGAGAACAAGGTCTCATGATATCGTGGGTGCCTTCATCCCCAACCCTCTGGCTCGTGAGGCACTAAGCAGACGTCACTTACTGGGCCAACTCAGCACAACTCGGACTGTAGCCCCATAGGCTCCACATGGACACCACGCTGTCTTTCTACTGTCGTCTTCTAACACTTGAGTACACAGAGAAGAGCACATCACACAAATGAGGGACTGGGTTTCATGTGTGTCCTTTTTTTGATTATGGCAGACAATGAAACAAACACCATCAGTGTATAGGGAACTTATATTCTAGTATGGAGATACACAGTGAATAAGTAACTTGAGATTACTGAGCATAGACAAGAAGTTCCAAATGCAATGTGAATATAAGAGAGAGGGGACTCACCTATCTCTTTCAAGAGTAACAGAAATGAGGGGGAAATGCAGTGAAGCAGGCCTTGGGGTTGGGGTGGCAAGCAGAGATGATAGTATAAGTGAGTCCAAACAGATTATACAAAATTTTCAAAAGAAGTACTATGAGGTGTGATAGAAATACACAGTGTATGTTTAAATTTAAAAATTATTACAGTAGTATACACATTGCCATTCATCTCACACAAAATACTCTCTGTTGCTTCCAATATATATAAATACATGTGTCTCTGTTCATGGTATTTTCACAGCTCATGGCAAGCTCATAATTCGCCCATTTATTTTGCCTTTTATTATGTTGTTCTTATAAATAGCTCATTTTCTTAGTTTTAACTTTGGAGACACAATTTGTTTCTAGAATTTTTGAGAATGTTTCTACAATGCTACTACTCTCTAGATTGACATCCAGGTGATGCTAGAACTTTTATAAGTTTGAAAGTGCTTTCCTTTTATTTTATCATTGAAATTAGCATCTCATTGTGAGAGTTATGTGAGGCATTGTGTTGAACTGTTGCTAGGAGCAGGTAGTATTAACTCTCTTTCTAAGTTTTAAAAGTACAAGAACTAGCCGGGGGATGGGCACATATTGGAACAGCACACGCATTATGGATTGCTCATTGATTTTCTTACTGATCTTTCTTGCTCATCTGTTTGTTCCAGGAAAAAAAAAATACAAAATATCTGAAGAATAAGAAGGAACATAGACTAATATCTCACCGATAAATGTTCAGTTTAAAGTTCATTTTCTTTGCTGTCATTGTGTTCCTGTAATGCAGGCCTCATCCAGATGCTTGGGTCAAATGGGAGTGCCAGGGAGAAAGAAATTGCTGTGACATTTGAGTTGACAGACATAATTCTGGCATGTAGAAATTATTGGGAAGGAAAACAAAAATTGAAATTCATAAGTGAGAGTGTTACATGAGGGTCATGCTGTCTACTTCAGAATTATTTGATTCTGTACCCAGTATTTTATGCCAAATATAGCTGAATTGGAAGAGTTGAAAGGTCACTAAAGGAAAAAGGTGAATGCTTGGAGCATGCAGGATGCCAGAGCGTGCCACAGAGAGATGCATTCTTTCACACTGAGCATGAATTAGAAATGAGACTCAGCAGCAAACTTTTTGACAGATTTACTCATCAGATTCCTGAGAAGATGGGACTTGGCTTTTGTTGTTAATCATCCTGATGTCTTTTGTACGGAGCTTCTTACTCCCTCCTTCTTTCTTAAAAATCACCACACTCACAGCCCTTCATTGCCTCCACTAAATGGTTTCAAAATACTGCCAAAGTTTTATCAGTCTGTAGGAACCATGGAAATCCACACTTAATGGTCCTAAGTCTAGAAAATGATATGACAAAAGAACCATTCTGACCCCTAGTGTTACTAGCACCTCTTAAGGACTTTTGTTTTTTAATATGCATCATACAGATCTGGAAGGGGGCATAGAAAATGTATGACTTTGGAGCAATGAGAACTTTCAAACTATAAATACTAACCTTAATAACTACATGCATTTTCCCCAGGTAGTTGCTTTAGAAAATTACTTTAAAAGTTTCTAAAACTCTACCTTTTAGAAGAGGCTTCAAAGATAGTTAACAAGCTACACAAAATCCTGTCATTGCTTTGTAACTTTAAGTTTTATTGCTTAGTTTTTTCTATAAATCCAAAATTGTGGGCCGTTGAATTAAACATGAAGTGTTTAATATATATGACGTCAAATTACAATTGTCTACTTTTATTTAAAGTCAGTTATTCCCAAGCACTAAAGGCTCTCATAACATATACACATATAAATATATCCTTACATATATATTTTGTCTGGAAATAATTTCAAATGAAACTTCCAAAAAGTAGTTTAATAAATTCACCTTGATTTATTTGAAACAATTCCATAAGCTGCCAAGGTAACTCCGTCAAAAACCAATATTTAATTAGTGCTATCCTATGTTACTTGTGGTGAACTTCTGAGCGATGTAAGCCTCAGAGCACATCAGCCATATATCCTAAAATTAATGGACCCAACTTCTAGTCTCATCTTAATGAGAAATATATCAGATATTTCCCACCTGTCATGCACCATGCATTTTGTTAAGAACTTTGCATAAATACATATATTTACCCCTCCATTTTTATTAATAATTATCTTGATAAAAATAATATGATCAATATTGAAGAAAAGTTCAGCATGGAAACTGAATGCACAAATTCAGGCCAGCATGGTTTTAAGTGTATCCTTCCTTCTAATTTTCTTTTTTTTTTTTTCTTTTTTTTTTTGCCGTACTGGGGATCGAACTCAGGACCCTGCGCTTGCTAGGCAAGCGCTTATTCCACTGAGCTATATCCCCAGCCCCTTTCCTTCTAATTTTCAATGTCAATACTGAGAGATTGTGTATCTCTCTGTTTTTTTCATCCTGGCATCCAAACTATCCTAATGACAGTACTGACACCTGAGGACAGATTATCAGCATTTGTCACTTGCAACCATTTCGTGTGAAACTCTATCAATATCCAGTGCTCTCAATGCAGGAGGCTCTTGCTTTTATATTAGGATTTGCTTTGCTCTTCCAACTGCATGTCTTTTAAAAGTAGTTCCAATGTTATTAAATGAAATATATTTTAAGGTCAATGAAACTGCCAAAGAAGGAAGAGAAGGGAGATATAAAGGAGCAAAGAAAAAGTATAATTGTTTTAACTTAAATGACTTACCTCTCTGAGACAATTATCCAAGTGTTAGTTCTAATATTGGCCTCTATATTCATTGAAAATTTTACATATGATGTTTTTCAAATATTACTTATTAGTTTTCTATGATGATATATGTTAACGTTCTTATCCCTCATAGTGTTCCTGCTCCACATTACTTTTTAGCTGAAGCATGATTAGTATTCAGTAAAATGCATCTACCTTAATTTCATTACATTTTGATAATCCTACATCTTAGCAATTTTATACACTTTGATGAAAGCACCCTACACAAAATATAGCACATTTTTATTCTGGCAAAATATTTTCTATAGGTTCTTTCCAGTAAGACTTTCCCACCCTCCCTCATATATACATACACCATCCAATGCCATAGCATAAATTTTATTTGTGTTTAGATAGTGTATAAATGGAATCAAGCACTATTCCCTCTTACTTTGTCTTTGTTCCCTTATCATAAAACCTTTCGTGCTTCTCCAAGGTGATTATATACTGATAGCTTATTCTTTTTTTTTTGCGGTACTGGGGATCGAACTCAGGACCCTGCGCTTGCTAGGCAAGCGCTTATTCCACTGAGCTATATCCCCAGCTGATAGCTTATTCTGAACTTATTGCTGAGTAGTACTCCATTACATGAGCTACTTACAATTCATTTCTCGACTGTCTTGTTTATGGATATGTAAACCATCTAAAAATTTTGGTTACTAATAGAGCTGCAAAGAGCATCCGAATAAAGATCTTTGTTAGATCATTGAAAATTCGTTCATTTTCAATGTTTTCATTGTTCTTGGGTAAATAGGAATAAAACTGTTAGGTTATATGGTAAGCTAACATTTAGTTTTATCAGAAACCCTAATGTAGTTCTCCAAAGTGACTAAAATCAAATGCCGTTATACGGTCCCTCTGGAAGTGTGAATCACATTCATCCTTGTCACCTTCCCTTTAACCATGTCTTCATTTCTTTCTGTATTTCTAGTGTTACCTGTTTTTCCCAGGTTCCTTTCTACTCTTTTCTTATTGGAGAACCTCTCCAGATTCTAGCAATCCCTAAATTCTCATTCTTATTTAAAACTGAACCGCTAAAATTGGACTGAACGCTGTGTTTTTCCAGGCATGGTGATTTCTGTAATCCTAACACTTAGGAGGCTGAGGCAGGAGGATTGTGGCAAGTTTGAGTCCAACCTAGGATACAAATGAGTTGAAAGCTAATGTGAACTACCTAAAAAGACCCAGTGTCAAAAAAAAAAAAAAAACAACCCACAAAAGAACAGCAAGAAAACTAACTGTGTTTGTAGGCAAAAATTATCAGTTAATTCTTTACTTTAGGCCAATGAGGTGTCTAAGTGGGCTTGCGAGGAAAATCTCCAAAGTGAATGCCTCTGTTTTCCTCACTGTGGTGTAGACAGGGTTCTCCAGAAAAAGGCCTTCTCTGCGACTTTGGGTGAATAATTCCGTTTCCCAAGTGCTGGAGTGGGGCAGGTAAAGAGGCATAGGACTCCCACTTGATGTGCACCTCTCGCTTCATGATTTCTCCTGTTACCTCTTGGCCTTCTGCTTCTCTCGTGCTCCAGATCTAGAGATTTTCTCGCTAACTCCCTGCATACTACATCTCTTGTCTCATGCTCAAGTAGGAGAGAACCAGTACCCGTGTGCACAGTGAGCACGGCTGTGGAAGTGGGGGTAGGAATTCAGAAAACAGAGCATGCATAGCAGAAAATTCAAGACAGTTCTCACGCTTGCAGTCCCTGCCTCAATACAGGCTTCTGTTCCACCAGGCTGTGCTGGGTGAACTGATTGCTTTTCATGGATTGGTTTCCCTTATTGTCTTCCCTCATGAATTTATTTTTCCTCTGATGGTAAATTCTACACTATTGTCTGTCCACCTTGTCTCTTCATATATGGTAATCATTATAGATGCTGCTTGTTTGTTTCCTGATTTCTTTGTTATGTGGGTTTAATATGTTTTTCACTTTCTCTTTTACATGGTTTTACCCAGACTGTTGGAATTACAGCGCACTACAGGGGCACGGGAGATTGAAGGGATCGCTTGAGCACTTGCTGAAGAGCACAGTTTGTGTTTGTGAAGAGCAAGGTCTAATGGGACTTACTCGTTCATTTGTAAGACTACCTAAAAGATGGCTTTAGAGAACAACAAAGGAACTTCAGAACCAGGATGAGGGGTGGCGCCCGTCTCTATCATCACTGAGGGTTCTGAGGGTAAAAGTTCAAACAAAGGATACATTCACCTTTTAAAATGTAAATGAGTTGCAACATCAGCATAATTTTCTTGTACTATCCTTGAAAAACTAAAAGTAGGCTCACAGTTTTTCCTTTATTCTCTCAAGAAGGGTTTGAAAACCCATAATTATAGAATTTATTAAAGAAAAGTTACTAACAAATGCTGTGAGAGAAGAATACTCAAAGGTTTAAAAGATTGCTAAGCAAAATATCTTAATTTCAGATCGGCTCTTAGAAGATGTTGAAGTTATTCTCTCACAAAGATAAAGACAAGTTACAAACGAAGCAGATTGGAAATAACAGGGAAGAGCAGAGCTGACACATTATTAATGTCGCAGAGGGTAATGAAGGAAGGATGTGCTAACATGACAGTTTGATCATCTGGCTGTGTATGTGGTTGTTGATGGGATGATCGGGGGAAAATTTCCCCCGTGAATCCAACATAGATAATCAGGAACTTATGACATACTACTGTCTGTGCAGGCAATAAAGAAACAAGAGCACACCCATGATTTCTATCAAGATTAATTTGGTAGAGGAGGCATATTCCAATAAAGAGATGACTTAAAGCCACAGACACTGAGTGCCAACTACATGACACAGACAGTAAATACCACCCTACCTTGGAAATGACAAAGAAAATCATAGGTGGAAGGAGACTGGAGTCTTCACAGGAAACAAAAAATTTGCCATTGATTGTAAAAATAAATCAGCATGAATCAAAATGGGTACTCTAAATTTTGTAGACTATAAAGGAACTTGGCAGACATGGTATCATTATCTCTACATGAAGATTTTTTTTTTAATAGCCATTACATTTTGGCTAATGCTCAGAGACATTCACTTCATCATTGTCTAATAAATAGCAAGTTTTTAATACACTTTTATAGTGAAAGTGTGTCTTTTGGTTTTGTTTAAATACTTATATGGTCATCTTTAGTGGAATTATTACAAATGTCCAAATTTGTGGATCTTGGCAGATGGAAACAATGCTGAGTTTAATTTTGGTGCCTTTGTTTAAAAGTAAGCAGATTTCCTAGGGAGAATGTGAATTAGGAAGAAGTTTAATTAGTGAGGTGCTTATGAGAAAAACCTTCCCAGATTTGTAGAACTTGCCTTTTTCCCTGGTGGAGATATCCTCACCATGGCCAGTTTCAAGCTATGAGTTACTGAGTCTAACTTGGGAACAGGTGAATACAGCGGGCCATTCTGAGCCAGTACAGTCTTGCTCCAGCTCACTATCGAAGGTGTCAGTTTCAGATTCCACCCAGTGAAAAGTGGAGAAGGGTGATGCTCAACCTTTTCTTTCCTCCGCTTTCCAATCTGATCCTTACTGGTCTTCTTATCATTTTTCTTTTTCAGACATATGTCTCTTGGGACAACAGCATAAAAGTCAGAGATTCTGTATCCCAATATGTATCTTGTTCATTTAGGCTGTCAAATGCAATTTAGTTTGTTATTGAGAACAGCAGTGTCTCTTTGCTTGAGCAGACATCTGGCAGCGATGTGAGGAGCAGAGGAGAGCTGTGGCACGACCTCAAGGGCTCTGCGGCAGTGGTGCAGGTGGTACGGCTGTTTATTATGACTCCTTCCTGATACAAGTATGTCACTCCAGGGTTCGTCTTCTGAAAATAGAGGTAGTAGGTGCAGAGTCTTCCGGTGAGTTATAGTGAACAGTCTATAATTACATAACTCTAATAGCCACACTAAGATCAGATTCTGTATTTCAGATCCTTTAATGGATCTGCAGTAAACTTTGTACAGATTTCCACCACCTTTGGTTGCTGTATCATTGGATGGCATGCCAGTAGAGAGAGGCCCTGATTTATGAACATTAGAGTTGCAAACCTCCGCAGATACCACCACATCTCTCATTATGTAGATGTGAAGAAATCACAGAAGTAGTTCAGCTGTCTGCTGGACATTGCCACAGTTGTTTGCTGTGTGTTCACTGTGCAGTGACAAGTGTCAATGTACACTAGTGCAGTGCTTAGTCATAGCCCAGGATGTCTAGAAACAAGAAGAAAAGCAGTGGTGATGTGGAGGTTTGGTTATTTTATGTTTTATAATATATATTTACTTCAAAAAAGACTCTCTTGTCAGACTTAGGAATGAATTGGACTTACCAAGAAATTGGATTCATGAACATTTTCCTGGAACGGAACTTGTTTATAAGTCAGGCATTTACTATACTATGCTTGAATAAGTCAGGTATTACCTAGCAGAATCTGCAAACATGGAGTGAGAATCCAGGCAGAGCCGATTTTGACCAACCAAGGCACACTACTCAGGTACTTTGAGAGACGTACTAACTCCCTTAGGTAACTTCTTCTTTATGAGTACTTAGTTGTCCTGGTTATCACTTAGCATTGACCATGCTCCTACCACCTGCCTTTGCTCCTGTTCTGTCAGCCACTAAATCTGGCAGAGACGTAAGAAAGTACAGCTGTGCACAATGGAGTGACTAGTGCTCAGGAAGCTACTGAGAAGACCCTCACGGAGGAGCCTCACAACCATTTCAGATGTAAAGCCATCCGTGCTAGTTCATTCCTTTTGCTGTTACAGTTTAATTTAAATTTTGTAGGTTTGCAATATTCCTCAGATTTTAGGAAATTATTCTAGCATTATTCTAGTTATTTACTTTCACTTTTGTTGAGAGCTCTTTTTCACAAATTCAGTGATCAGTCCACAAAATTGGGTTGAGTCCACTGGGCAGAAGACTTTGTATCCCTTCTGTTCTGGGGCATTTGCCTGTGGTCACACATGTATGTCTTTTTTTTTTTTTTTTTTTTTGGCGGTACTGGGGATCGAACTCAGGACCCTGCGCTTGCTAGGCAGGCACTTATTCCACTGAGCTATATCCCCAGCCCCACACATGTATGTCTTAAGCCATCCCATTCCATCGTGAGATTTGTCTCATTCCTTCACCTATTGACCAAGAATGTCATTCAGCATTTCCCCAATGAGCTACTTGGATTCCATACTCTTACAAAACATGTAAGAAAACAAGTTCTAATTCATTGCCTACTACTCTACTGTCCTCAGTGAACACAAGGAAATGGTTGCTCAAAAGCCACTGCCCTGAAGGACTTGTGTCCAAGCCCTCCAAAATCTTCAAATAGGAAAACACTCAGTCAATATGAGTATTGATAAACACCAAGAATCAAAGCCAGAAGTGTAACAATAATGCCAGTTATAGAGAGCTGGGGAGGTAATATACAAAATAGAATCAAGAAGTCCGAGGCTGGATTCAAGAATGCATGTGAATTGAGCTGAGCAGAATGGTTAAGTACAGAAGCCATGAATATTATTATAGAGGCAGAGATGATGTTTGTGAAGAGCCAATTAAGTTAATGAAGTCTAGTGGGGTGAGATCTGTGAGCCATATAGATATTTGTTTTCCGTAGGCCTTTCTCACAACTGAGTGAAAGGACAAGCTGAGGCTGCGTCTCTTTAAGGCATCTGGATCTACAGTGCATGACATTTTGCTGTGCCCAGGTTCTTTAGAACATCATCATCTGTGCTGACAAAGCAAAGGTGCACTAATTATATTTTTGGATAACCAATCCTGATGAAACAGGACATGCATTTAATTATAGTCATTTAATGGTAGTTTTTCTAATTTAATTAGAGTTTTATATAATCTAAGCTTGAATTAGTTGAATAATAAAGTAGCATTTGCCTGCTGCATATGGAGGAGTTTTGGGATCCTTTCTGCAGTACCTCTGAATTATACTGAGTCTAAATCTATAAATAATATATGTATAGTAGATGTTTCTCCAAGAATATTACTTCAACTTCATGCTTTTCTTAAATATAAAGACAATTTGTTTGCAGGCCTTCGGATATACAGAGATCCACAGAACTACCTTGAATGGCATATTTTTATGCATAGATCTGAATTTCATTGACATTGATCAGTTATCCCCTAAAGACTCCAGGACTGGCTCATCTCTGTTTGGAAATGGATCTCAGGTGGGAAGACTGTAGTAAAATCTTTTCTTTTTACATTTGTTAGGTATTTGCTTTTTAAATTTGCTTGTACCAGGAAATTAAGCCCGTTTTCTGATGCTGTGGCTGGAGACGGGGCTCTCCGAAGCGGGAGCAGCTCTCGCTTAGCAGTTTTGAACTGTTTGTAAAAGTAAATGACAAAACTGGAAATTTTATTCCCTGATCTCCTGATAGCATTTTCTTTTGCCAGCATTGAAGCTGTTGCCACCTTTTAGAGTTCTTTCACTGCACTGGTGCTAAGTTCATAACCGTCCTGTGGTGAGGCATCATTTCTAACACGAAACACAGCCCCAGGGAGTCACAGTTGGTGCAAATGCTTCCTCGTTTGATTTTGCTTGTTAAGGATGCATTTGTGTTAACCAGTTTGCCCAGTCTTCCTATTTGCCAGGTACTGTCCCTGCTTCCTCTCATCTTACCTGGAAGTCTGGAGCACCAGCTATTCCAGTTTAGATTTTAGGGCTCAGTATAACTGGTAGTGGGGAATTATGTGGAGGGGATATATACACAGAAGACTTCTTTCAAAGCTGGTCTCACTGAGCAGCTTTAATGAGATAGAGGAGGAATGCAGGAGAAAAGAAGAATTTGAAGTGTCAGAACACATCAAACAAATACATTCTCATTATAGTTTGTGAATTAATAGCCAGCATGCCAGCCAAAAGATCATGTTTATTCTGTGAAGGAATGAACAATGAAATAGACATCTTGATTTTCAGTGGGTGATACAGGGCACACAGCTGGTTAACTGACAGAACAGAATTTTCCCCAATGTTCCACCTCAATGTCTATGAACCTGTATCCCCACCACAGATCCTGGTCAAGGTATGATCCATCACACCAGGCTGGTGCAATGCCATTCTGGAGTTCAGGGCCACAGGGGCCACAGAGGACCTGAATGTGACCTGGAAGAGCAGGGGCCTCCCCAGGGAGCTGGAGCAGAGAGGGATGTCAGGACCAGCCTCCAAGCCCTGGGTCCCGGCTGTGAGCCTGCCCCTGAGCCAGGCCAATGCCAGCCCCACCTATGTAGTCAGCAATGCCGTGGGCCAGAACAATGCCACCTCAGACCTTGGTGACATCTGCGTATGAGGTGGACACTCTGGTGCTAGCCTCATAGGAAGCTTACTAGGAGGCTTCATGGCTATGCTTTTGCTTGTTGGAGTGGGACTATATCTTTGGAAGACTCATGAGAAGAAGAAAATGGCAATGGAACAAGGGGCAAGACTGCAGCAGGACCAAAATATCTACAAGAATGACATCATGTATGCAGAGATTATAAGTCAGAAATATCAGGAGGACAAGGACAAGGGTATCGATGAACATCTAGAAGAAAAGGAGCTATTCACTCTTATCTACAGTGAGATTGGTGTCCTGGGCCAGCCCTTGAAGATGATTTAATTGGAGGAAACAGAGAACCAAGCACTCCTGGGACAACTCTGAGACTGACACCTGTAATCACCTGCTTCTTCTGGCTTTGGTTCAGCTCCTGGGGCCCTTGTTCTTATTAGCCTGACCTGGGGACCATTCCTCCCTGTGCACAGGTGGTCTGTCACTTCTTCCAACAGCTCCCCATTGTTTCTGCAGTCTCAGGATCCTCACGCCTGCAAGTGAGGGTTCTTCTTCAGTCATCAACATGGCTGCTAAAGTCTCCATAAACTTTCCCAAGAGAACCCTGCCTGATTTTTCAGGGGAAATCCCTATGTCCACTGCTTTGTCATAAGTCTGTCTTTTGAGAACAGAGACCCAGGCATGGGGACTGGGAAGCATTGTTGGGCATGCCCCAGGAGAAGGGGTTAGGATCTATTCTGGATTGGGTGCTAATGGGGGCACCAACATGGGTGGGAAATGAAGTCTTCTCTTGCAAGCTTTTTATAGGCTGTGTGTGAGGCTGGTCTTGAACTCACTTTGTAGCCCAGGCTGGCCTCAAACTCACAAATATCCTCCTGCCTCAGCCTCCCAAGTCCTGGGATTACAGGCATGTGCTGACACATCCAGTTTTTCTATCTTTTATTTTGTTTTTATTTATATTTTTGGTTTCTCATATAAGAAAACTCATTCAATATTTTTACTTATGTGTTTGATTTATTTCACTTGGGGGGGCAGAAATCCCCATTGCACTGACTGCAAAATATAATCAGAGATTTAATGCATTCAAAAAACTTCATCTCAAGTCCAGACAAAATTTTCTAAGGTTGTACGAGTTAGTTTTTTGAAAGTCACTGGAAAGCATTAATCCAACCTCCCTCTTTCCATATGTTTTAGGTAGGAATACTACTTCTTTTCAGCTGGGCAAGATATCATGCTTTTCTCTCTTTTTTTTCTCCCTAACATTTCCAAGTGCCTTGCATTTTTTTTCTTCTTTAGTTTGCTTGAGTGGGGCAAGAAAATAGTGTTCAGCAAGTCAATGATGGCTGGGTGGAATAACAGACTCTCATTCCTAAGGGAACATCTGAGATTGATTGAATTGCTCTCGATCTACGAGCTATGTTTTTATATCATTTTTCTACTTGGCTAATTGATTATGACAGGTGTCACCCAGGTTCTGCACCCCAGCCAGTCCTAATGCTAAGACAGAGGCACAGTAAACAGCTCTGTTGATGAAACAGAAGGGCTATGCATGGATATTTTTCCTTATTGATATTCCAGCATATGATGTCAGTTAATTACTGAGAGCCATTTGCTGCATAAATGCAAGCAGTCATTATGATCATATTTCTCATTGCTATTCCCTACAAGCTTAATCTGTTATTTGTCCACTTGGAACATAGCTATAGACTTCTGTGATTGCTGTGGTGTGTGTACCTATACACAGACACACACCCCCACACACCATGGCATGCATCATATACTCATAAAGAATATACTCCCTGTAGTAGAAAGATGGCTGTGTTTGAGTGAGCAGCAATGCACCACTGCCATGCTATGAGTTTTGGTTACTGTATTAAAGGAGAGAGTTTGAAAGTACGGAACTACGAGTGTATTGTTTTTTCAGTTTCACAAGAAAGCGGAAAAGAAATTAGAATATCTGCATTATTTTAAGAGACAGACACCCAAAAATGTATATGAGTACACTTACATGAACTTCAGAAAATGCAAATTGAGTCTGTAGTGACAAAAGCAAATCACAGGTCACCAGGGAGTGCAGGTGGGAAGGACAACAAACACCCATGTGGAAACTATGTGGGTTGATGGCGTGTTCTGTCTCTTGATTACGGAAATAGCATTTTGATTTACACATCTGTCTCAACTTCTCAAATTGTGTATTACTAAATGGGAGCAGTTTGCTGAACAGAAGTCAAATCTCAAGCAGGTTTTTTAAATGAGAATATCTATGTCTCAACATTTAAATAGTATTTGAAGAATTACCATAGGTTTACCTAAGTGATTTATACACCTGAGTGGAAACATTATATTGCTCATAACATGCTCTTAGGAAGAACTGAATTGATAATATCTGTGATATACTTACTCAAACTGCTAAGGACTATTATGGAGACAATTGAGTTTCATCTAGTAAGCTTGATAAATTCTAGTCTCCCAGAAAAGGAGAGCCATGAATGACCCTTTGAAAGTCTGTCATATTGACCACAGGTTGCTACATTAGTTTTGTATTGCTGCATAACAAATTACCTCAAACCCACTTAATAATACAACATGTATGTTCCAGCTCAGAGTTTCCATGAGTCAAGAGTCCACATACAACTTTGCAGAATTCTCTGCTTCAGGGTCTCAGTGGCTTCAGTCCTGGTGATGGTGTCAGGGTGGGGGAGTCCCTTCAGAATCATAACCAGGGAGTGACCCATTTCCAAGTGTGCAGCAAATTACCAGAGTTCATTTGCATGGGGCTGTATGTCTGAAATTCCCATTGCTGGCTTTTGTTCAGTGATGATATTTGGATTGCAGAGGTCACTCACAGTCCGCTGCAATGTGGGCCACTCTGTAGGCAGTTCACAACACAGCAGCTCACTTCCTCTAGGCCAGCTGGAGAATCTCTTCTTTCAATCTGCTGAAACATAGCTTGCTAAGCTCTTACCTAATCACAGGAGGGACCACCCTATCAACTTTCCCATGTAATGTAACCTAATCAAGAAGTGTCTCTTTCATCAATTTTGCTGTATTCTATTGACTAGCAACCACACGCAAAAGAAATGTGGTCACTTGGGCCAAATTGGATGCATCCACTATAACTGTTTTATAAAGGAACTATGAAATGTTTTATTCTCTCATAACTTATTTATATAAAGAAATACCTTTAAGCTTATAATCATATGTGTAACAACAATATAAATATCAGTGTGATTCAATTTTATATAAGCAGTGTATGCTATTGTGCATTCAAAATCTATTTCATGTATTTTCGTTGGATTCATGCATGAGCTCAGGCTCATGTCAGGCATATCCACGTACAGTGCATCAAGCTGTGAAAGAGTTAACTTACGTCTTGCTAAAGTTGTCGATTTCCATCTTCCTCATCAGGAAAATAAGACCTATAATTTGCAAAATGAATCCACATTCTTGAACAGTGACTGAATAAAAAAAACTGAGTATTTTAATAATTAGCTATTCAAATTATCTTATGGTTGCCTACTGTTCATAAAATCAAAAACATAATATAAAATAACATAGATCATAATATTAGTTACAGATGTCAGCTTCCTCCTTTTTTTTCTGAAGAAAAGGTGTTAATGAATTACTCTATCCTGATTTCTGACATAATTGCTGGGATTGTACAATATATCGTTCTACATTTATGCCAGCAAATTAGCATCTGTGATTCATACAGTGGTAGCTTTCTTAATTTTATCATGCACTAAATACATGTTGTTTAGGTTTTTAAAATAACAGGTGTCTCTATAACTTCTAGACTGGAGAGAATTTATAATTCCGCCATTGAATCAGTGAATATTTCAGAGATGACACTAACGATATGTTTGTGGGTATGCAGTAAAATAAGGCTATAACTCTGACAGACTACTAAATACTGCAAATGCATCAATAACTCCAACCTGAGAAATATGACTTTAATAATTCTAGTTCTTTAAAGTATTTTTCATGGCAACTATACAACACTTACCACTTAATATTCGTTTTCTAATACCAAGAAAGCAGCTTCACATGGTTTCAATGGAAGTTTGTTGTAATATCCTGTGTGCTTGCATGTACTATGTATAGTATTTTTACATACAGGAGGTCAAGTTTTCAGACCTTCTGTACCATGTTGGCTTCCTATAATGCAAAATTGTGGAGTAGTCTACATAATGTACATAGATATGTGTAACCATTCATTCAGCTCATTCAAAAACTATTGGTGTTACAATTCCCCATCGCTCAATAATATCCGTGTTCTTTCCCAGCATAAACTGTTCTGGTGATGCTGGCATCTCAAAGCACAAAAAGGCAGCCGAGCGTGTTATTTATAATTATGCAGTGCTCCTCCAGGATCAAAAGGTCATTCAGCCTCCTATTAACTTAAATGAAAGAAGAAATGATAATTTACATAATTTTATTTACCTTTGAAGTGAGCAAATAGATGCAAAAGAAGATGAAAGTGCTGTGACGTTAGTAGGTGCCATCTTATGGTCTCATTTCTAGTTCTGTTTATTTGTCTTTCTCTTGGACATCTCTTTTGTATTTCCAGTGAGTCATACATTCTATATCTTCTTTATAAGTTTAACTTCATTTCACTTTTAAGATGGTCCTAGGAATTAAGTGCTACTGTTGTCACCCATATTTTATAACAGGATACTGCAGCCTAGAGAGGTAAAGCAATTGGTGTGTGGACGCAATTAGTATGTGACAGAGGCAAAGCCTCTCTAGAGTCTATGTGCTTAACCACTGTGCTCGGCTGCATGTTGCTCCCATGTGGGACTTGTATTCAACCTCTTGGTCAGAAGCATGTGGAACAGTGCCTATTTCTGCACTGTCTTAGCCGGCTCTTGTACTGTAACAGAATGTTGCAGGTAAAGTACACAGAAAAGAGTTCCATTTAGCTCATGACTGTGGTAGCCGGAGTGTCCAAACAGCATGGAATAAGCCTGGTTGTGAAGGCTCTGCAGAAGTATCACAGCATGATGGCGAAAGTCTTGCTTTATAACAAGCCATTCTCACAACAAGTACAATAGTCACAGGAGATCTAATGGTTCCAACAGGATCAGCATGAATCTTTTCTGAGGAAGTCCCTTTGATCTTCTTAGCTCCCAACAGGACCCAAAGTTTACAGATTTTGTCATCTAAAACTATTATATTGGGGATCAAGCACACCTCACAGGAACCTTTAGGAAAGAAAGTATAGCCAAACCATCGCCTCTGCATCATGGCTGCTAATGCTTCCATTCTCTGATCACATTAAATCAGAGCCCCAAAACAGCAGCAAGTCATCTTGTTTATTTCATGACCATCACCTGGGGTAGTGCCTGGTACAGGGAAAGTACTCAGCAAAAGAACTTTGTATGAATAAATGATCAGATGATTACATGAATGGGTGAATCCATGTATAGACTCGGATCTTGCTTTAAAAGAAGCTTTCCATATAAGATAAAAAAAAATAATTCATATAAAATATTTTATGTTGGTATTCCTTTGGTATTCTTCAAAGAAGCTGTCTATAAATAAAACTGCTCCAATCTGCGTGAAACAGATTTGCTTAGTTTTAAAATATATATTAGAAAGACATATGTTAAAACTCAAATTACACAAGTTTTTATCTGCATAGGTTAGTCTCAACTCAGATTAATTTGGCAGAGGTGAAAATGAATTCTTCCACAGAAATTATCTTGCCAGAATTTAGAATGATGTTTCCAAATGGGAGAAATTGTTATGAGAGGAAATGGAGAAGCAGAGCGAGGCATGGGTGGAAGGTGGCATTGGAGATGGCTTTGACTTAAAAATATGCCAAATATTCTAGAATTTAAACAAAACAATAACATAGAGGGTTCACAGAATTTGGTAGTTGTGTCTTTATATCCTTATATGTAGAGCTTAAATATATGTTTACAGTTTTAAATATTTGGGTCATTCCATTTTCTTTGCAAAGAAAAAAAGAGGTAAGGACTTAGGAAGAAAAACTAATATAATGCAAAGGAGTGAATAGAATGAACTGCCACATAAGGTCCAGCGAATGCTAAGGAAGTGGGGAAGGAAGTGTCACTGCATGTCAGACATACGAGGTTTGAATAATTGTTTTAAGATAGAAAAATGAAAACAAAGCCTGAGAAAGGGAATTTCAACAAAATATATAAAATCAAAATACGATGTGTGGCTGTTGATTTATTTAAAATGTCCAAGCAACTTATACCCTAAGGATCTACTAAAATTTTAGAAGAGGTTGTTTTAGTATGAGTGATAAATATATTTCATAGCATACAATAAATTCAGAGGGAAAATGACACAGGAGGTTCCCTAATAAGTCATTAGGATAAGTGATGAGATTTTTAACATGCATTCCTCTATTTTACAGTTGGTATTATGAAAGTCCTTTAGAACTTGATACAGCATGGTCCCTAGTGAAACCTCCATCAGAGAAAAATCTGGGAGACTCTTTGAATATTAAAGCTGATAGTGACAGCCTCTTTTAGTCACAATTATTGTAGACACACATTATGGTCCACTGCCTCATTATTTATATCCCCTGGATTTTTATAAATGAGATAAAAATAGCGAATTTATGTAATGCAAAGAATAATAAACAGAGGATCCCCATGCTAGGGCAGCTAGCCCGCCAGAATAACTGGCAGTGTTCCTGAGCCATTGCACAGGAAGCAAAGGGCAGACCAGAGTGAATGTTGAGGCAAAATCAAGATTATTTATCATAACATAGGAGGCAGACACACAAAACATCTGGAGGAGAAAGATGCTAAATATGCTACATGAGGTTTTCACATATTTGCTAGAATCATAAATTGCTATATTTAAAAGCTATATTAAATTATCTTGAAGTTCATCTTAGATGTCAGTGATCCACATATTCTTTAAGCCAGCATGAGGAATGGGCTGTGATATATAAATTTGTAGAAACACTATTTTAATTGTCTGGGCTTTATGGATTTTTCTAGTTATTCAGTACTTTGATTTGCATTCTTAGTTTACATGTTTTCTCTTCAAACTACTTTTTTTTTAGATTCCCTGAAGCAAGATGTTCTACTGATACATTTTTGACCTCCTCCTCTCATAATGCATTTCTAGAAAGGGAGACTGACATCCATAATTTTGAATTTCGTGGCCCCAGGTGTTCTTGCCCTTCATCTCCTTCCCATCTGTCACAGTGTTTCCAGTCTGTCTCAGGGAAGCATACAGAATACCATGCTATGTAAAGTTTGTCATGTGCTATTGAAAAAAAAAATTTTGTCCAACATACTGAATTCCACACCCAGAACTTGCCTCATGGGCCAAGCAGACTTATGTCTAACATGGTCTCTGTTCTCTGAGAATTCATCATGCAAACCTGAGCACAATTACCTTCCCATCCTATCACCTTTAATTTTAGCTAATAGCTGCTAAGTAAGTTGAAAACTAGAAGGAAGAGGAGCCTACTTGGAATCCAGTGCACTGCACTTTAGGATGAAATAAAGAGCAATCACACAGCCATCCTGGTACCTGGTGATACAAAAGCATCAGCATGAATTATAAGTGTGCTAGCTGGATGACAGTCTTCAGATGGATGGCTACAGTCTAAATACCTTGTCCCTGGGGTCTTTGTTTCCAAGTAGAATGGTGCACATCCTTTCCAACCCTCCAGAATTTATCTTTTCACATTGGTTGATAGATGCTAGGCATGTCCATAGTGAGAATCTTAAAACTTAACACTGTCCTTTTGTCCTTGTCCTTTTTTAATTTTCTGAGCATACAGAATAAAATGCTGCACATCTAAGAGGTAAGCATGCATTTATCATGGATCTTTATAGTATATTTTCTGTGCTTTCTAAAAACTACACTAATGTTAACAGCTTGAGCATCAGTCTGCAACTATAATTAAAACTTTACTCCCTCTCCTTTACTTTATTAGAGAATAATTTTAGATTCATAAAAAAGTTAATTATGACATACCCTGGGAACGCTTCACTCAGTTTTCTCCATTGTTAAGGTCTCACATTCTCAGGAAAATTTGTTAAACTATGACACCAGCATTGGTACATTAACATGAACTAGGATTTAGTGTTTGACTTTCAGTAGGTTTTTCATAAATATCATCTGCGCAGCTGGTATCTAATCCAGGGCACCTCTGTAAATTAGTTGTTTTCGTCATTGAAGGGTCCTTACTTCCTGTAACAGTTTCTATCTTTGCTTGTATCTTGACCCCGTTTGTCTTGAAGAATGTTAGTCCAGTGATGGGGACCCTTTTAGAGCTTTCAGTCATACAAACAGCCCGCTGCAGCTCGCATCCCATAGGTTTGCCACCACTGCTACCGACTGTCTCTCAATCTGAGTTTTGCTCAACATTTTGACTAAGGTTATGATCTTCTGGAAAAATAACCACAGAAGTGAAGTGCCATCCTTCTTACATAATGTCAAAGCTTAGTGGTATCACATGAACTAGTGAGGATAACTCACAACTAGCTTAAGTGGGACTGAGCTTTGAAGGCCTTTAGAGATCACAGATTGTTCAGAAAGAGGTCAGCAATAAAATTCTTACAGTATCCACATTTCCCATCCCTTGCTTATATTCAAGAAAATTAGATCCCAGAAGATATAGTTTACATGTTCAGATTATGATATGGGTTGGTGGCAGAAGTTTTCTCTGTTTCATCTTGAATTTTTCTGTTTTATTTTCTAGTAAGTATTAAATATCTTATTTAGAACCCAGAACATAATCCCCAACTAAGCTATATCCCCAGCCCTTTTGAATTTTGAGACAGAGCTTGAGCTTGTCATTCTCCTGCCTCAGCTCCTAGAGTGCTGATATTGCAGGTGGGCATCACCATGCCTAGCTCAGATATTTCCATTCTTGATGGTGTAGATCATAATATTGTTGGTTTTGTTGACATTTACTATAATGACATCCCTCCTTTCAGTAGAATTAATAGTTGCTGAGGAGGATATGATAATAAGAATATTTATATATATTGAAATAAAACATTAATTTGGCTTTCTCATCTTTTCTAACTCAAGTTTTCTTACCATCTTCTTTTCTTTTAATATTATAATAGTTTTCTAATAGTTCTTTGCATATTAGGGCTATTCATCTTTGTAACTGGGTGGAAAATACCATCCTAGTTTTTCATTCACATTTTAACCTCATCTATTATACCATTTCACATGGAATTCTAGTTTCATTGCAACCATATTTATTAGTATTTTTCTCCATTGGTTCTCACTTTTGTCATATTCTTAGAAAAACGTCCCTAACTAAATAGCAAATATATGTTTGCCCTTTTTTCTTGAGTAGCTTTTAAATGGTTTTTAAAGTCTTATTTCTGGACATTCTCTTCTATGACATTGTTATTCCTGACCTATTTGTCAATAGTATACAGAAATGACTGATTTCGTCCAGGGTCTCACAGACAGTAACTAGCAGAACCTGGCTTGAACGCAGCAAACCCTCATACTCTGAACAGCTGGGGAGTCACCTCTCACTTGCTAAAGTTTTACAGATATTTCCAGTGTGTATTTGCATCTCAGTGTTATTGAGGTATGCGATGCAGGGACAAACTGTGATTTTCATAGAGACAATACTGATATTTACAAAGATGGCAAAACATTCAGAACAAGAGTTGGTGCCCTTTGTTTCTCAATGCTCTTTAACACAACTCAAAGCACTTCATGAACATCATCTAGCGTATTTGTGTGCTTGCAGCTGTGTGGAGGAAGGAAGGTGTTTTAACAATGTTCTCATACTGGAAAAAATGAGGGACAGGAAGTATGATACGGTCATATAAACAGGAGTGATCCTAGCACAGAATCCCATTGTTTTAACCCATAATGACAAGCATTTTCTGAATCATAATGTGTATAGACCCATCTTGCTGTGGTCTGCATATATTGGGACAAAATTCATGTGCAAATTTACTTGTCATTGTGGTGGTATTAACTGGTGGAGTCATTCAGAAAGTAACTAAGTTATCATGGTTTGGCCCACTTGAAGAAGATTTCTGTCTATATATTTTTTAAAAGGCTGGAAGGAGATACTTTCCCCTTTTAAACATGTGAAGATAGTGAAGAAAGTCCTCCATAGACAACAAATCTGCCAGGGGCTTGATTTTGTACTTTCTAGTCTAGAACTGTGAGAAAGAAATTTATGTTGTGTATAAATTACCCAGTGTAAGACACTGGCTTTTAGCACCCTGAGCAGACTACTACACAGCTATCACCACCCGGCTGGATAATGTGGCTTTCACTGGGTTCTAAATTCTGTCTCAAATTTAGAAAAATGTGTTTTAAAGAGAAATAAGGCAGAAAAATAGAGTAGTGCTTGTGGAGAGGGACCCAAGGTGGAAGGCGTGGTTGCTTCTTAGCATGGTCAGGCTGGAGAAGTCACTTTAGAGATGACATTGTGTGTAACCTAGATGACATACACTACACACTAACTGAAAGAGAACACACAGCTTTGTCTCGGTCCACCTGTGCTACTGTAACAACATGCTTACCACAGCCTGTGTAATTAAAAAATCTCATTTATTTCTCAGAGTTCAGAGTCAGTGAATCCAAGATCAGTGTACCTGGAGGTCTGGTTATTTTCTTGGTGTCCTTCTCTTTGTGTACTTTGGAGAGGAAGGATACTTTGTACTCACATACTGGATGGAAAGGAGCGAAAAGGGTAAAGTACTGTCAAGCACTTTTACGAAGGCAGCTCATAGCTCAGGTGCCCGCTGATGGCCACACCAAGAACTCACTGGCAGAGTGGGCCATGGGGGGTTCCACTGTACAATTCCACTGGGTATTAAGTTTCCTATGAATTTGGGAGGGAACAAAAACTTCCAATCCGTAGCAAGTCTTCTCTCCCAGTTCTAATTTCATCTTACTCCAAGGAAATGGCAGCCACCATCCCTGCGTCTGACCTCTTGATGACTACGGCCACGTGAACATAGAGCTAACATGTGTTTGTGCTGCTACAGTGAGAACAGAGTCAAATTTAATGTAAACTCATTTGTTATGGCCCATAAACACTTGTTTCAGAACTTAGCATTCCCTGTGTTATGTTTGAATTGCTGGATACATTTATCAGCAATAATTCAGATCAACAGGAGTCTAAGGTAAATAACACATTTAATGATTTTTAAAAATCAAACAAGGCGTTTTGAAAGATACATCTTTTTTCTAGAAATGAATACTCTTCTATTTACAGTGACCAAGGAGAACATTTGCATTTGATGCCCAGTCCTGACTTATGCTTATATAAGGTATTTTATTACTTAGTCAGTCATCTCAGATACCTACTCTATGTGTCTGTCTAGTTCATGCATTCGAGGTATGAGTGCGAGGTTCTGGCCAGCAAGCTTCTTTTATGGTCACAGGTGTGCAGTCACTGTCCTCACTGCTCTGCATTTAAAAAGAAAAAGGAGGCACTTACATGCGTGAGCACATCACTGTGGTTGCAAGTACCACCAGCTTGGAGTCTTGCCTCAGAAAGGGGACTAGAAGAGAATTGGTCAGGGTCACTCTCTGAGCTTCTCTGGGGCTGCCTCCTTTCCCTGTCTGTGTATCTTTTGTCTCTCTCTCTTTCTGATGTTTATCAGCATGGAGGAACAACACCTGCTCCCAAAGAAAAGATGGGTGGAAACATGTTTCAAATACATTCTCGGCCCTCTGTCGTGTAGTGGTGGCTTCACAGTGGTGACATAAACTCTCCTTGCAAAGACTTAACTGGAATAAGTACTAATTTATCTTGATTTTATACTATCTTTTATTCCCTTTATTTTATTTCCTATACGTTTCTTCAGTGCTGTAAAATTCAGGGATTAGTAGGAAGGGGTTGAAGCCAAGTGCGCAGCACACACATGCTGCGTAAACCCCCTGGCTCCCCTGCCAGTGAGTTCTTGGCCTGTGGCGCCTCCTCAAATGCCCAGCACCATCCTCTCATCTGAAACATAAGGTTTAGTGAGCCTGTCATTCTTAAGGTCTGAGGCGCAGAGAAATTGTGAAACATTGAAACTCCCCTATCCTGACACTGAACATTTACAAAGATACCCTTATGCCATGCTCTGAAATCCATTATTTTTAAATGTATTTTAAGTCCCCTAGCAAAGTTGGAAATATGTCATTAGTAGAACTTAACTGAGCCATCAAATGTGATTGAAGCTTTTTTTACTGAGTGACTTGGCACCCTAAAACTATAAAGGTACATCTTCAAAATCCCTACATCACTAAAGAGAATAGTGGAGAATATCAGCTGTGCTTATATTTTATTACTTTCAACTTGCCATTACTTAAGTTTCTTATCAGAAACATGTAATTATATTAACCAAAAATGAAATTCATTTTCTTCCTAGCACTAATGCAGTGTGTTTTTTTCTTAACAAGGCAGCTTGTCAGTGGTTTACTTTAGGAGTATCTCATCACCAAAGGAAAATGCATGGAAAACACTGCCTTTTAGAGCTTGCCACGCTAAGCCATATGAGCAGAGCATGTGTTCTCTAGACATTCTGCACAAGCAGAGAACTAGATTGCACGGCAGCCTGGGCCAAAGCACCATATGGCTAGGATAAGGCGAAGGATGGTGAACGCACATGAGTACGGGAGGGGATCTGTCACAGCTGTCAATCTGTATCCCCCGTAGAAGCACTGGTGACAAGGGAATGATTCAAACGGCACATGTGGGGTCTCGAGGCATGGAGTGGGAATAAACGACGACTAGGAATTCAGCGTCATACGTCCAAGGGAAGGGCACGTGCAGAGGGAGCTGGAGACTGCATAGCTGCGGCACCTGTGCGTCTGGGGAAGGATGCAAGAAAGAGGTAACTGACGAGAGAGATGAATAAGCACGGCCTCACAGAGGCTTGGGTAGTGACAGACGGAAAAGCTACAATGACTAGTAAGAAAACAGAGAACAGAGAGCTGAAATGAAGGAAACCCTTGGAAGAACAGACAGGACGGACTTACAAGCTGGCAAAAGAAAAGACGAAATGGAAGACAGCCTGATAAACGAAACAGCCTGATAAAGGAAACCGAATGACACTGAGGTAGCCATCCCTGTGCAGAGGAAGCACCACCGTCCCCAAAGCACTTGATCTATGAGACTTAACTCGAATCTTCCCTGTAATTTCATATTAGAGTCCTTAGGTTTCCAGTCAGACATCATGAAACAGATCCAGCAGATGTAGGCTTTCTGCTCCCTGAAACTAAAGATAAGCGATGAATAAAAATAACCATTCCTTGAATATCAATCATATGTGAGGTACTGTGAACAATCCTTCAAATCCATCTCTCATCATTACTTTAGTCTGTACAGGCAATATTTGGTTTAATTTTAAAATGTGACAAGTAAGGCTTAGAGAAGATAAATAATTTTCCAAGTCAGAGAATGTCAGAGGAGAGGTACCACACCCACGCTGTTTGAATACAGTCTCCTAGGCAAATCCATCTATTTACACTTACAGTGCTCTGGCTAGCTCTCTGAGCTACCTGTATTTTTATTGTTTTATATAAATTCTTTAAAAGTCATTTTTATATAAATAACTTGGATATAAAAGATTAGCAAAAGCATGCAGTGCATACCATTACATATGAGCTATGTAAGATTTGAACATAAAAACCTTTAGTCACGTCTGTATGTTGAACTACCAGCCAAATAGTATTTTTCTCCTCATTTTATCTGAAAGGACCTCAAACTCTGAGAGCTATGGGTATCTCTGCTAATCTGAAAATACTTTAAAGAGTTTGTTTCTCAGCTTATACCTTTGTGTGCCTGTATGAAACTCTTCTTACTTCAGAAGCTTAACCCAGCAGTGCCTTTAATACATGGTTCCATGAAGAGAGTAACACTTCCTGAAACAGATCCCCAAGTCCTGTCTGGGATGTATAGGAAAGCCCACATGGAATTCTCAGGCTTCTCTTATGCGTCTTAATAAAAGCATTCTTTCCCCTCGGAACAATTCCTCTATGATGAGGAACTTTATACAGTATTTGGTTTATAGCTGCATTTTGGATATGTCGTATATTTCCCTTTCTTTGTTTAATCTTAAAAGAAATATTTTTACCCTAAACTTGCATTCTCTCAGAACCTCCTCTGAGTTCAGCTTCTTATTCCACTTTGGAATTTACCCGCAGATTGATGGTGCTGACATCAGTAGTTTGAAGTAATAGCTCCGTCGTCCCCAGGTGTATTTTTTTCAAATAACCACTTAACAAAGTATTGAAAGGGGATTTTCCAGCCATATCTAAATATTACCTCACCAATTTGCAAATTCTTTCCCTTAGCTAAACTTGCAAGGGTGTACTAGGTAGCTATGATATGATTAGTGCACTCTGATGATTTGAGGTATTAAAGTGCTGAGCGAACAGTTTAGACTTGATTCCTACTTTAACAGAGCGTACAGTTTGATATAAGATAGCAAATCAAATACAGCTGAAGCAAACACTGCTCCTTCTTTGGTTCAGAACTGGACATCCTTTCACATGGTGCCTCATCCGTAGTTAATATTGTAGTGAATATACAAAGGATACGTTACTGGATGCAGAAGTTCATGTTGCCAAAGAAAGTTCATGCAATATACAATTCAATCCCACAGCATGATTGCTGCAATCATTGATCACAGTGCTATAAATTGCATACTCTCTAAAGAGACTAGAAGTGATGCATTAAGAAAACATCCCATGTCCAAACAAATATGCTTCTGAAGATTTTGTATGGCATTAATTTGTAAGATACTCTCAAAACTTTTCATTGTTCTTCATGTATGCACCATATATTCTCAAACTAACTCCCTGCTCTCTGAGATCAAAATTCATAGCCTAAAATTAAATAATTTCTCAAAAAGACAAAATATAACAAAAACTGCTGTGAATGTGGAAAAATTGAAGCTCTTACATACTGTTGGTGAGAAAACAATAAGGAGGTTCCTCATAAAACTAAAAAAAAGAGCTATTATATGTCCAGCCAAACTATTCCTTAGTATATATCATAAGGAAGTGATCAGGGTATCAGAGCAATATCTCCATGCCCATGTTCACTGCAGCATTATTCAAAATACACGAGATATGGAATCAGCTAAGGTGCTATTAGTGGATGAATGGATAAAAATGCATATCTGCACAATGGCATATTAGCCATGAAAATCAATGTAATTCTCTCATTTGTGGCAGTGTGAGTGGAACTGGAGGACATTATGTTAAGTGAAATAATCCAGGCACAGACAGACAAACATCGTATGCTTGGCTCATATGTTGGTTTTTTATAAATGCAGAATAAAGAGTAATAGTCATCAGAGTTAGGGAGAGAAGGACAAGAGGGTGCTGGAGAGAGAGGTTGGGTAAAAAGTACCAAAATATGGTTCTGTAGGAAGGCTGTGTCCCAATGCTCTAAAGTACAGTACGTAGCCATCATCCGTAACAATTTAAAGTATATTTTATAAAAAATTAAAAGGGCTGAGTTTGAAGTTTCCCACTACAAACAAATGCTAACCATTTAAGGGTAAGAAATGAAATTATCCTGATTGGATCTTACACATTGCATACAGGGATCTAAATCCCACACTGTGCCCCATAAATATATCTAATTATATTACCATTAAAAATAGAACTAAAAAAGTATCTTAACCTCAAAAATAACAGTAAAACTTGAAAGCCATTCAATAAATATTGGCTAGTTCTTTTTAGATATTCGTACAACAAATTCTTTCATGGAAAGTTAAGATTTAATGAGATATTGTGGAGTACATTAAATCAAATTTTATCTCATTAATTTAAAACAGAATGTTTTAAATTGCTATTATTAAAATTTTACATTTATTAGTTTTACTATATATAGTTACCAATCCAATACCTCAAAAGTCATAATTTTAAAAATTTTGAAAATAGTGTACAATGTTTTATTTAAAAAATCCACATTATTCTTTATAATCTTAAATTGTAACAGCCAAACTTCCTTTTGGAAGGATTGTGAAATTACTTTATGATCTATGAAAACTTTAAATAAAATTTAGTTTTTATCTATTTCTTATTTAGACAATAAAAAACTAGGGTTTTGTGCCATGGAACAAAATCATGAAACAATATATATTTCCCATAGAAAAATTAAATGTATTATTTCAATAATAATATCTAATTACTTTTTATCCTTATTAAATCTTCAGACTATAAAGTGCTTTAGCTAATAAAACAGTTACTTAAATCAGTGGTCACAGTACAGAATTTGCCTAATAACAAGGAAAATGAGGCCCAGAATTAAGTCTTCTGGTTTTTTTGAAGTTTAACATAAATTAAATACTTCCATTTCTATGAATACATCCTATTTTTATATACCTTACAAGGAATTAAGACAGTATACTATTAGCTATCTAAAGATAGATAAAAGTTTAAAACACTATATAGTAATAATTTGAAAGACAAGAGTCTTGAGAAAGATTGTGGCTTTATGGAACAATTAACTCAATAATGCCATTATTATCAAGACTATTGCTTGGACACATTGAAGTATTATTAGTTTTTGTTTTAAAACTACTTATAATTTTATTTGTATTCACTTTATAAATTGCTTCCTTGTCTGGATTTTGCAATGATAAAATGTTTTTTAAAATTGTTCTTAAAAAAAACTATGCTATAGTGTGGCAAATTCACCTTGTCTTCCTCATGACAAGAGATAAAGAAGCCGTAGCCATGGCAACATTAATGGGCTACAGAGATTAGGGCTAGACTGGAGATTAGGCCTCCAAGAGCAAAGAAAAAGGGTCCTGACTGGTTCTTTATTGAGACCTTTTATTTGAAGACAAATTACTATTGAGAGAAAGCATGAAGGATTAGCAAGAACAAAATCATTTCGCCTGAATAAAGAAGCCATTCCTTTGTTAAAACTGTGTCCCTCCTTTTTAAAATATAATGTCTGTTTAGATTGAAGTAAAGAGTGTGTGATGAATTCTACTGTGAGCTTTATCTGAACTGTCTGAATCTGAGGCAGCTCTGTGAGAAGGAGCTCCCCAGAGCCTGGGGAGCACATCTCTTGGTGGGCAAGCTTGTCAGTCCCTGCATGGGTGCAAAGGTTGACTCATTTTTGATAACGATGCCACACATGAGTGAGGTGTTCTTGGGGAAAAATGATTTCAAGGCTTCGCTCCTGTTCCCTTTTCTCCTAACTTCTTGAAAATTCTCAGGTGTTTCATAATTGAATTTATATTTTTTCTAAAATTTAGTTAAATGATCCTTTTATCTTTAAACTGATAAACTGTATACATACTACATTTTGAGTAAATTGTGCAATCATTTCGTTTGAGCTACTCACAAAGCAGGCAGTTGTTTTTTACATTATAAATTTATAGAAATGAGAATGGCTTGGCCAAGTGCTTATGAATATTTTTAAAGGAATTGCCCAATTGGCTTCTAAAAAGGTGGCAAACATACAGAACAACTGTCCATGTGTGAGGCTGGTGTACACAGGCCAGTGTGAGATATTAAAGTCCTGCCACGAGGAGAGAGGAATTTTAGGATTTCATATGTGCATTTCTTTCATTATTTGTCAGGTTGAACCCTACTTTTAAAGAAAGATATTCTTTGTTTTATTGGCTTGGAATATTTTTATATTCTGCTATGTTTTATATATCTTTCCAAAGGAGAAAGCACTTGACCTAAGCCAAGAGGGAAAGGAAGAGTTAGCTGGGGCATGGGGTGTGCTTACTAGAGTGGGAACTGCTTGTGGGAAGGCACTGGCAGGTTTCAGTAGTCGGCATGAGAAAGACAGGCCCTGTGTGAGGATCAAAAATCTGGGGAGCCTCTGTATAAGATCCATGAGGACAATGACTTCATCTGTCACTCACCATCCTCCTCTCTACCTCTAGAATGAGGGTGTCAAGGGATGTGTCCATACTGGCCAGGTGAGAATAGAGTAACAAACGCTGCTTGCTGAGGATGCCTGCAGGCCTCTGCACAATGGCATGTTTCTTGGCCACAGGATATACTTGGTAATTGGGAATTTTGCAAGAAGACACAATCCCCCAGATTCACCCTCAACTAATGGCAGGGGACAATGGATAAACACTCCCATTTGCTTCTCCTAGGGAGAGAAATTGCTGAGGCATGTCCTGCACTGATTCCCAGAGTGCCAAATGACATTGGCTTCAGTTTCCCACAAAGATAAAAACCTCTAGGTCGCTCGGAACTGTCTAAGGTTCCTCAGCGCACTGTTTACTTCTCACCTTTCTACTCCTGTGCCTGAGAGCACTTCTTAAATGAAATATTTGTGCATGAATCCTTTGCTGGGGCCCATTTCATGGAGGAACCAAGACAAAAGGCAAGCAGGAGCCAAGTCAGGAAGCTGATTAAGAAATTTGAAATTTGCCCACGGATAAAGAGAAGATATTGAGAATAAATAAGTGGAGTGATAGGACCAAATGTGTATTTGCGTAAGCTTATTCTAGTTGTTGTAGAGAAAATGTATTTGAGGAGGGCGAATTGAAGGCAAGCGCAGTCACTGGGAGACAGCTGTGGTTAAGAGCAGAGTATTATCAATGTGAATACAGGAGTGGACACAGTAGCACGGGGAGATTGTGAGGTAGCCAGTGGGGAAAATCTCAGAATGTGCTGAGCAAAGGGACAGTTAGGATTACAGATGTGTCTTGGGGTGCTCTGGGTTGTACCCTGGAGAGCACTGTGTGAATTCAGCCAGGAGAGCAGTATAGGGGGGAGTAGTGTCAAGGGGAGGGAGAGAATAACTGTACTCCAGTGTGCTGGTTTGAAGAGCCCATCTTTGACTAGCTTGCTGCCAATCTCCCATTTATTTCAAATACTTCCCTGATTAGGACACCATAGAGAAATTTTTATCTGCAAGGAATTAGCCAAAGAATCCATGGGACTGGAAATATCTTGGAAAAGTTTCTGCCATTCTTTAAAATGTCTCTATCTCTGCATAACCAGTAAGAATCATAAACTCATAATGCATCTGGAACTGTTGGAAAGTGGGGTATTCCTCTCTCCTCCACAAGAAAAATTTTCCAGCTAACAGGAGTTTAGTTCACCACAGGAGCACCAACTCAGCCAGCCCCTGTACAAAGTGAATGCAACAGTGGAGATTGAGTTTTATAAAATCAAAAGAAAATGGTCTATACAACCAGTTTGAAGATTATGTGAAGGCAATGTGTATTTTTAGTTTGGGCTAGAAATCACCTGTCAAGATTAAACTCATGTTCCCTATACTCACGGAGTTGAAGAAGAAAACAGAGATCTTGAGCAAAGATGAGTCCTGTATTCACAAACACACCTCATAATTAATAGAAAAATTACATCAAAGATTACAAATAGCTCAAGTATTGGAAATGCCAGTTTTCTGATTGTGGTTGTTCAGAACACTTCCTACAATAAGATTTTGTTCTAAATACAAGCATTGTACAGTTGTATGGCTTTGTCTTGCTGAATCCTTTTGTGCGGTCTTATTTACAAATGTGTAATCCATTAGAACTATTTCAATTTTTTGTTAGTCTTATCAATTTAAAGATACATATTGTTAATGCCATTTCTGTTGTAAAATAATTGTATATAATTTATGGGCTGCAATGTGATGTTTTGATACATTAATACAATGCGGCATTTATTAATCAAGCAAATTAACATGTCCATCACCCTCCTTATCAATCATCTTTCCTGTGAGACATTTTTGTGATCTACTGTCTTTTATGTGAAACATGCAGTCTATTATTATTGACTATAGGCACTCTTCTGAGTAATAGATGTCACAGCCTATTTCTACTAAGCCAGTGACAGAAAGGAAAATATGGTATGGTCAAGTTTCTATGTGGAATCCAGGAACACTGATCCATAGATGTAAAGTAGAACAACAGTCAGAGGCTTGGGGACAAGAAAGAGGAATATGGAGTTGTTCATCAAATGGTATGGTTTTGGATGGACCTTCAACTCTTAATTTCTTACTTTGAATTTTCTGTGCTTCTAAAATATATAAATAAGCTATTGGTATCAACCAGAGCATAAAGGAAGGAGGCTAAATGGAATAATATTTTATAATAACTACTTGACTACCTGTGTGAAAGGCATGGCTTTGTAATAGAATGCTGGTATTTTCATTGTTTTGAGTTTTGAAATCGATCACTCGCGTTCACATCATTTTATGTATATGTGCTTGTTCTGCCTCTTTACTACCCTCAGTCACTATGAAGCCTGTGTGTTAAAAAATAAAATTAGTCATAAATGTTCCTTAAATATCAGAAAGGGGAAGCAAAAATCTTTATTTTCCTTGTCATAGATCAGAGGAGTTCAGTTTATTAAAAAAACAGAATCATATTTTTCCAAAGAAATGAAGTGAAAGCAAAAAAAAAATCCTTGCAAAATTTCTGTGAGATAACCCTTTCTTTGCTCTTCTTTGACATCAGATTAACTTTCCCCAAATAGTTAGATTTTATATTTAACACGTGTAGTTTATGCTCTGTGCTCTAATGCCTTCCTCTACTTCAACATGGGTGTGTCATTTATCACTCTGTTTGCTTGGTCATTTACTTATTATTCCACCCCAGCCTCATGCCCCAAAGGACTCAGAGAAGGACATTATTCATTACCTAAAACTGTTTTTGTGCTTTGATATCACTGATATTCTTGTTGTCCAAGATAGTTTTAATCATCTCTTAATGTCATAAGCAGTGTAACTCTCATATATTATTGAATTATATTAATAATTTTAAAGCAGCATCAGCCCGGGGATATAGCTCAGTGGCACAGCACCTACCTGGCAAGTGCAAGGTCCTGAGCTCAATTCCCAGTACCAAAACAAAAATAAATAACTAAATAGCAAAGTCTTTCTTAGAACTCAGTAAAGGAAGGGACTTCCTGGAGCTACACAAATACTGCAGTGTTTTCTTGCTATCATGGATCCCGTAAGTAATAAAAACTGGACAAGTATGCAGTGGAATCGTGTGTTACTAATTAGCCACATATTAAGACCGGAAGAACTGGAAAATGTTTTAAATTCCATATCCTATGCTCTTTGTTGTTTTTAACCTTCCTTTGACAGTAACTTGGCTGTGCTTGCTGACAGCTCACCTGTCTTCCGCCTCATTCCCACTCGTGGCACCAACACCTCTGACGCCCCTCTCCTTCCTCCTTAGCGATCCCCAGCTCCAGCGTCCTCCCTTCTGCTCCCAGAGACGTGGTCCCTGTCTTGGTTTCCAGTCGCTTTGTCCGTCTCAGTTGGCGACCACCTGCAGAACCAAAAGGAAATATTCAAACCTTCACAGTCTTTTTCTCCAGAGAGGGTGACAACAGGTAGGTGCTACCAATAAATGTCAGCGTAATCTGCCTCCTCTTTAAATGTGTGTATGGGGTTGTTGGTCATAGAAGTATTGAGCAGGGACTTTGGAGACTGTGAAATCTCTGCTCCATCCTTCAAGTCTCTACAAAGTGGAATGTGTGGATTGTTTACAGAATCAAACTAAGTAGTCGACATACAGCTTCTTTGAAAAAAGGCAAGAGTGAAACACACGCTATAAATTATTTTTTATTTCCTTAATTTTCCAATTGATAAACACAAAAGAGTGTTAAACTACCCTTTAATAGAACAAGGTATAAAAACAACTCTTATGGCTGTTCCTAATCCTAGCTGTGTCACTGCCTGATCACATTGACAAAACAATGACTTCTCTCAGAATCACTTCACTTTTTAATAAGGAGAAGTTAATGATACTTGCCTTGCAATTTTTTCACTAGGATAACATGAAATTGCACAAAGGTCAAAGCAGAGTGTCCAGTAGTTGATCAAACTTATTATTTTGAATATTATTATTAATGGACCAAAATGAGCGGTGTATGCTGAGTTTTGATGTTATAATCCTCTGTTTGGTGATTTTCCCTGAACACTTTCCCGTAAGATACCTCACCATATTATGATTTTGAAATTTGATTTCTAAGCCTTAGGTAGATATTGGAGAGAGTATAATTGCGGTAGATAACAAAGAAGGTGTAATTCATGTGCTAGTCTGCTAGCCTTTCACATGTGTATTTTCAGCACACAGTGATCTAAAGCTCTCCTTGGATTCAAAGGGGGGCAGTAGATAAGCTGTGCTTGTCAGAATGGCCTAAAGTTCAAAATGCCACAGTATGAGAACCAGGTGGTACAATACAGCTATCCTTACACTGGGTCTCAACATGTTTCTCTTTCTAGTTGGCAGCAATGGTTAAAGTGAATCCTAGTTAAGTTTCCCTTTTCCTTTTCAAAATGACTTGACTTTCAAATCAAAGGACACACACACACACACACACACACACACACACAGAGCCTTATGCTAAGATCATCTGTTACTGTGAAGAAGAGGAAGCCCTTTGTTTTAGTCTTGTCTCTATAAATGTTTCACTTCACAACCTCATGATGTTGCATACAATCTTTGGAGCTGACTCAGTGTGTGCAGTTATGAAAATCAGAAGTAATATTTCTTGTCCAATCATTTTCATGTATTTGCATGCTATTCCTGGAAGCACTTTAAATTCACCATGCCAAAGGCCATACTCTCTGTCTCCTCCTTAGATGTGTATTTCCCCCTCCTTTTTGCTTTGTTATTACCTTCCATCCAGGTGACAAAGCAAAAAATCCAAGTCATATTTCACTCCTACCTGCTTCTCCACACATCTATTCCTCATCAAGTCTGGTCCAGCCCACAGCTGCCCAGCTCAGCCAGGGCCCTTCTTCATTCCCCTCCACCAGCACAGACTGAGGCCCTGGAAACAGCTCTCCCTTTGAATCCACCTTTTTGAAATACAGTGTAAACTAGGGGTGTTCTACCTGCAGCATGTGTACTGCAAAGGGCTGTGTGTACACTGGAAACTCTAAAAGGTTCACCATTGCTCATATACATGGTAAACTGCTGAAAAGTGTAAATGTTCTTATGTTTAACTATAATGAAAAAATATGGAAATAAATATAGATTTCTAAAGTCTTTTGAATATAAGTCTACCTCAAGGTGTACACAGTTAGAAGTATGGTCCCTATAACCTATAAGTGTAGATAAAAATATGCCACTTATGCCCAAATGACTGGATCTGAAAAGTTTCAGTATTGATCAGATTTGTGACTTTTCTGGCACAAATCCCTTTCAGAATAGATTCAAAAAATATAAATGCTATGTCTGAGGATTGTTGTAAGAATTTAATGAGAATTCACCTAAAACAATAGTGGCAAATACACAGCATGTGTGCCACAGTGGGCTGTTGGTGTCATTGAAAGCTCTGCAAGTTCCCCTAAATCACTGACCTACGTAATGCATGGCAGTCACTGTGCAGGGCAGAGGAAAGTGGCTGCAAATAGTATGGGCTCAGAGATAATGTGGAAAAGAGGCTCATCATAAGAGGCAGGGGATGATAAGGTGAAGAAGAGGAAGAAAACTGAGAAGAAAAACATGCTACTCATAGCTTTGAGTGAACCATTTATTTCCATAATTGCTCATGGTGTCCTGCTTCTAATACCATTTTGTACTTTCCTTTGCTATAGAAAACTTTGTCCTTTTGCTTGTTCTTGTGGTCCTACCTTCATCCTGCTCAACACTAATCACTGCATCACCCACGTTATCTCCATTTCAAATATCATCCTCCTGACTGCTCTCCAGACTTCCCCCTTCCTGTCTTCTGTTCAGATCACTTCTCACCACAAATGTTTGCCCCATGGGGATCTAAATTCTATGGAGCCTATACTATGTTCGCTGTTAACATTTAATGAATAATTACTGTGGATTTTTGCCCATACTCACCTGTACAGTATTTGGATTGCTACTTTCTTATTTCATATCACTTGTACAGCACACACTAACTTTTGTCCTGGCACTCTTCTGGCTGAAGACAGCTGGGAGAAAGGTGGACCTGGGATGACTCTTCTCACTTTAAATTCATAGCTAGTAACCTCATGGCACCTATTAATGCTGCTGGAAGTTATATACCCTTCCGTTGGTTTCTCTCACACATGCTCCCTATACACTGCATGCCTTTTCTTGTCTTCTAATACCTTCAATACCTTTGCCCTTCCCTTTGCTCTTCTAATTTCCTGGAAATTCGGAAGGCAGGGGCTACTAGCATTCATGTCTGACTCATCTGCACTCGGTGTGTCTTCAAGCTTACAACCTCTTTCCTCAAATTTCTGTAAAACTTCCTGTGCTCTGACTAAGGTCAAACTTGCACTTTACACCAGATCTCATCATTTCTTGCAATGCGGAAGAACACAGGCTTAGCCATCTTCCTCTGCTATAGTTAGCTTTTGGAAATACAGTGTAAACTAGGGGTGTCCAACCCGCAGCATGTGTGCTGCAAAGGGCTGTGTGTACATCGTTCTTCAATTTCCCCCACCCAGGAGCATCTTGTCTATCATAATAACGGAGTTGTATGTTTTCTTGTAACACATTCTTCCAATTCGCTCTCCTGTGCCTCTCCATCCTCTACTGCCTTTGAAGCCAGTGTTTCCTGAATTATCTATCTTCTCTCCAGTAGTTTACCCCATATCCCAGTCACGATTTGAAATGTCCCAGTAACTGCTCTCTCATCGAGGCCATCAATGACCTCATGTTGCTGAACCCAATAGTTAATTCTTGGTCCTCATATTACTTGGCCAGTAGTAAGTTTTGTCACATTTGACCCAACCTTTCATGATACTCAATTTTCATTTCATGTATATTCATTATCCACCCCTGGTGTTGCTCCTGTGCTTATAACCATCATTTTCAGACTCTTTCACGTTTCATTATCAATCTCTCTGATACGTGAATATTGAATTCTTTCAGGACTCAGCTTTGGAAATCTCTTTTCAACCACTTCATGGATTTATGTTCTATCAATAGTTGATGTCTTCCAAGTTTGTATATCTGATCCTAACCTTTTATTTGTGATCAGATTTCTTTCTTGATATCTCAAGGTGTCCCTGAGCATCTGGAACTTATGAAGAAAACAATGTACCTGCTTTTCTTCTACCTCAACATGTCCCCACCAAGTATTTTTCATACCAGAGTTTTCACTAAGCTCCTTGAAATCATTGTCTCTTGTGCTAAGCAAAACTCATTGGAATAGTTCCTGTTTTATAGCCTATACCAAATTCATTCATCAAGTTTTATGCCCTGAATTAATGAAACAAGATGATACCTCATGTTTGCTATAAAATAATACAGAAATACTTGTTATAATTTCATATATTGACCTAAGAGATGGCAATGAAGAGGTTTATTGGGGTATTCTAATTTTGTATGGCTTCAATTTTCACAAGAAAAACTGAAGTCAAAACACAAATGAAAACAGACCATACACAGGACCTATCATTACTTGTCCTTTACTCCTGTAAATGAACTGTGGCACTATCCTCCAAAGTCTGCTGTCACCAGAGCAATCGAGTCAACCTTTAAAACTTTAATTCAGCTCTGTCCTTTCTCTGCTTCAAACCCTCCAGAGAGCCTCTACCTCATTCCGAGAATTAACAGAAGCCCCCGGTGTCCTGGCCCCTCGCTTCCTTTCTGCCCTCCTTAGTATTCCTACTATTCTTCTGTTCACTCCTCTCCAGTCATGCTGGCTTTCATTGGTTTCCTAAATATACCTCAGGTCCTCACTGTCTACAGTTACACTTGCTGTGTGATAGACCTAGAATGTTCTTATCCCCAGGCATCCATGTGGATGATTCCTGAACTTCCACAAAATCTTTGTTGAATTTTCATCTTTTGGGGATATCTTTCCTAGCCCCTAATATTCTCTGTGCCCTTTATTAATCTTTAGCTTCTCTTACTTTCTACTTACTAATTTTGTTTCCCTAAGCTCCTCCCTCCCTACCAGAACATAAGCTTCATGTGGGGAGGCTTGTTTTCATGTCTTTTATTCCCTTAGCTGTTCTGGGCACCTAGAGAAGTACCTGACAGCAAACATGTACTAAGTACTTTCAAATCAGAATTCCTTTATTTCTCCTTTATCCCCTCCATTCACCTTTCTAACATCACTAACATGAAATCTGCAACTTCCTGCCATATTTTGTGTTTAGTTGAATACTAATGTGTTTCCTTCTGTGATGACTCAGACTAGTCCTTATTGCTAATTCCATGCCTGACTATCTAGCACGATGACTTGTGTTGCCATTCCTTGATCAGAACTGATATAATCAGTGTGGCACAGAGACAGACACAACATTCTCAATAGCTGTTCCCCTACTAATAAAATAAATTGTGTTACTGGAGAACATGAAAAAGGTGACTGCAGTTCAGTAAAGACCTGTTTAATTTAGAAAGATAAGAGTCGATACTGAAATTTGATTCCAATATCCCCACTCATTTCGTGTTTTCTGGCTCTCACCTAGAGCAAGTATCTGCCATACAACTCTGATCAGTGAGCTGTGGTGTTTCTTTGCTAATGTAGGTTTATTTAGCTCCTTAACGTTACAGCTTTTTAAAACATAGTGGATTCACCATTTGACTCAGATTAGCAATAGCTTTGTCAGGCGAATTACTTCAGTGCGGATGATTATTAAGCTGTCTGATTGGCTAAAGATATCACTAATGCAAGTGCCACAGTTAACATTGTTTTTAAATCCAGCTCCTGGAGGTGCTTTCATTTCATAGCTGGATAATAGAAAATATCCAAAAACCTGAAAGCTAGACTTCAGAGTGAAGTAGTTCCCTCTCCGATATCTTCTACACCCTGAAAATCATTACACTGAAAGTGATCTCAGGATCATAATATAACTTGGTGCCTCTTACACATCCAGGGACTGATGCTCAGAGCTGGGAGCAAGTCTCTTGCCAAAGGCCCCGGTGGCAGTATCAACGATGATAGCCAGCATTTATTGAGCACTTATTGCGCTAGATACCAGGCTGTACATCTTGCATATAACCTTTGTCATCCTCAAAACAGAGTATCATCCATATGAGGCTTCAACACCTCTGTGTAGCTAGTGAATAGAAGCAGATTTTAGTGCAAATATGAGTCCAAACCAAGGGCTTTCTATCCCTTGTTCTTGTAGCATGTTACTATAGATGACAGTAAAGTTTTCTTAATATATATAGATACATATCATGATACAAACTTCTATGTTTCTTTCTAATAATTTTATGAGTTAACGGCTGATTGACCTGCATCATTTATCATCTTAAAGTACACCAGTGGGTTTTTACATATGTAAAAACATTATCCCTTTCATTCAGTTATATGAAAATTACTTGTGCAGTATGACAGTGTAGCAAAAAGTTTCAGGCTATGCAACAATGGACTTGAACCATGTAAGTTTGAATTCTGACTCAGAATTGTATCTGTAATGTGGCCTTGGGCCAATCACTAGGAGGTTGGCTTCCTCATGTGTGATAATCATAGACCGGGCATGTAAGTTTTGTAGGAATATTAAATGAAGTTTTTAGGGAAGTGCTTGAAATACTTGGTTCTGTTGTTTGCTACTTTGTTTTGTTTTTGGTTTTATTCCTGTTTCCCAATATACCAAAAGCACTCAATTCTTGTTACTAGTGCCATATAAAAACCATTGGATGGGCTTGAAAATAAAAGGAACGAAAGAATAGGAATCTCTTGATGCTAATTTAGACAGGAATTTGTTACTTTGGAAAGTCATAGCCCTTTTTATTCTCAGATAATGTACTTATGATAATCTCCAGTTTTCAAGGGAGTATGCTCAGAAGACTGAAAAATGCTGAGAAACTACACAACTAGTAAATATTGGATCTAGGATTTAAATGCAAGGTTCCTCATCCTGTGATCTCTTCACATACACACGAAGTAAAAGATACTTGCTAAAAGGGTTATATATAAACTATGGTAGGAATTCAGATGAGAGAAATCAAAACCCTTTTATGAGCACCATTCAATTTAATCTCCACAATAACACTGTGAGGTAGGCAGATAAGGGGCTGGTATCTGCATTTTGCAAATGAAGCAGGGAAGTCTCCAAGATAGTACCTGATGTGTTCAAGGTCAGATGCTATTTTCCTGCAGAACAAAGGCTGCACCAGGTCTTTCACCTGCAGCACTGATGCTTCCTATTGCTTTATGCTGTCTCAGAAACCTCTGCTTGCTGCGGGATTAGATACTGGCTTTGTATGATTGACATGGAGGATTCTTTTTAGAATTCACTGTGCATTACATTTTCAACACGCTGTTTACATATTCTTTCCCTGCTCTTCAGAGTTGAAGACTCTGCAGCTTATGAAACTTGCTACCCATGAAGGGAAGGTATTGTGTTAGAAAGAGGAAAAGACTCAGAATCCATAACACCACATTGGTCCTGCCTTCAGCTTGGCAAAATTAGCATCACTTTCAGAGTCTCTGCTTCTCTATCCAAAGTGAAACCTTGCTCCTCTGACCTCAGATTCCTTACATCAGTGGATGGTAGCAATTTTGTTCTTCCTATAGACTTAAGGCATCTTGAAAAATAAAGCATGCCGTCTGTAAGTGCTGTATGTAAATGAACCCAGTATTATTCACTGAAGCAATAAATGTTAAGTGTGAGTCAAACATGACCAGCGCTATGTTAGAAATAGTAGGGAATCTGCAAGTTTCTCTGGACATCATTTAGTAGTCCCGGAGGATCATCTGTGGGTAGGTGAATAGACAAATGTACACTGTGTTAAGTGTGCTCATGGAGAGGAGCATGCTTCTAACTGCAACTATATGAAGTGTGTATGTGCTGTGGGTGTGCGCGCGTGTGTGTGTGATAGCTTTGTCCTGGGTAAGGTGCATTCTTAAGCAATGATTGTGACTGGAAAGTGAAGTCAGACCAGAGGTCAGCCAGGTACAGCTGGAGACCGTATAACAGGCTGCCACAAAAGTCTAACCAGAAGGTGACCATAGCTCAGATGAAGGGTGAGCCAACGGAGGGGGAACAGCAGAGATAAATTTGAGAGATACTTAGGAGGCAAAGCTGACAGAACCAGCTGATAGATTGCCCGTGATTGGCGAGGGAGATGCCAAGGACAGTCAGAGGTGCCTGGTATATTCTAGAGGGGGAGAATGATGTAATTCTCTCTGAGATTAGGACACTGAAAAAGGTCCAGGTGTGGGATGAAGACTATAAATTCAATTTCAAATATGTTGCATTTGGCACAACTTTACAACTTCCCAGGGCAAATGGAAAGGAGGGCCTTGAAAATGAATCTGGATTTTAGAGGAGATTAGGTCAGTGATATTGCTGAGGAATTCAGCAGCATGTGCATGGCCACTGCAGTTAAGGAAAGAAAAGATGGTCCATCTCAAGAAATCAGAAGAGAATCCACTGCTGTATCATATTTATCATGAAGACCAAAGACAAAATTACTCTAAATAATTTGAAACCAAAAAATGTTCCCAATACCAACATAGCTTTTAATTTGTTGCTGCAGTAGCTGTGTATTATGCAATTGGTGCCCTGGCTGTATACTAGATGTTGAAATGGAGATTATACTAGGCATTTTCCAAAGCCTTTCCTAGATCTATGCTGTGCAGAATCAGAAAGAAAACTGAATTTTTAACTAAAATTTAGTGAAAAATACCAGAAATACCTCTGGCAAAGAAAACAATCTCCATTTCTCATTATACTTTATCTGACATTCTATCTTCTCAAGAGTTTCTTGTCCTGTAAAACAGCACTGATTCTAGAAATGTATCACTCTAGTACACTGAGTAGCAGGGTATGTTGGGATTTCTGCTGCTGTAACTTTGAATACTATTTCAATACACATCACATTTCAATTCTGAAATCTTTTCATTGTTATACCATTCATGCATTCAATAAAAAAATAAAAATGATGTGATAAAAAGATGCTAAAATTGTGTCATTAAAAATAACAATTCCTCTGTACTAAGAAACAATGTGATTCTTCCTTGTGAAAGCAACTAATTAGGCATTTGATGCCTCAAGACAGCCTTTGTCGCTCCACTCAAAGTTGAAATAAAATGCTCACACCATGGTGCCCAGTAGTCAAGACAGTATGTATTTGTATGTATACTGGAGACTTGTTACAATCCACTGAGAAGCAGGATCTTGTTTAATCTTTGAATTCTTATTTACTTCTGAAATACAAAAACTGAAATTCTAAATAGAGATAACAAGTGCATACAGGTGATTTCCTATTCATAATAAAATTATTAGAGTAAAAATGCTTTTTAGAATAGGTCTCACTCTCTTGTTTTCACATAATGAAATCAAGACCCAGGAAGATGAGGTAGGATGCCAAAGAGGATCCAATTTAATTAGGATAAAACATGGAATCAAATCCAGTGTCATAGATAATTCTAGAGTCTACTCTGAGTGGCAATTTCAACTAATTAGTCTCCTAAATCACAATTACATATGCATTCATTTTAAGAGTTGTAAACCTCAGTGGTTGTTCTTGATATTCAGTGGGTATATATGCTGACAGTAAATGAAATGTCCACTGAATATGGCTTCTCTTTTAAAATAATTCATAATCAGGTGGAAGAGACAGACATGTCCATTAACGCAATGTAATAAGTGCTCTCCTAGGGGTATGGACCCAAATCAGACACACACACACACACACACACACACACACGTGCACACACATTTAGTGCTCCTGGAATTGGAGGGCATTATGGTAGAAAACAGCCAGGAGGTTTCATTCGAATTGGATTCAAATTGGATTTTATTTCAAGCAAGTTTTTGACAAATTGAGAAGGAATTGAATCCAAAGAAGATAACTCCAGGACATTTGAAATAAAATAAGGAAAACACAACAAGAAAGAGAAGATAGAGGCAGGTAAGGGCGTGGATTTGGGGGTAGGTGGCTCATTTTGGAGAAATGTGACAAGGTTTGTACCACACTTGTAAAGGTCTCTGTATTGTCAGAAGGAAGTCAGGTGAAAGTAGCTGTAGGATGGTAGCCAGCAGTAGGTTTCCAGAATGGGGCTGATAGATTGTTTATGTTGGAAGAAAATCTGTCAATAGGAGGAAGAAAAAGAGCAAAGACAAACATCTAACAAAAGCTATTATAATACACTGTAAGCGTGGGCTAGAGCAGGGACTGGGTCCAGGAGTAGAAAAATGTAGCCTGAACAGAATTAGGTGTCACCGCAGCTTGTATAAGAGCACCTTCCACATTGCCGTATTTGTAGCAGACTATGTCAGCACTTAAAAATTATGCGTATTAGGGCTGGGGATATAGCTCAGTGGCATAAGTGCCTGCCTGGCAAGTGCAAGGTCCTGAGTTCGATCCCCAGTACCGAAAAAACAAAACAAAAAAAAAAATTATGCGTATTGATCTCAGCAAAGCAGAAATATTATTTTTGGGCCAAAATATGCACTTGAATAAAATCAGAAGATATTTTCCAACGAACCTCAGTGTCTTGGTTATTTTTCTCTCATTGCTGAGACAAAATACCCAATGCCGAAAGTTAAGGAAGGAAAGGTTTATTTAGTTTACAGTTTGTGGAGGTTTCAGTCCATACTCGGCTGGTTCAGGGGCAGCGTGGCACATGGCAGAGGGCAAACGTTCATGGCAGCAGAGCACAGCAAAAATGAGCAAAAGGGAGGAAAGGTGGGCAAGCAGCCTCTTTCTACCTCCCTTACATTGTAAACAGGCTGCCCTTACCCAGGGCATGTGCAGCGCTCACATAATCTCCATGCCCTCCTCTTCCACAGGCTCAAGGTGTATAAAAGTAAACACCCTGGCTTCCTGCTGAGTCACTTAGCCAAACCTCTAGACTCCCCAAGTTGACACAATGTATCAACCATAACACTCTGCTAGCCCTTCTTAAGTACCATAAAGTAGAATTTATAAGAAATAAAGGCTTTTTACTAACTTCTTGTGACATCCTATAATAATTAGGGCCAACAAGTTGCCCTACCTTTGTTTTTCAATCCATTGAAGTAGTCAGAGGCCTAAGACATTAGATACTTTGGATTTACAGTGAGCAAATTTACAGTGACTGGATTCTGGAAGACACAGGTATCTCTGTTTTCTTCAGACAGTGAAACTGCACACCATCCACTCAGAGTCAGGAGCACAGGAAATGAAGCAAAGGAGCTTTGTCTGACAGTAGGACTGCTCTTGCAAAACATGATGGATAGTGCAGATCTGAAGGGTAATCATGTTTTCAAGTCCTAAGGGGGAATTTTGCTGAGAGGCAGAAGGTTTGGGTCCCTGCGGTGTGGAAGAGACAGAACATGCCCATGTGGTAAGTGGGTAGACTCCTTGCTCTGGTATCCTTTCTTAGGAAATTCAGGGCAGGGACTAGAGAGAGCAGAGAGAAAACTTAATACTAACTGCTTCAACATGGTGACTGCACGTAGCTGCGCTGAGATGGCGCTCGTGAGGTGGCTGGCATCACCCTGTCGTGGGACCAGAGACACCAGCATCATCTGGGGTACTTCCCAACTTTGGCTTCACTCAGTGGAAAATGCTTTGCGATATTTTATTTACAGTACAGAAGGCTGCAGAGAAAACTCTAGAACATCCTGGCAATCGCATGGGCTTGTAGTAGCACCAATTATAAAGGCGGGTATGGCAGGAAATGCTGTTTCCCCACACTGCATTTGTGACATTTAAGAACTGCAAAGTCAACCAGTATGACAAAAAAGAAGCCTGGCAGCAGAAGCGCAGACAACAATGCGGACTTCAGAAACGGCAGGCATGTGGCACTCAGAAAAGAGCGTTGCTCCATGGCATCCATTAGCAAATCCCTGTATTTTTTTTTTAAAAACCCTATTTTTCAATAGTGAAGCTTATTTAGTAGTTTCAGTTATGATCATTGTTTTTGTTCTAACTTATCTCTCCAAATAAAGTTCATCTCATGGAAAATATTTATAAAGTTTTATTGTTATTGTTTTGCTAAAGCAGGAAGAAAAGCAGTAAAACTTCAATATTCTTTTGCTTTGTGATTATATCATTCATTCATTCATTTATTGATTTGAATTTTTGAGGCAAGGTCTTACTGTGTAGTTCACACTGGCCTTGAACTTACTGTGTAGCCTCAGCTGGCCTTGAACTTACAGCAATCTTCCTGCCTCAGCCTCCTGAATGCTGGGATTATGGGTATATGCCACGACATCCAGCTTTTATTCTTCTTCTTAACTTCTCAGATGCTTGGTTGTAAATGCTTTGTGGACAACTCCTATTTTGGGACTCAGGAGCATTTATTATGATGTGGCAGGATTTTATCATAATAATAAAATACCAGCAGCAGTCACTGCCATTTGGAAGACTCCATATTGCTTACCAGGTGCCATGCCTTCTTCTGCCTCAAGCGGTTTATGTACAGCACCTCACTTAATTCTTTCAGACTCTGTGAAGTAAACACATTTATAGCAACCAATTTTATATTTGAAGAATCTGGGACTCGAGTAAGGTAGTAAGATGGCCAAAAACAACTATTCCAGACTCTTACTGAGATCTGAATTATGCCATGATTACACAGTATTTTAATGTGACCTCACTTCGATGTGACAAGCAGCTTACTGAAAAGTGATACATAAAATTAAAATGTTTAGATTAAATCATGTTTGAAATCTGCTGCCTGCGCACAGTGAAGAAGCTAGCAGTAATCTGAGGTGGCCCTGTTGTGTACTTAGTGGAGGGACATACAAATATCTCATAGTACAGGTGTAGTGTATTTGCTTGGACTGTGTTTCATCAAACAATAGTGTAGAAGCATTTTCTAAATGCTTTCTTCATACTTCCTGTGAAACTGAGGGAATATCAGTGTCCCTATTGGTGAATATAATTTTTGTGGGTGATTATTATTAATTCAGGATACTGGTAAGAGGCTGATGGACATTATAAGAACCTGAAAAACTCCCTTATAAAACCCAGCATACATTTTTATATGTAGCAGGAATTTTCACTCTATGATTTCCAACATTCTTACTTCCAAATTTCCTCCCTGTTTCTGTGAAGAAAGCCTATTTAAAAATTAGCACCAAGACAACATTGAAATATTTGTTTTATCCAATTTGTAGTCATAAGAATAACTTCAGTTATGAAAATTTTCTTCACTTATAGATGCTTCAGCTGTTTGCACAAATCTGATCTTTAGTGACAGCTATGCTGCTAAACGTCTAGAAAAGATACCATAGATACAGTCATAGCACATGAGAGAAAGATCCAGTATTCCAGTGGTTTCCAAATATTCATTGTCCCCTCCCCTTTTCTTCTTTAGGACCTCATGTCTGCTACCTAAAGTACCTGTGAGGTGGATGGATAAGCTGGTTTCCCCCTTTGTACTGAAGAATATCAATACTGGATTTAAAAATGAACCTGCAACTGTTACTTAGTTGTGATACCTACTAAATGAGTTGTTTTTGGAAAAAACATGCTGTTTTTGGAAAACCCATTTTTGCATCTATAAAATGATGATGACATTCTGTCTATATCAAAAGGTTCAGGATGCACTATATAAGGCCTCTGCTCAGAGCAAATACTGTAACTAAAAAATTTAGAAAAATTCCTTGGCCCATTTCATCTTCGTAAGACATATGCAGCAATACATACCATACAATTATGAATAATTTTAATGGATTGTCATTTTAGTTGTACACATTTGTGTGTCACTGTGCATCATTTGATACATCTATATACAATGGTAATGACTCCATCTCCTTAAAGATTTTCTAAGAGCCTGTATTAATAGATGAAAGGAGTACATTTTTATGAGGCCCAGTATCATATTTAAATACTAATATACAATACGTACTAATCAAATCATTCCCCTGTTGTAACTATCTGTTTGAATTCTTCTAAATCCTCCTAGCTATTCATAAAATATAACAGTTTATGAAGAATTATAGTCACCTCTTTATTCTCAAGGATCTTGGGAATTCTTATCTAGCCATTTCTTTGTACACATGATCCAGCTTCCCTTTATTGCTCATCCCTGCCACTCTCTATGACTCTAGCAATCACTGTTCTGCTTCCTGACTGACTACTTTAAGCATCCAAAAAGAGAGTGTACATCGGTAGCCTTTGTGGACCGAGCTCCTCTCACTGACGTGCTCCCCAGTTCCATCCATTTTGCTGCAGATGAGGGAAATCACTACTTTCGTGGCTGAATAACATTCCACTTTGTATATACAGCTTACCACGTTCTCTTTATTCCTCTTTTCATTGACAAACACCTATGTATTATGAATGATACAGCAATGAACATGGAATGCATGTATCTTTGATATGCTGACATTTCCTTTGGGTCTCACAAGGGAGATAACTAAATTATATGGTAGATCTAGTTGTACGTTTCTAAAGAATCCTCATAGTATTCTCCCTAATAGTTGTCCTATCCCCTTCCATAAGCCTGTATCTGAGTTTGCTTTTTGCCACACTTCATCAGCATGGTTTTGTGTGTGTGTGTGTGTGTGTGTGTGTGTGTGTGTGTGTGTGTGTGTGTGTGTGTTTCTTTTTCATATTTGCAGTTCTAACTGGGATGACTTTATATTTCATTGTGTTTTTAAATTTGAATTCCTTGCTAATAAAAGCATTCTTTAAAAATTTTATAGCACATTTAAACTTCTTCTTTTAAGAAATGTCATTCTGTATGACTTGCCCAATAAGTAATTTGATTATTTTTGTTGTTGTTATTTTGGTCAGGTAGCTTACAAACTTTTTTTTTTCATTTTCTATGGGTTATTTCTGCACTCTATTGATTATATTTTGCTATACAGAATCTTATTAGTCAGATGTAACCCCATTTGTCTATTTTTGCTTGTGTTTCTTATACTTTTAGAATCTTGCCCAAAAAAGAATTCCCTATGCTGATGTCTTCAAATATTTATCCTATGTTTTCTTCTAGTAGTTTTTATAGAATCAGACTATACATTTAGGTCTTTAGTCCTTGGAGGAGAAGGTTTTCTTTCAAAAGGCGATTTGCTGGCCTTGACAATCTTAGTTTGGTAGAGTAAGTAGGGTGGTTGAAATGGTATCTAATGTTTATTACTTTATCTATTTTATAGTTATTATTGAATCTCATTCAGACCCCTCTCCAGACATATATTACAATTCACCCTTCCAGCACCACTGTATTTCTTTTTACTTTAGAGAATAAAAAATAAGCGAATATCCCACCTTGGTGTACAATGAAGTTCACATAAGGTCCTTTCTCTTTGCAGGAATAACATGTCCATGACATTATATTTATAATATCAGCCTTTTAAAATATAGAATTCTTCAGTATTAGGTCCATTTTTTCCACAGAACCTTATATTCTCCACCTAAAACTGTATCCATTAATCACTAACCCTGCCTCCACTCTGCCAACCACCAACAGTGCATATTTTAATTATTAGTAGTATTGAATAAAATTATGTTAACAAACAACAAATGACTTCTAAGATCTATAATGGTTCAAAATTATTTCTGACTCTTAAATAAAAAAAAAAGATGTTCCTGATTGACAGGCAGGTTATTTTTTCCTGTCTCTTCTCTAAAATTCTTGGGAATGTTGACCCTTCCATCATCCACACATGGCTCCTAATTACGCCTACCTCAAGCCATAGGTAAAGTCAAGGAAGAGAACAGAGAGAATTAGTTCCATGCAGTTTTCTTAGGGCAGATCTTGAATAGCTTGTATAACTTGCATTCAACCACAGCTTGCAAAGGGTGGCTTGCAAATATAGTCTGGCGTCATATGAATAAATGGTAGGATTGAGGACGAGTTAGCCAGTCTCTGCTGCATATTAAATGTATACAAAGGGCCAGAAATCACTATTCATGCACTTTGGAAATTTTTTCTAGAAAATGTAATTTGCTCTGGTTAAAAAAAATAAATCTCATTTTACGTTTACCCAAAAATAAGACACAACTTCATAACAATTAAAATGTCCACATAATTGCGCTGATAGGTAAGAGATATGTATGATTAATAACTTTAAGAAAGAGTTGAATAGTATTTCCTTTTTCATGTAGTGAGGCAATATGTTGAAGGCCAATGGAGATATATACATGTTGAGAACAACATGCATTCTTGAAGAATACATTAATAGTTCACATTTTGCGGTACCAGGGATCGAACTCAGGACCCTGCGCTTGCTAGGCAAGCGCTTATTCCACTGAGCTATATCCCCAGCCCAGTTCACATTCTTTTTTTTTAAATTTTTTAATTTTTTTATTTTAGAAACATAAAAGTACAAAAACCTATTGACAAACAGACACCCATTATCATAGAAAATAGTACAATCACAACTAATCTATAGACAAGGTGATATGGTCTCAACAGTTGTTGTTGCTTTATCCATTGATATCTTCGAATTGTAGATGTATGGACCCATATACAGACATGCAAATTTAGTCA